>OZ026595.1:41803473-41868473 GCA_964020085.1 Micromussa lordhowensis
AAACACGGTTTGTTATTGGCTCACGAAACAATACATAGATTATCCAAACAATGCCCCTATCTCTTGAAGCAATAGAAGCTCTGGAAGAGGTGCTGGACTATCTCGTAAGAGTCGTGTCACAGGATTGCCTATTTCCAGACCCTCTTGGGATTTCTAAAGCCGGGAGTGATCTAAAAATAAGTTAAGATGAATTACCTTGGAAGTAATGCCTATACGGGGAATTACTCTTACTATTCATCTTCTCTTGGCTGGACCGAAGAGTCTCCTCGTGTGATTTGCTCAGCTTGGGTACTAACAATCAGTAACTGACAACTGCAGACCTGAATCATAAAACAAACAAAGACAGTTGTACGCGACCGGGCTGTTAGCTGCTCACTGAGGCATTTTTCCTAACAATTTCATATTGATATTCGATTTAAATGAGTATTTAAATCATAGGCTGAAAGAACAACTGGAAAACTGCTAAAAAAAGTTTAAATTATTTTAGCTTAGAACGTGATAATGAGAGGTCTAGGTCTTAGTAAAAGGTCTCACGATTTTAATACCATGGTAATGAAGTATCTGTATATCTATTTATTAGGAGCCTGAGAGGACAGATTTTGTAAAACACTACTATGAAATATTCCCTTCAGGTTTGATGTATTGTTAAACTGTAAATGAATCTCAAACATGAGCGCGATCTGATTGGCTGTGTGTGCGTTATGTCTCAATATGCTGGAAAAACGGGTTAACGAACACAATCTTGAATTATTTTATCTAGAACTGAGCAATTGACAAACTGACAATACAATACAATATACCGTAATACGTTTATTCAGGATGCATCCACGGAGACCCAAGGGGCAGTTAGTCGGGGCAGGAGGAAAAAAAGGGCAAAGAAATGAAGCGTCGCATTACTTGTAAACATGCGACGCTTCATTTCTTTACCCGAGTTAGTCTCGCCCCGACTAACTGCCCCTGGGCCGGGTCTCCGTTCAGGATGTAAATGGGATTGAATGACTATGGCACGATTAAAAAGTTAGGTAAATACAAAATAAATTAGCCCTATGCGAAAACTCCCCACGAGTAAACGGACAGAGAAGCAAAAGCAGTATAAAAATAAGATGGTAAAAATCGTAGAGACATTTGCAAAATTAAAATAATCTAATTACCTAGGTGAACTGCAAGTTCACACTTCGAAGCAGGTAAACTGCCTGCTTCCATAGCCGCAAGTAGTATGACTTAATCATCCCGGTAAAAAAAAACCGAGTTATTATATGCGTTAACCTTCGCACATTTATCATAAAGTCTCTAAGAACGATTTGCTCTTGTTGGCTTGAGTTTCGTAAATTAAAAAAAGACGTTAAACTTGACATGACTTGAAATGAGTTATTTTATAACATTCAATTAGTAAGAGATGTTCTCTACGGGTAGATAACTTTTCCCATGCTAGTTGTTTACATCTCTGCGTCTTAAATACCTAGGCTCTTCGTTGTATGTTGATCGATTACGTGAACGTCCTCAAGTTATGGCTACCAGACGGCTACGTAGTATATATTCTAAATGGACTCCTCTATTTGTTGTCAAAACTTCGCTGTCGGCTTGTTCATTGTCGATCGCCAAGCTGCTTATTAAGAGTCATTTTCTATTCTCTTGAAATGGAATACAAGTTTCTGACACGTCAAACAATATTCAAACTGATGTAGTTTTCCGGAAACCTTGCAATCTATGTTGCAATGAAGCAATTGTCTGGCAGTATACCCCAGCGACCATAATATTATAAGCCTACTCCTTAACCAGTCAGTTAAACGACGACTAAATTGTGATTCGTGATAAATTAACACACAATGTTATGGTTTATCCTTTTACACGGTTGCAGAAGCGCTTCAGAACCCAATAGGACCCCATCCTCGGAGACCCAGGAGCAGTAAGTTGGGGCGGGAGGACATAAATCGGGCAAGAAAACGAAGCGACGAAAACATACGACGCTTCATTTCTTTGCCTGATTTATTTCCTCCCGCCCCGACTAACTGCCCCTGGGTCTCCGAGGATGAACAGAACCATAAAAGAAGTCTTGAGTCGTGATTCATGCTTCTTATATCGATCGTAGTATACAGTACGCAGTATGTGCGTTTCCTTTTCTGCTGATGTTTGGGTTTTAATGCATGTACGTGTGTCAACCAATAAAATTTATTTTGATAAGAGTCCAGTTAGAATCAGCCATCTTAAAAAAGGAAAAACACGCACTGACATTTGCCGCAAATTTCGAAGACGATGGCAGTGTGACGTTTAAATAAATTGACCATTTTCACAACGCACTCCCACCTCAACTGCAGGAAGTTAAAAGGCGGCGAGTTACAATTTTTGCTACGCATTACATACGTTACGATATAGATCAGAACAGCAAAACATGGAATTTTTAATCTTAATCGGTCTCCCAAACTCGTTGTTTCTTAACTAAGCCACTGCAATTTCTTAATGCGCGCGTTTAGCGATAAAACAAGTACCAATTTCATTTTACTGAACGCCGACGCCGAGTTGGCAAATTATCAGTTTATTCGGTGGTAAAAGCTTCTAGAAAAGGAATTGTTTGAGTTCGGTCATTTTAAGCCTACGCGAAATCAATCGAACAACGTTTATTGTATTTAAAATTTAATAAACGTGATCCTTTACAATTATGCAACTTGCCGAAAACTGTCCGTAGGGTGACTGTGAAACAAAAGATTGAAAAACTTGAAGAACGTTTTTTTAAGAAAAGGATTTCTAGTCGAATGAGAAGGGAAACTTTATATTGAAATTTTCGCGCGTGGATTATAGCTAGGCAAGCTGAGATTTCTTAGTTTGTGTGTCGTTTATGAACCCTAGATAAACGAATGTTTTTGTCCTTGTTATTTTCCATTCCGGCGTTAACTGCATGCAGCGAGGCTTGAGAATCGCTCTACTTGCGATTTGCCATTGATTTAAACAAACATTCGATATGTTGATATTTTGTGAGCTTAAGGAATAGTTAGTAAGTGGCTCAGATCAAAAGCTACTTGTATTCACAAAGAACTGATGCCATGACAAAACATTGTTATGATGTCACGTAATTGAGTAGACGTTGATGCATAAAATGTCATGGAGACAAGTTTGAACGCTAAAATAAGCATTAGCAATAAGATATTATACAAGGAAATTTTCCAGCGAGAAAAACTAGAAAATAGACTTCGATGATCTTGTTATTTAGATCATGTTTTTCTCGCGTTTCACTTACGCTGTCAACATTATGCAAATTTTAAGCGAAGTTTACCGTGGATATGCAAATTTTCATTAACATGGACACATCTATTATGTGAATGACTGAAAAATGAGGTTACCAAAAAAGTATTTTTTCTTTAAAGGTAAGATTAAAAGATCGATGTTTAATCCTACTTGGCTAAGTGTAAACGGATCTTAACAATGGGATTACATGTGACACTTAGGTGGAAATCATTGGTAAAAGCCTAAGTCGCGATTGTCTTGAGCAACTGGAGGAAGACCACAGAACAATTTTCCTACATAATCATTGTTTGGAGCCTGCGACGAAAGCGCTGCTACATAAATTTTTACTGCTAACGAGAACCGGAAATAAGATCGATTTATGTTTCCTGTATTTGAGCAACAACTTATAACAAAGAACCGCGAAATATGGGAACAACCTCGTTGGAACCAAAATTGTTGATTGTGCTGCAAAAAAGGTTAAGAGAGAATTTTGATAAAAATGGTCTTTCAAAGAGTGATTGATGGTTAGTTTTTCGGCTGGGAAGAAATATTTCCCTTCCATTGATATTTTGCATCCTAAACAGAGAAAAAGTTTTGACTCAATAACGTCACAAATTAGCCAATCACAATCGAGGATGGCTTTGTTTGGGTCTAGTTATCACGTGTAGTTGTCACGTGGCCACAGTCGATTTTATTAGAAGGTGTATGATTGGCTGAAACATAATTGGATCTGTCAAGACTAATAATTGCCATGATGAAAGCAACAATAAGCTGTCAATTATTATTTTTAGTCCCCTCCCCGGAGAGTTGGGCCGGTTAAACTTGGGAATATGGAGAAACGAAGCCACGCGAATTAGAGGAAATTTGTAAAGCAAGTTGTTGAGTTGTGTTCGCGGAAATTCCCCCCGCGCTAAACGCGCATGGAAAACCGTTAAAAAGCCTAGAATTGTTTTGGCTGAGTGCGGTCTGTCAGTTTGCTGAAACGATCGACGGAAAGTTCGGTGCGTTGCCTTTGTTGCCGATTGACCTGAAGTTTTGAGGATTTTTTGTGTGGTTGAGCTTATTATTCAAAATCGATTCGACTCAAGCCTGCGTGCATTCATAGAAGGTCGTCGCGATTTCTTCTACGGACGGAGCTCTCAATACTGGAACATTTTGACGAATGAATCCGCACGCGGGAGATAAGGAATTGAGCGATCTACTAGACTTCAGCGCGGTTAGTATAAGTTGGAAAATTTCTGACACACTTGCATTCGCAACTTCTCTTGATGTTGCGATTAGCGAGCGCTGTTGTCTGCAGTTTATTAACGATCATGTTTGCTTTGTGTGTTGGCAATGTTTTGCTCAGATGTTTTCGCCGCCGGGATCCATGGTTGGCAGTAAATCTAGTGGCTCTCTGACGGAAGCTGGGTTATCGAGTTCCATGCACGCATCTCGAACAGGTGCCGTTTTGCGTTTTGTTTGTCTGTCGTTCGCCATGAATTAAACTTGCTGTATGGAGCTGATAGAACCTGCTAGTCGCACTATAGTACCTCGAGCTGGTTCTTGATTCAAACGCATATGCTTTTCAACTTCCAGAACGTAAAAATCTTCACTTTGATGGCTCTGTTTTATTTTTTCTTTTGTAGGTTCTTTGGACGAGACACCCACGTGGCAAGCCAGTTCAGTGTCGGCCTACGAAGCTCGGGTAAGTTGTGAATACAGCTAAATTTGCGATGTTTTATGCGCTTGAAAATTAAAACAAATCTTCAAAACAAAAGTCGTGTAAAACTCGCTTTACATGTCAACAGGAACATTTGTTCAAAATTAGAACCACTAATGCCGCACGTGCCCAAACGGAAACTCTATATTTTTGAGCGATAATTTGTTACTTTATAAAGATGCAAAATATTTTACTAACAAGTGGCCCTTATAGCCATGCATGTTAGCGAAGCCGTACTCGATGAATATTGTTTCGTTGCAACTCTGAATTTTTAACACTTCACTGATCAAAACCTGAACGACTGAATAAATATAACTACATATGACCGATCGCCTTTTAATTTCACTTATTTTTATATTCGCTTTTTTGTTCTTTTCAGGGATATCACACAGATAGTCACGGTGTATACAGCACAATCGACGATGTTGAAGGCGACTTTATTTCCCGCAAAGGATCTGGCTTTGCCAATTCGTATCTCGGTTCAAATTCTCTAGGAACTTTAGGTAAGAGATCGGTTTAAACTGGAAGGAGTTTCGGGCCAGAATTTAAATGTAAAATTATTCTTTGGCACTTTAATGGTTTGTAGATAAGGTTCTACTTGTCTTTACTTTGTTGTTGTTTTGTCGCAGGCATCACAGCCGTGGTTGCCTTCCTGATATTGCTCGCATGATCAGGCCTCTTCTGATCTAAACATCGGCTCGTGCTAGTTTTTTTTAGAATCTATTGAAATTATGCGTAAAAACCTTCGCTCGACATGAAAGGCGAGACAGCACGAAAGCAATCGCAAATTTGCATGGATTCTTTTTTAGAAAATGATCGGTTTGTTTTTTCTTGTTTATAATAGTTTTCGATGCATGACGAGATCCCTTTCCGACACAAAAATTCTTTTTCGCATGATCGATTTTAACGAGTCGAAGACTATCAGACAGTGGCGAAATTAAAGCAAAACAGTTTTTTTAGAGTTTTAGATTCCCCCCCCTTGAATTTGTGATAATTTTAATATTTTAACGCGCCATGCTTGGTAAATAGAATAACCATATTTTATTTTCGCTCACTTCAAGAATTGAGCTGGTGGAATAATTTGTTTAGATAGACGTTTGCTCCGTTGCTGAACGTTTTCTCGTCAAGTCAAACTTTTGTGTAGGACTTAATCAAATGAGCGATTAAAGCATATTTTCATTTTATTTCATGGAAAAATGTTTCCATTCATCCTTTGTTCATGCCAAATAGAAGATATGATAATGTGAGTGAACATGCTTACTAGCGTTAGCCCCACCCTCCCCAAGATTTTTATGGCTGTGAAGCCTTGAGTTTCGCGGCCATCTAAACTAAGACATTGATACATACCCCTTGTAAAATTATGGCCAATTCATGGGTCTAACTCGGGTGCCCACAAGCGCGTGCTTCAAACACATGTACGTTACATGGTTGATTTCATTCAATGAACAAGTGCAGTGTATGTCTAGCTAACTTTATATACAATTTCACTTATTCAGCATCAGTCGGTTGACCGACCACGCAGATTTACTCATCATATCAAAAGGTTTTCACACATTTTATTGCCATTTTCGTGGCAGATGATGTTTTACCAGGTGAAAATTTGACTTTATTAACTGTGCACATATTTAGACCGTAAAAATACAATTTTTTTTGAGTGGTAATTGTGTTACATGCCCAGCTACAATGTAGTTGCTTTGTAACTTTTTCTAACTTCCTGCAGCCTGTTCTGACTTGCAAAATAAATCAGCTATTGACACTTGCGGTGTTTTGCCTGCATCAAGATCTTGGAAAAGTTAAACAAGAAGTGTCTTGGTGTATGCTTTGCATTGAGCTAGTTCTCTCAAGAGTGACATTAGTTAAATACAGGCTTTCCAGCTTTCATAACTTCATAATTTCATTTGAATTTTTAGAATTTACATATACACTGGTAAAAAATATAGTTAAAACAAGTTACTGTCATTTCAATTCATGTTTACCATCTCAAGAAAGAAAGAAAGAAAATAGAGAAAAAGTAAATAAATAACTGGAATCTGGAAAAATTTGACTTGCAGTTTTTGTGATGTCCAGGGAAGCAATAGATAACTCTTGGTAGAGATCAATTAACTGATGTACAACAACACGCTACAGTGTGAATCTTTGGCACAGATCATGACTTATAGACTGAGTATAGAGCCATCATTACAGAGTGATGGAGGGCCAGGGATTTGTCCACTAAGTGTGACCAATGTCATTAATTTCTTTGCCATGAGTAGGATCCTATCTTTACTTTGATTTAGTTGGAAAATTGTACAAAATGTCTAAGTAATTAACATGTTGAGTAAAGCACACATTAAAGAAGCATAATTTGAAGCTACAGGTGCACAGATAACTTTTACCAAGCCATTTTGATGTAAAACCATTTTTGCAATTATTGATACTGGTATGTTATTTTGTACAAGTATAGAATATTCTATGATTTTGACCATTTTTTTACAAGATGACTTAATACACAAAAAACTTTATACATCACTTTTCTGACACCATAGTTGATTGACAGTCAAACTTTATGTATCACTTTTCTGACATATTTTTCTTTCATGAAGAGTAGTGTTGTGTTTTATTGCAGTTCCTTGTCTGATGTTTTTGATTTGTTATTACACCTACAATATGCCAATGAACACAAACTTAGTCTTACAATTTCTGAAATGCTAGAGAAAACATTTTAAAATAACATTATTGTAAGCCCTAGATCTGTGCAAAGTTACTATGATTATCAGTTGAGTAAAGCACGACGGAAGTTAGGTGACAAAGTTTTGGCCTTACAATTACGTTGTTGTCATGGGCAACTTACCTCATCGCCTTATATCGTCAGCCGTGCGTCGCCTGTCTCATCGCCCAGAATTTTGTGCGCTTTGCTTCCAATGACATCAACGGCCGACAAACTGCCATTGGAAACGGAGCCAGTTGCCCGTGACAACAGCACAATTTTTACACCAAAACCTGTTGACCAAACTTTTGTCGTGCGTTACTAAACTGATAATCGTAGTATTTCAAATTGATATTTGTCTCTGATACAGTTTTAACATACCCTTTGTAAAACATAGTTCCCAATAGGTCCATAAGCAGTAAATGGATAGGTCAATCTCACCAAAATATCTGAACGTCGTTGCATATCAGTGTAGTTGTCTGAACATCACCTGTGCATCTCTACATGAGTGCCTTTATGGTCATGATATCTGTAGTAAAAAGTGTGAAATTATGAAAAAAAATTATAGTTGACTGTATTTTTCATTATTTACAATAAAGGCATGAAAAAGAGATAAATGGTATTATTATTATTATCCAGTCAAAATATTTCTGTTCCTGCTTGGCTTAAATCCTTCACTTAGTTTTTCATAATGATCTCAACTCGACCAATATTCGGAACATTTATGTCATTCATTCATTGGCAATAATTTTTTATCATTATTTCATGACTGACATTGATTCTCTGGTAATAAAATGTCAGTCCTCCAAAAAGGAAAAAAATATTGGATGATTGGCATCACACAACAGAAAGCAGTGGCTTGGCAGGGTAGAACTAAAGAGTGTGAAAGTGGTTAGCAGATTTCAAATGATTAGGAAGGCAAAATACCAGAATTGCTTGCTGACAAAGACAGCAAGACAAAACAAAAGTTGTTAAATGATGTGGGCTGCTTTTAGAAGAACCTCCACTCAAAAATTCACAAACTTTATTGTATCTTGTGAGTGTGGCAAGTTGTTACTGAACTAAGTAAAGTTCATTTTGTCCACTTTAGAGCTGTGAATAAGATTTTGAATAACTAATGTGACTAATATAAAAAAGTATTTATTGAAACCAGCTTCTGTATGAAGAATTCTACATAACATGGACTTGTGAGGTCTGCAAAATGTTTCATTTCATACTCAGCCTTGGCTTCTAGTTCTCTCCTAGCAATACCATTAGAAATACTCTTCAAGCACAGGTTTAACCTTGCATGGGCATAGTAATGATTTCAGTCCCATTGTTCTTGTGGCATAATGGACTTTAGATTACATGTACACATGTAGCCAGCTAGGGCTTGATCAGTGCCAAATGTCCTGGTACTAAATGTTACCTAAAATCTTATTTCAGAGGCCAATGGAAACGAGGTTACAGATTAAAGATAAAACGAGAAAAAAACAATGTGTACTAGTCTGTTTTTACCTCCACAGACTGCTGATTTTTTAGAAGTTGTTGCATGGCATGAGCAGCTCATGCCAAGAACAAAGAACATGACAAATGCATACATCCTGAATATGAGGCTTAAATTGCTTAAATATTATAGTTTTTTTAGGAAAGGACTATAACTATAACTACAATAATAATAATAATAATAATAATAATAATAATAATAATAATAATAATAATAATAATAATAATAATAATAACAATAATAATAACAATAATAAAAATAATAATAATAGCAACAATATTTACAGAGGATATCACCAAGCTAATACTAAGATAATTAGGGTGGTCCTATATCTACATTACTATAATTTGCTAAGTGAAATTAAAAACTGAAGCTTAAAAATACAGTCGAACCTCGATTAACCGGACCTCGATTATCCGGACTTTTTTCTCTGGTCCCAATTTTTTCATGAATATTAATTAGTTGTGATAGTGAAAACTCAAAGTCGCAAAAGCCCAATAATCCTTTCAAAAGACTGTTGAAACAGCATATTATCCTGTGTGCTTTTCGAAATTCGCAAGTGCGACAAGACAAAGAAATATTCTGATGCGTTCAGCTTTTTTTAAACGTCCATTTATAAGCCGCACTTTTTTTCGCAAAATTGAAGCCAAAAATCAAGGGTGCGGCTTATCCACAGATACATCTGTGTTTGGAGTTCTCAAAAACCTAATTAATATTCGTAAAACTTCTTAAGATGTCAAGAAATACACATAAGAGAAACTGAGAGCGTGTTGCTGTTGTTCATTGACTTTTTGATGAGTGATGGCTCCTAAAGGAGCCGTTTGTGTCTTTGAAATACGACAAAATTCGAGAGTACTCATGAGATAAATGGCCGACTGTTTCATTGTTTTTGACCACCTTTACGGCAACTTTGTCGACTGCATTATCAAGCTTCTGCTCTGCATGAAGTTTTTCGCCTATTGCGGGTTTCCAAACATCTTTTTGATGTGTGTAACTTTGCGGTATGAAGGCCGCTTTGGTGTTATGATGCACAGACGACGCTCAGGCCCTAGTCCAGTCCTCCCCCACTTAAAGCTTGGCACTAACACTTGTTCATTTTGTTTCAATGGCGAAGGAATTTCATCTTTATGGCGTGTTTCGAAGTGATTATCTTAAAAAATCAGATCAAAAGAGCATTTTAAGTTAAAGATGTCTTAAATTCAAACGAAAAAGAAGGTACCACAAATGAAATTTCGCTTTCTTCAGACTTGATAAATGTGAAAGGTGACAACTTCTATGTCGGTGTTTCGAGACCTTCATTGTTTGTCCTTGTTTGTTTATAGCAATACAACTGTACTGGAACTTCCAACTTTATTGTTTTTAATTTTTTTTCCAAAATCTCCACTTCCAAATTGGGGGTGCAGCTTATCTACTGATGCGGCTTATACACGGACATTTATGGTAGTTCCTCCCGCTTGAATTATGTAAACACATGAGCGATCTCATTAATATTCATATTTTCGATTATCCGGACTCTCGATTATCCGGACTATTTACCAAGGTCCCGGTGAGTCCGGATAATCGAGGTTCGACTGTAACTGCTTAATAAACTAAAGTTTGCATCTTTGTAGACAGAGACCAAAGTAGCAGAAACTTTGGAGTTGTAATTGAAAAAAAGTAATTAAACCCCCCTCCCCCCACCCTAAAACACAGTGATAAAACATTTGTGCACTAAAGTTGAATTGGAATTTATCAGTGGTTGAATAAAAGTGTTTTTACTTCACTCTGGATGGGATGCTTGTCTATTGCAGGGTTACCTCCCAACAGTAAATTTGCCAATAGCCATTTACACACCTGGGCACTGTGAGAGTTACGTGTCTCCCCCAAAGACACAACACAATGACCTCAGCCATGGCTCCAACGCAAACTGCTGGATCTGCATCCCAGATCCAGTGTGTTGACCATTAGCCAACCATGCCTCAAGAAGAGATTGCACATAAGTTAGTTCAATCCCTGGCTGTTGTCCAGCTGTAACCAACAATGAACAAGAGAAATAAAAGGAACTTCATTTGTTTTCCAGGTTACAGAGACTCAGGACTGTCAGGAAGCCAGGTGGGGTTCATTTTGACTTACATAAGATTAAAGACTGTTGTACAGCAATTAATATGTATGTTCAAGAGAAGCAAAACCAAACCTGATGCCACTTGCCATGTGCTATTGTTAAGTGGTCTATGTACTAACACACTACTTTTTTTCACACAGTATAGTTTGATTTCTTTTATTGACCTGTTAAGGGCAAAGGGAATTTTGCTTAGCTTACCTCAAATTTAGGCAGCAAGAAGACCAACAAATTAATTAAAAGCTAACCTCTGTTGGAGAAATCCAAAATTCCCAGAAGTCTTACAAGTACTGGTTTATATACTGGTAATGATAATTGTGTGGTCATATGTATATGCAGTCTCTGTACACATGTGGCAGGTTTTGTCTCAGTTTTCAAAATGAGTGTTACTTGTTGTGATAAATTAAGGAAACTTGACTTGAATGTCTACATACTATAATCATGAGATCACAACTGGCTTGAAATCTTACATGCTCTCTGATTACATAATAGAGATCCAGTTACTACAAAACATGATCAGATATGTAACTTGGTTATATATCACTTGTAGTATAAGTTGAAATTTAAAGTAAGATGAAAATCAAAAGTTTTGGCTTTGAACTTCACAGAGGAAGATAAGATTTCCTCATGGTAAAGTGGAAATGTTGTACATTCATCGAAATAGCAAATCACTGTTGTATGTTGTAGGCATGTCATTTTATTATCTCACAATGTTTAATTTAAAGTGGAACTAACCCCCCTCCCCCAATTTTTTTTTTCACTTATACAGATCTCCTTATTTTTCTGATCGCCACTGCAAAAAAAAATATTGTTGTAGCTATTTTGGTTAATTTTCTATGAATTTTCAAAGTCTGTAAAATTAGCCCTTTCTGTGCACATGACTGAGCAATAACGAAGAATGGGGCAAGTTGGCCTGTGACGTCATTGAAGGACTAACAGTGTTTTGCTTCAAAGAAGAATGTATGCAAACATGTGACAGTGTGATTCAAAGTCGTTTTTGTAGGGATTCACAGCATGCTTAGGAGAGAGCAATCTTCTTCATTTAATTCCTATATCCCAATGACACACATCCAGAAGCAAGAGGAAGCCGAAAGCAGTGTGTAGATTTGTGCAAAGTCGGACATCGAGCAGTTCAGTTCCTTTAATTTCTTCCCTATCTTCTAGTTCAAAGCTTGATATTGTCAAGGTCGATAAGACATAAATGGTTGAGATAAGCTGGGAGCCATCTGACTATTGAATTCAAAGGAGCCCCAGCTGTCCCAGACCAAAATAATGGAAACTACGTACTGTAGGTGAGATAATTATATGGCAACTTATATGCATCAAGCTTTCTTTGTGCTCGAAATTGATAGCTTTCTAAATGAATAATCAATGGCACATATGTCCTACAATGAGGCAATTGAGATTAGTGAGCCTGCATTTGCAAAACTAGCTATGCATTTGTGGATTTCATATACAACCACACGCACAAGGTCAACAATCGGAGCTTGAGTTTCTCATTTGCATACACAGTTGTTTTGTTCTTTGAACAACGAAACATATCTCAGTTAAAAACTTAAAACGAATGAGGAAAGTAAAACAAACCATTTAGATTAAACTTTACCGACTGAGATTGTAGCCCTGAAAGGAAGCTAAAGGAAACCTGGGAGGAGAATAAGCTTGTATTTTGACCAAAACGCAACACTCAGGTTATTAGCGTATGTATAAAAGACTTTCAAAAAAAAAACAGTGAAGGAGAAATGTATTCTTTTAACTGATACCATACTGGACCTTTTTTCAAGATCTGGTGAAAGGATTTTTCATTACATGTTTTTGAATAATTAGTGGAAAAATTTAATGCTCTTGTTGTTATGAACTATCAAGGGTTTGGTGAGAATACTTTAAGAAGTGTTGTATGTAGATCAGTCAAATGGGCTGGCAAATTGTCATTTGTGACTGGCAGTGTGATGGGCTCGACTGGCAACCCGCACTTCGAAATCGAAAAAAAAAAATACATCGTAGCCATCCTAATCGTAGCTAGACTCCAAATTGTGTCGCTAGATGATATGATTCTTTCGTTTAAAAGTCTTGTCCATTTTTTATAAAATATGAAGCACAAATACCCAAAGATGTTTTCACAGGTATGTTTTTGCAAATACTTAATGCAAAATCCTCTTTTTGACTGGCAAAATCAAATTTCCTGGCCCTGGCCCTGGTTTAACTACCTTGGGGCATCACTGGTTGTATATAAATATATATCACAGTTGACCATATATTCTCTCTTGATTTCACTTGATTTAGTCTTCATACTGTTGTGATCTTTAGTTTTCTACCTCACAACTTTTGGCCAAATGTAACAGAAAATCCACTCTCTAAAATATTAATTAATGGGTCTGACAGATTGGAACACCATACATGAGGGACCTTAAGTAAGTACAAGATAGAAATCAATATTGGTGAAAACTTCACTTAGACACGATATGTTGTCCCTTTTATCATCATTTTTTAGTCCTGAATTATTGCAGAATTGCTCTATATTAAATATTTTGGAAAAAGTTAATTTTTAATTTTTTTTTTGTGATACACCAAGAGCATCTATGAAAATTTCAAATATATACAAGTGCAGTATTTTCGTGTTTGCTCTTTGTAGTACACAGATATAATCACCCATTCATCTAAATCTGGTTGTTTTACACTTCTCTGCCAATAATTTAGAGGTGATGGTTTGCTTCAAGTTTTTTTTTAACATTCATTTCCAACTTAGGATTTGACAAATGTCCATAAGATGCTTTACTTGCGTGGGTTCTAAAAAGGACTTTGAACTTATTTGCAAATGCAACCATTCAGCGGAAAACACTGACACGCTTTCCCTCATGGTGTACAGT
Organism: Micromussa lordhowensis; assembly: GCA_964020085.1. NCBI lineage: Eukaryota > Metazoa > Cnidaria > Anthozoa > Scleractinia > Lobophylliidae > Micromussa > Micromussa lordhowensis. Next base: position 41,817,529 of record OZ026595.1, read on the forward strand.
AAAAGTGACTAAGCAGATTAGTTTTACAGAAGTTCCCTTCTAATAGTTACTTGCATGTGCAGTTGTTGCTGTTGTCATGAGTAGCAGGTTGTAGATGATATCACAGGAAGATATACCTGATGTCAGTCTGATGTCTGTAATGCAGTCTTGTTTGTATAACGGAAAGAACACAGAGAGCATCTGGTCCCAGGTGTCCTGCTGTGCATCAGTTTTGCAAGAAAGCAAGCAGACCTAAAAATATCCAGGAAATATCCAATAAATATAGGGGGGCGGTCACAGAATCAGGTCTCCTTGTAAACCTTGTATAAGGCTTTGAACTGCTATTAACTACCTTGGAGGTCTTTGATGTCCTAATAATGAGATTCATGGCCATAAACCACAAGTCTCTTCTACCATCTCAGCACATGATGAAAGTAATACAACTGGTCAAGTGATGACCCCACAAAGCTGTTTTGGTGTCACCAAGATGGCTACCAATTTGGGTTAGAACATGTAGACTTTAAACAGCTAAAAAGCAGTTTTCCACGTACCATCCATGAAAAAAAGTTGACAGCATCTTAAACTATTACTAAAAGTATTAAGTTCAAATCACAGCTATCAAAATTTTATTTCAGTAGCACTAAAGCCTGTTCTATAAATAATGTCACATGGAAACACTCAAGACACTGTAAAGAAAAAAAGAAGCCTTGATAAGATTGCTGCAGGCTCCTTTAATCTATGGTGTTGTCTACAGACAAAGACGCTCCTGTGAAACAGAGGGTAGCCTCCTCCAAATGTTATGAAAAATATAGTTAGCAGGTTTGCACCTGCCAACGTATCCTAAGGCATTGCATACTAAACAGTATATGTAATATAAATAAGGCTGTTTGGGATAACGGTGCAAATTCACAATTGTGAGAAGATGGACTCAAAGAGAAAAGTCATCCTTGAATTTCCCTGTAATGTTACCTGCAGTGTTTACAGTACATATGTAACTTACATTTTAACTTAGTTTGGACTTCAAAGAATTTTATTGAGAATCCTTTGGGTTTTTTTTTTGGACAACAGGTCACAATACTTAAAATGGTACTTCCAGTATAAAATCTAATGTTGATGATACAGGATAGGTGTTTCTTTAAAACCCGAGTGTCCCTCTTGTATGCACATAATGAGAGCTCTGACATACATTGTTCTGTTTTGTTAATCAACGTTATTGTTAATCAACAGGCTGGTCTTCCTCCACCACTGCAGACTTCTCATGATGTATCTTTGTCAAGTCCAGACTGTAAGTTTCTTGAGTGAAATGATTATAAAAAAAATCAGGGAAAGAATCATATCTTTAGGAGCACTGAAATACTTTCAAGTAACCTGAAGAGCCCAGAACACCCGAAATGCTTACCCAACCAGACATTGCTAACAATTTACTGCTAACTGTCAACCAGTTATGGACTGTAAAACACCAACCTTTATCCTTACCATTAATCCAATCCTAGCCCTTAGCTAATCTGGTGTGAAGGATGTCTGTGAAAGTTTTTTTTTGATTAAGTTTATACCCTGAAATACTTTTCTACAGGAAATTGAAACTTCTTTTACAAATTGTAGGGTTTTGTTCAAAAAGGGACAATGAGATTGAACAGTTCAGTTTAGGTGCTATGTGTACCTCAAACCTATGTACATGTCTAATTTATAGGGAATTAAACCTATTTTTGTTCTTAAGTGTTGTTCAAATTGATGTGACCAAACTGCTTATGTGAATTAGTTATGTAATCACACAAATAAATCTAAGGTGACTGTTCTTTAAGGAGATGAAAATACTTTAAGGTTACTGTATACCTTCAGAGGTGTCTCGCGTCTAAGCGATGTACATGTAGTATGTCTGATTTAAATTTTGAAGTAAAATGAACTGTGAAATTTTTATGACCTCTAAATACAAGCGTCTGAATCACCTTTTGAAAGCTACAAGTCAAAGCAAATTTTCTTTTTGGCTTATGTAACTTGTCCCTAAAAAAGGATTCTGTGATTTGCCACATTCAATTTCAGTGAAAAAGTGCAGAACCTTTTCGAAATATGATTAAAAAGATATGGAGTGATTGTATAAAATCGCTCTAGGAGAAAAAATATTTGGAAATAAAAAATTCACAGACGCAGTTTTGTTGTTTATACATGTATGTCAAACTAGCTACTGTCCAAATTTGAGGGCAAATAAACAAATTCCTGTTGACTTGTAGCTCCAGAAGACGCAGAAGATGATTTGGATCCTCAAGAGTGATAGAAATTGATGTTAAAGAGAGTTAAAACACTTTAAAAATTATCCTGTGATATGACATAAATTAATGCAAACTTTGGACCTTTTGAAGTGTCTATTATCTGCGGGCTATTTGACCAGACAGTCTGGAACCCAATGGTTCACTTATTAATTTATTGTTGTAATTTGTCAGTGACCAAACCCTTGCTCCCACTTGGCCAACTCTTCTGAGAAGAGAGGAGTTGGTAGTTTGAAAGCTTTACATTCAGAAAATCTTACTGTGGCCACTATCAATATATAATTTATGGCTTGTGTTTGTAGCAGATATAACATGCACCCTGATTGGCTACTTTGAGGAGGGCATTACTCTCCTGTAATGCCCACAGGTGATTACGGGCCTGAAAAAATCACAGCAAAAAGTCTTGTAATCAAAAACTTATAAACCTAAATGTTTGGTCTCTATGGAAAAATCTCAAACCTCGGCGTTGTTATATAGACCTCACTATCGCTCAGTCAATATGACAAGGTCTTAAATCAAGATTTTCCCATCATGTCCCCACTCTCGGTTAATAAGTAGTAATTCTTGAGTATCAAGTGTATTCAAGGTGCTCTATTTTTCGTCATTTTTCAGTCACAGTTTTAACACAAGTCAATGTCAGGCTAAGACTGAATGCTCAATCTTTTTGTGAGCAAAATAGCAGTCAACCTCAAAAAGTGCAGTATACTGTTACACTGTTACACTGAGAAAGGCCTGATACAAAATTGATATAAATGAAAGTCAAATACCGGTAGATATCTTATATTTGATTATCGTTGCGAAGAGCTGGGTTAAGAAACAGTGGGAACACATATGGCTATGGACCTGTGAAAACCAATATCACTGAATTAAAATTGCAGCACCAATCATGTGAGAAATGTCATGCTGTGAGACAGGTATCATTTTGAGCAAAAAGTCATTTTTTTTTTCAGAAAAAAGTTAATCTTGAACCACTTGGTTTCAAAGTTTTTCAGTTCATTAGTTCTTTTTTATGCAAACTGACCCACTGACTGTGCATCAAAGTTAATGTACGGAACTTGTTGCCAAGTTATTGAAAGAATTTTACTTATTGCATAAAAAATGATCCAAGAATGTTTTGTTGGCAAGATAAAAATGTTTTCCCAAAATTTCTCTTAAAAATGTAGAAACTTTGTTGACAGAAATGCTTGAAGTAAAAAATAGACCCCAAGACCATTAACTGAAAAATTATTAGTGTTTCTAGTATTTTGATCATGTTAGAATTTATTTTAGAAAGCCTTGTTTTGTGTTATTAGGAATGCTTTCTAATAATAGATATGACTTTTTATTTGGCTGATATTTCTTCTTACAACTTTTAAATCAAGTGTATTTCTTTATTTGTCTTATTTTTCAGTGCATGAAATAAAATCAATTGAAACTAAATTTAATCAGGCATAGCTGTTCATATCCAGTGATAATAATCAAAGTTATACCACTTCATAGAAATGCTATTAGTCTAAACCATTTTAAGTTGATTAAGCACTAAAATTCAAAGAGAAAATATAAGTGGAGTTTCCATGCTAATGATTAAATAATGGTATTGCAGTAGTGGCTTTAATATCAATTGATTGTTAGTATTTTTCAAGCTTAAGATTTTAATTATGTTTACACAGTCAAAACTTTACATATTACATGTAAGATAGATGACAGTATTTCAAAACAATAGTGTGATTTGTTTAGTTGCATACAGTATAACTTAAGATGGCCTTTTGTTCTTAAATATTCAGCCTGGCTATTTTTTGACAGTTAGAATAGCTTCTCGGTTGAATGCCCTTGTGTGGTCATCATGACCAGTGTTGAATATTCATTGTGATTCCAGCTGTTGTAAGGCATTCAATTTGACCCTCAACATCTGATTACAGATATTCATTACATAAACCTTTGAAGATTAGAATTGTTTTTTATCAAGTTTAGAGGTTCTCCTGCCAGGAGTTCAGTGAGGCTCATTCAACTAGCATTCTCGTCTCTTAGAACTGAAAGGGGGACTATTTTGTTTACAATACTTGATGCAATTTGTGTCACGTACTTGACTGATTAAAAGACACCCTGTTGCTACAAGCACAGCTGGCTCCAGATCTACACTTTTGGTTAACATGATTTCGTCAAAGTGTTAACCATAAAACAACTGCCATAAAGAAACAGAAATTACTTTCTTGGTCACATTCATCTCCTTGCTAAATATTTTTTGTTTTCTGTAATAGCAGTGAAAGTGAATTTGACAACTTGGAATAATTAACATAAGACAGTACTTTAAGATTTTTATCCACACATGACCAGCATTTTCTTCATTGGTTTACCATGGTGGTAAAAACTAATCTTATAGTTTTTGTTGCTAAAAACATGGTTTGAGTAATGAACAAGTAAGCTGAATTATTTCTAAACTATTAGAAAAATTTGCAAGCTCTTTAAAACCAACAGTCTCCTGCGGAGAGCTCCACTCCTCATGGTTTTATGATTTCTTTGTTTAGTAATTTTGAAATATACATTTCCATGAAACAACCAGAGTTTATAACTTGGTTAATGAGAACATAGATATACAACCAAAGAACAGAAAGAGTCTTTGCTTCCAAGGGTTAAAAGATAAATGTTTTGTGTATGAGTAAACACTTAGGAAAATGAAATAAACTGGGCCTAGGAAAAGTTTGGTGTAGAATTTTTACCAATTAAGATATTTATTGTATAATTTGACTGTAAGTGTAATTAACTTTGTTTGGGGTGTAGCTGAAATAATCAAAATTCCTTGAGTGGCATGAAAATTATGTAAACAAGTGATAATCAACAATTACTATGTGGTAAAATTGCAACTATGAACTTTCTAGATTCTACAGTGTACATTCTTTCTGTGGTTGTGGTTATCTGAAACTCTTTAATATTTCACAATGGGTGATCCCAGAAAATGTCCATACCCTACCACAGGTGGCATGAACATTTTAAACACCCCCCCCCCCTCCCTTCCAGATTTCCATTTTTACTTTGAATATCGTAGAATCCTAGTTTGACTCCCTACAACTTCCAACCAAAGACATTTTACGCTAATACATCATCCCAGATGTTTACCCAGTGTCTACAGGGTTTGAAATTGTGATTGATACAATTGCATGCATTCGTAACTAAATGTTTAGCAATTTAAACTTCCTCCTCTTCAGTCGCAATGTTGCAACTAGTATTTGACTAAACTATAGTGAAGGAACTATTAAGGAAATTGGAACATGCATGGGCAAATCCTGCCTAATTTACCTTCAATATTACAAATGATATTCACTTGTTCAGGCCCCATTAAAGCGGTTTCTTTATGTATCGCTGGCGCATCATAAACAAACATGGTGAGTTGGCGTTCATCACAAACTTTTTTCTGACAAGAAAATTCATCAACTTTAAGGCCTCTGGAGCCCAAGGTACAACCCAAATGTTATTGCTTTTACTCTGTAAAGGAACGTGAACACATGCGTGATCGATCAATACTTGTCTGGTGTCTTGCTTTCTGCAGTAGTCAGCAGTGTGGTGAGTTCCACAACCAGTCACAAGTATCAATTTCTATTGATTGATGGATTAACTTGTTAGCATTTAATTTCGATTTATCTATTAATATTGACTTTTTGACTGGTTTTCAAATTGATTGTCCACCCTGAGACAACAACTGAATTTCTGTACACACTGAAAGCTCATTTTCACTTTTTGCTTTATGTTAAGGCTAGTATGCTATAATGAGAATGTGACATTATTATTTCCAAATATTTCCAATTAGTATACACACACTCAGTGATCTTGGTGTTTTAAGCAATCTGATTGGTTCGCTATCTCTGGCTAATGAGCATTATTCACCCCCTACGGAGTGAATAATGCGTTTCGCGAATTCGCGCATGCTTTGTACCGCTTGCACGTTTTCCACGCATGAATTGAGAGATAAATTAAATCGATTTTTAATGGTTTCCTTCTGAAAATGTTGTTGAGATCACTTCCTGTGTATATACTAAAACAATTATTCTTCTCAATCTCGGTGAATAGTGGCAGAATATTTACCTCGATTTCAAAGAATAATTGTTAAGTATTTTTGCCCTCTTGAGCAGAATGCTTGGAAAACAGTCTGTGCATTTCCAGAATTGAGAACTAAATCAAAATTATATGAACATTTTGGGTCATACATTTTCCATTTATTCTGGAGTAAAGTTTATGATAAATTGCTGCTATTTTCATTTAACAGTGGAGAAATTGAATCTAGAATAAGGCCCCACTAAAGTGTTTTCAAAAGTATCCCATTTCATCTAAAGAAAATGAAGCAAAATATTTTGGCCCACTCTAGCATTTTAGTTTTGTTTTCACCTGTCCAAACTAACGCATTTTCATTCAGAAATGCATACTTTTTTATCTGTTTTCACCTATCGTGCACACTAAAATGACGGAAAACATTGATGGAAGTGACAGTATATGACATGTTTTTGTCACCATTTTCAACAGCCTCTGCTTTCACCTGGCCACACTGGAAGCGCATTTACAAAATGTCCATGCGAAAGACTGATCCACTTGTGAAACTGTTTTCAAAAGTCTCCATTTTCATCAGCATTTTCGGGCATAATTTTAGTGTGGATGAAAGGTGAAAACACATCAAAAAGTATGCATTTTCAAATAAAAACGCACCATAGTGGGCCTGAGTGGGACAAAATTAATGAAGAGGCAGCTACAATGCAGGTCAAAAGTGTTAGGACACTTAGCGAGATACTACTGAAATAATCTCCCCCCACCCCCTCCACCCCCTCCCCCCCAAGCAATGTTGAGATTTGACACTACAACACAGATTTCAACAAAAATACTGTTTATCTGCATCTTCCAACATTGTTTGGGGGGGGAGGGGGGTGGTACGCTCCAATTGTGACCCCAAAAAGCCAACTTTACTTGGAATACATGATTATTGGACAGGTGTCCCAACTACTTTTGACCTGCATTGTCTGAAAGTGAGTATTTGAAAGAGATCAGGTTTGTGGCCTATTGGTCGATGAAAAGCGGGGCTTCTTATGAGAACTCTTGTTTGGTAAGCAACAAGAACATATTTGTGAACAATATACAAGGAATTTCAATTGCCGCACTTTTCGTATTGTCATATTAGAGTATGGATAAGGGAAAGGCGCAACAGGTGTATATCAGGAAAAAGACACGTTCTGTAATCCAGCAACGGGCTCCTTCGCATGGGTTGGCGCGGAACAAGCAGAAGTCATTCTTTTGAATGACTTTCGGTGGAATCCAACAATAATCGCGTGGGCTGATCTTCTCCAGGCGCTAGAGGGCGATACAATCCATTTACCCGCACCAAAGAACTTTTGTTAAAGAGATATTGAACTAACGCGCGACACGCCTTTTTTTGCTACATCGGATGCCCCGATTGTTTTCATTAGAGCCGGTGCAATAGATCAGACAAACACAAACATGATGGACATTAGATGGTCTTTTTTCCGGTTCTGGAAGCCCATTTCACAGAGTGAACAGCGAGAAATCGCGCCCTGTGGACATTGTTTTGCACGATTCATTCTAGAGAATTCTAGCAATGTTTACATTGCTGACTGACGGCGACATGATGCTCGCGACAATACTCAGTAACGTTTGCATTCATTTTGCATCAATGAAGAACAGTGTTTAAAAATAAACTATGGCCGGCTACTCTTGTTGAGTATATAAAAACAATTGTTGTATAATGCGCTCCAAAGGAACGTGTCTGAATAGAGTTTACAACATTACTCAGTAAATTGAATGTTTTATATAAAGAGCTAATTAATAGCTTTCTTTTCTTGTGCTTTTACTGAGTACTGAGTTGAAAATGCGCAATAACTCATATAATGAAAGAAATAGTTTCTTCAAACTAAAGAAAACATACATACTTTTAAATTTGTGTTCATTTAATGTTAAATACGTTTTCAATTTGCATAAATCTCCACTATTTAAAGTGAGTATTGTAGTGAGTAATGTTCAGTTCTTTACGTCAACAAAATGCAAATGTCACGCATGTGATAAACTTCTCGTTGTCACGAGTTTTACAAAGTGACAATTACAATTTACACAAGCATTTTCCTCAGATAGCATGAAAATGAAGTTACACTTTACACGCTTTAGAAATTCACTGAAGTGTAAATAATAAAGCATGTTCAGTTTTCACAGTTCCGCATTGCGTGATTAATATTTGGTTCTACCGCCTTTAGAGGCAAGGATAGCTTCAATCCTTTTGTTCAAACTGGCAATTGTGTTATCTATAGTTTCAGTACAAATACAATCAAAAGCTCTTAAAACTCTAGCTTGAAATTCCTCAAACGACTCCCTTGTGATATTTCTAGATATTGCTTCGGATTCTAAATATCTCTTTACAAGATGAAATATGTTCTCGATAGGATTTAGGTCCGGTGAACGCGGAGGGATTTCATGAAATTCAGCCTCTATCTCTTCTAACGCATCCCTAGCTAACCTGCTTGTTTGTGGCGGGTCGTTATCCAGAACAAATAAACGTCTTCCATCTGTTTTGGGACCAGCTTGCGCAAACGTAATGTTGAAATGTTCCCTTATGAAGTTTCGAAAAAAATCACCGGTCACGCCAAACATCGTTTATTACCGTCGCAAATTCCGTATTATAGTTATGCCAGAAACTTGGTATCCCTTGACCATGTTAACAGCACTTTTTCCCAACTAGTCGTTTTCAGACAATGCAGGTCAAAAGTGTTAGGACACTTAGCGAGATACTACTGAAATAATCTCCCTCCACCCCCTCCCCCCCAAGCAATGTTGAGATTTGACACTACAACACAGATTTCAACAAAAATACTGTTTATCTGCATCTTCCAACATTGTTTGGGGGGGAGGGGGGTGGTACGCTCCAATTGTGACCCCAAAAAGCCAACTTTACTTGGAATACATGATTATTGGACAGGTGTCCCAACTACTTTTGACCTGCATTGTAGGTGCAGATAAAACTATTTTATTTTAAATTATTCATCAAAACTGAGACTCTATCGCACATTATGCCTTGGCTGCTTGTGCTCAAATAATGCAGTTTTTCCTGATAAGTTATATAATAATTTAAACTCTTCTGTTTTCTTGGCTTTCAGGGAGATCAGGAAGGAAGTACAAGTCAAGCAAGACTAACAGCTCTCTGTCTGTAAGTCTGCTTTAAAATCAGAGTATATATTGCCTCTGCAGGGTTTTGGCTGTCTGGGCCAAAACCCGAGAAGGCACCCTAGTAGCCCCTGTGTATAGGGAGGAATATTTCGCTGTAGCAAGAAAATCTTGATTTTTGAGAACACGCCTCGCAAAGGATTGCTAAAAAGTATGCAAAGGATTGCCAGAAGTTCACTGGGGCTCAAATGAACACATGAAGGATTCTGAGAGCAGAGTCTTTGCCAAGAGGTTCTGAAGTGCATAAAGCTTTCTAGATGAATTTAAGTTTGTTTATTGAAAAATTGCATCAAAGTCCATTCGCTTTAAAGTCAAAATTGTGGAAACTCGCATTGCTTATCAAGGTCTTTACAATTCCTGGTCACAGTTTGTTTCTGCTATCCGAAGTCAACCTGGAAAGTTAAAGTGCCCTGATTGCAAAACCCCTATGTGTGAACCAGTTTTAACCTCCGTAGCACACTCAAAGTTTGTTTTTATTCAATTTTCTCCAGAGCTTATGAATGTGATAAAGTATGAGAATATAAGCGTATAAGTTGAAAGGGATGGTGCGATCATATAATAAACATTTTACTTGCGTATTTCTCATTCAAGAAAAGTGGACTATATTGATGATCTTTGTTCAGATTTAAATTAGTTTTTCAATTTGGCTGCACTGAAAAAAACATTGTAAACAAGGATGATTTTTCACAATATATGAATTAAGCAACATGTTTTGTGAAGTAACAGATTCCTTTGCTACAGTACCTCAATAGGAGGTGAGAACCAGGAGGAACTTAAGTTATAGATGTGTGTGAAATAACTTCAGAAGTTATTGCTAAGACAGGGCATTTTATGAATTCTGTATTAACACCTCTTATTTATTCCTGTGCAGTTGACAGTTTTTTAGAAGTTGCATCATGTTTGTTTTTGTAACATTTATCAAATTTGACTATGAGAAATGAATTCACAGAACTTCTTTTTAACACATGCTCAAGATCTTTAAAAAAACAAAACCTGTCAGCTTGTGCTTTCCAGAAAAATAAGCAAGCCTGTCAGATAACAAAAAAGGTTTGGAAACATAAATGGTCATTCCCTGTACAAACTTTCATCTCAGGAGATATTCAGTGAGGCAGCCTTAGTGAGAACTAGTTGAAACCAATGTTATGAATTTAAAATTTAGAGGTCCCTGTTAGGAGAAAACATGGTGTCTAAACAATTTGAGCAAAATCAAGGCTTTCTCAATCGGTGTTTACATCAATACATGTTGTTTATATGCATTAAATGAACTTACCTAGGCCAAGAAGAGTTGTAATGGTTGATGTAGCCATATTCGAACAGCAAAATCATTCAAGTTACATGAAAATGTGCTATTTGACCTTGGTTGTCACTGATCTCAAACCAAATAATTTTATCAATGAATAACAGGGAATATCTGTTATATGAGAAGTGACCAAAAGACACCCATAAGGGAGGAGAGGCAAGGAACTCATTATCACAGCAGGCTATTCACTAACAGTGAAAAGCTTTACTAAGCTGTGGTTTTTTAATGCTAGATCTTTGAGAAGAGCTGGTGTTGGAATGATTTTATAAAGAGGTTTTAACGACAACTAAAGATTTACAAAAATGTTTTTCCAGACTTGCAGACTAAAGAAGAAACACTGAGTAGTTATTGTCATTCCTTGTAGTGCTGATGGATTTAAAACATGCAGCTGAAAATGTTCAATCCCTTGCATCATCAGAATTTCTGGCAAATGCACAGTTATGAAATGTTTTGGTTTTGTATAAATCCCTACTTTCTAAAGCCAATCAACAGCTGTGAAGCTTAAAATGTTAAACATCTGTTTAAATAGGAAGGAAAAGCTGCCAAATTCTTTCCCTGACTGTGGAAAGTGTGGTTTCTTCTTCTGGGATAAGATTACAAGCAAACAGTGATGGCTCTGTTAAAGATCACTGTCACTCTTTGTCACATGATAGCCTAATCAGAAGTTGAGTGCTTGTGATTGGTAAAAAACATGACCAAGATCATTGTTTAGATGCAGGGATCATCTTACAATAATTAGATTATAGTCCTAATGTTGCCTGCATGAGGCACTGTTAGGAAGCAGATAAAATAAGCCAGACAATACTTGGCCTGTTATTTAGTGCAGTGATTTTTCTAAAAGGTTTTTCCATGTGGAGACATCCATATCCTCATCAAAGGCCTTTACTTCCCTACCATGCCAGGGGAAAGGTATTATTGATATCTCTGAGTACATTTGAGGCATTTCTATTGAGCAGTGTTGTTTGAATATTGGGTTTATTTACACGGATGTCACATCACTTTGACTTCAAGTTGTGTCCTCAGAGATGAAACAGAAGGTCTTAAATATTACCTGCGTCATTTCTCTCAGCTAAGATTGTGAGCCTAAATAAGTCATAACAGGATGTAGATAAGCCTTGTGGAGATTTCAGAACTTCCAAGAGCCTCTAAAAGCGATTTCTTGATCCCATATGCTGAGTAACTTGAAACAACTGTTACTCCATTGTGACCCCCTGCGAAAAGACAATCTACATGTGCTTTTCCTCTGCAATTATTGTTTAGAATAAGTGTAAATATATAAAAGTATGGTCCACAGTGAAATGACAAGCCAGTGCTTTTATAAGTGACTGCTGTTGTCATTTGCCTCTTGATCTTGGTTTATCTTTCTTGTGTGCTTTGGCATGTAATATACATCCTTTTCATTCTTTGGAATGACAAAATTAAACATTGTTGGTTCTTTTATAGGTCTATTCTCCTGGTGCTGAGGACATGATGCCTCATCCTGGGGATGCCTTAACTCAATCCCATTATTCTCCAAAAGGAGGAATCTACGCAGACACTTACTACATGGGTAAGTAGGATTATCACTTTGCATGTTGCGCAGCACATCTTGTCTACTTGCATTGTGCTCTTTGACCACCATTTTGGAAGAATTGGTTCTCTTGTTACAGTCTACTGTTATCCAAACCTTTCTCTTTGCCTCCTTTGTTCAAGCAGAGCTCTCTATTTCTTGTTTCATTACTGGACTAGGTATCTTGTGTGGTATGTCATCTAGACACTAAATAAATGAATTTAAATTTATTCTGCTTTACTCTTCTTTAATCTTACCTTACATTCCTTTGAGGTTTCTCTGTGCTTGATAAAAATGAAACCATGAAGAACAACGGTTGAATCTCATCTGCTCTTGTTCAGTTCTTGGTGTGCAGTAAAACCAGTGTCCTTTATGATTTTTGCACAACTGCCAAAAAGGGATAAGGAATTTTCAAGATTGTTGTATCCACTAAGTAGCTAAGATAACTACAAGGCAATACAACTTGCTGTTGCTGTTGCAAAGACACATGTGTTAAAGATGAAGATTCTCACCAGACGATTAATGATTACAAGTCTGTTAAAGACCTGCAGTGGCTTAAATCCACACATGATGACTTTTTCATTGCAGGCCATTTCAGATACAAGATAGTGTTGTGTGGTAAAGGCTGTTATATGCATTTGTGCTCATAAACACTTGATTTGTGGTTTCCAGCTGAAGTAACATTTATTCTGTCATCAACCAAATATCTATTTTGTATCAGCAATTTTCCCTTTGCCAGTGTGTTTTTTTTCCTTTGGACAACTTCAATGAAGTGAAGGCCTTTTGACTTTTCATTCCTCACAACCCTCTGCCTGTAAAATGCTGCTGATAGCTTTGTATTTTCTGTGGTGGACAGGTTGCAGTTTATTAGTTTTATATTCAAGAATGCAGACTGGATTTAAGTGAGGGATTTTTATGCTTCATGCAAAGCCAACAACAATTCATGAGGATAACCCTCCTTTCTGTGTTTTTTTCTGTGTTCATGCAGTAGCATCTGGCTAAAAGATTATCATTGCACCAGATGAGAAATATACACCACCATTTCATAGCTGCATCATGTTTTGTTTAATCTGCTGTTCAAGTTAATTCCTGTTAACTGCTGAAGTGCATTTAGATGTTATAGATCTGTTTAATTTGCAGTTATGGCTATAGTAGTTAGTGAGTATACTAAGTAAAAAGTTGATTGCTTTTCTCCTGATCACTGAATCGTAACTTGCATATTTGACCCGACTTCCTGTATTTGATATAAACCTAAGATTGTTGCTGATTCCAAGAATTCCTAGCAGTGCTGTAATTTGCCTACACCACCCTAACTGTACTTAAGTTCCTGCAACAGTTACACATGTACATTGAATTGACACTCTTAACACATATATAGTTCATTTGTGTTTGAATATTTGCTTCTCATAGCAATTTTCTTTGCTGCGAAGGAAACTGTATAGGTTTTGCTATTTTGGTCATTGTTGCTTATCTTTAAACTTAAGACAATTTGAAATTTAATTTTGAAAGGCAACATTCAATATTAAAATCTCAACCTCATTATTACAAAAAGCAAAGAGGATTTGATAGTTCCATGTAGGTTTTTCCTTCTAGGTCAATACATTTAACCTTCTGGTCCATCAATTCAGGAACAATTGTATTTCGTATCACTTTGCTCATTTCCTGATTCACTATCAGTGACCTCACTATCAGTGTCTGCTTTCACATTGTTTTTGCTTGCAAACTTTAGACACACAAACTTATGTCTTATTCCATCATGTCGTACATAGTTCCTGAGCATCTGCTATGACCTTCGCAATTCCATGTAAATTTTCCTTGTTCAATTATGGTTACTCAATCATTTTTCTGTGGCTTCATGGCAGTGGTGTTTTGTATCTCTCTGTGTTGTTGAAACTGCTCTTTGTAGAAGAAGTTACCTAACCTTCTTGAACTGCAATTGTGTACTATAGTTTATTACAACATTTCTGAATGCAGTAGCTTTATTGAATTGATTGTGCTAGTTATCCAGTGTATCAGTTGACACTGAGATTATTCTGATATCCAAAATATTGTGCTGCAGCAAAAAAAACTTCAAAGTGGTTTTTGCCGTTATGGTGTAATCCTGTCACCAATAGCCGGCCTTTAATTTAATTACTGGTTTCTTACATGTACATTCTTTGTTAAGTCGAGTGATTCTCCAGTCTCTATTTTTTTTTGAAGGGTTGTGACTTTTTGCCTGCTTTTTTTATAGATCATGGCTCACCTGATCCATGGGGCCACAGTAGTCAGCTTGGCCCAGGATCATATTCGAGTTCAGCAGGGTCATATAGCAACAGTTATGGCATGCATCCAAGAGACAGCATGGTAGGTCATACATGTTGAGCAGTTTGCAGTAACATCTTTGCTTTGGTGTTTTCTAGCTGGGAAGTTTGTTTTAACTTTTATGTTTATGATGAGGGGTTTTGTTTATTTGTTTGTTTTTAGAGCGATGTTCGTGGTATTCCTGTTTCAGCATTAGCAAAGGGTCCAGCTATTCACCAGTCTAGGGTGGGCACTGTTTATGGTGTTAGATGCACATACATTGTACGGTCAACAATGTGCTGATCACTTGAATCTTTTAACCACTCCAAAATAAGCTCAGCTAAAGCTCTAATCATTGCGTGGGTAGATGCTTAAGGTGCTGGTGGCTTTAAGGGTTTTGGTGCCGTACGTTATACAGCATTAAACTCAGTAAGCTGGACATCCTGTGTTTGGTCTTGCTCCTTAGTTGTCATATTTATATTACCTTACATTGACAGCTAAAACAGTACTAGATTGTGTATATTACAATGTCTCAAATAGAGAGAAAAGCTGTTCTTCAAAAATATGACAAAGTTGATTCAGAGGGTTTTGTTTTCCACTGAAGTTGGATTTTTATGTTTTGTCAAAACACCAAAGCTACAGAAGCCAATAAGGGACAATCCCAAAATACTTTTTCAAATTCCAAAAAAATATATTAATATTACCATTTTGTCTAACAAATCAATGTTGAAGAGTTTCAGAAAGTTTGAAAACTTCTGACACTGGCTGATGCTGGCACAGGCACCATGCCACTTTTTTTGTGATTTGCAAAATATTTTTCGGGATATGACGACAATTCTTGTATTTGTAGCTGTATATATTGTGTCTACATCATTACTCACCATAAGCTTGCTGTTTTCTCCTCAATCTTAGAAGTTTGCCTTTATCTCTCAGCTTTCATCTTAACAGCTTATAATGTTGTAAAATTCTAAATCAAGTCAACTTAGTAATAATATATAAAACTCTGCTTACTTGCTAAGGCTACATATATACTTGTTAAATATGTTTATGATGAATTACCAGTGTTGGATTTTGTCTGTGTGACTGGAATGTCATGCTTTTAACGGCCAGTGTTATCAAATGTGTTGATTTTGAAGATACACATACACATGTCAATCTGAAAACTCAAGAGTACAATGTAATGTTTGTTAGCCTGTGTTTTACTCAGTTTAAGTACTTGTAATAAACTGTGAACATTATTTTGCTAACTTGAAGGTAAGGACATTATTTCTTTACCTTGATTTCACTGTGTCAACTCACCCGTTTTTGTACACTGCGCTTGTTTTCACAGGGATACCATCACCTGCCTCATGGTGAGCCAATGGATAGACTTTCTTCTTTGCCACCTATGACATCCTTTAGACAGTCTGGAATGCACCATGGACAATCATCTCCCTACCTTCATTCTTCTGTCTCACCTCCTCTGAATGGAAGTGACCCAATGGGTACGATATTTACCTTAAGCCTTTCGAAGGCTTCAAAAAACTGAAATTCCAGAGAATGAAAAGTCACTTGCCTGACAGCAATATCTACTTGTCCAAGATGACTGGATGGCGCTGTTTTGAGCTCTGCTTTCAGCTTTTTGTTGTGTTATTTTCAAAAAAAAATTGTTTCGGATGCTCAGACAGACTGAGTTCGCTTGCTTTAACTTCCTCAGAGGAGTGACCTCAGACTGACCTCAGGCGACTGTTCTATTGGCTATCAAAATGAGAGGATAAAAGGCCTCCAAAATATAATTTACACTGTTTGAATTGAAAATGAAATTCTGGAGCTAATTGGTTTATAAGGGATCCTGTTGTGCTTTTATTTATGGTGTTATAAAGTGGGAAGATTTTTTAGTCTGCCCTCTGTTGGATACTGTCACTAATAAACTGGGATTATCTTGTGATGTACTTACATGTAATTGCCCATTAGAGACCACATTACTAATCAGCAGCAGATAAATTACTGATCCAATAACAATGCTGTAAAGAGATTGTTTCATTATGATTTCCATGATCAAGTAGAGGGGTTGTAAAAAAAAACAATGCATAGTAAATGCTTTTTATTTGTGGTGGTGTTTGTTTGTTCGTGTTTTATCTCTCTTTCTCTCACTGTGCGTTGCTGTTGGTATAGTACTTGCTGGCTGTTGATTGTATGCTTTTTCTCATTTCTCATGTAGCCACTCACAGTTCAAGGGTCCCGACATCTGGTTCACAGACTGGAGACACACTTGGCAAAGCCTTAGCATCAGTAAGTGTCACAGGTGTTGTGGTTGGCAACCAAACACACATATTATTAGTTCAAGTTTTAAAAAGTCAAAACTGGCTAGCTGCTAAGTTACTCCAAGATGGCAGTGTTGTTTTTTGATTATTGTGCTACTTTGGACAAGAATTTCATAGGGTTTGGAAGCGCTTTGGAAGCTGAAATTTTGGCAAGTGACCGATCATTGTCCTAGCTTTCTGCTGGCGAGAAGAAAAAAAGTGCCAATTTTTGAGTGAACCTCTCCTTTAACCAATGTTAAATCAATGTTGATGTTACGTAATAATTTAACATCTTTGAAGCAGAATAGCAGGTATTGTCCATCACTGTTCTCCACCCCCAATTAACAGAACAAATTATTTTGCAGATTTACCCCACGGACAATGGTGGTTCATACTCTTCCAACCCATCAACACCAGTTGCTTCTCCTCCTCCCTTGGCAAGTGTGAATGAAAGGCCCTTGTCAGGTAAGGCATTATTGATTATTGTCCAACTGTCTGACATTCCTTATGTTCATTTTAAGGGCAAGTAGGTATCAGTGGGAGATTGACAAAAACTTCCTCCAGGTATGTTGCAAACTGTGTGGCCTGGGTCTAGTGCTCACCTGGTGCCATATGTGGGTCGAGTTTGTTGTTGGTTCTCACCTTGCTCCAAGGGTTTTTCTCTTGAGTTTTCCGGTTTTCCTCCCCGCAACAAAAACCAACATCTCCAAATTGCAATTCGACCAGGATAGAGGACCCACATTAAATTACCAGCTAAGGCTGATGTGGCTTCCTCTCTAAATATTGAAATTTACTTACCTGTGTTCTTGTGTTACTTGTCAAAAAATATAATGTCTTTGAATTTTAATTGAAAGTGGTTTAACTGCAGACTGAAATAAGATTATTATAATTTATGACGATTATCAATGTCAGATAATAATTTATTAAAGATGAATAACAACATTGGTATATATCATTATTGCAGCTGGCTCTGGAGCTTCAGGACATTCTGCAAGCTGGGGAAGAGCTAATCAACCAACATCACCTCCATATGAAAGCCACTTGCACTCTCTTGTAAGCAGTACAAACATCTTGTGCTCTCTATTTTATGATACCAACTCAGCAACTGGAAACTAAACTCTATTCCTTAGAAGTTTTACCGATAGTTCTTGGACCATAGCTCTGACTGAACCTTTAAACGTAATCATCAGTTTTTCTTTCAACACAGCAAAGCAGAATGGAAGAAAGGCTTGATGATGCTATCCATGTTCTGAGAACCCATGCTGAAGGTAGTCTCCCACCTGGAATGTCACCTGTTGTAGCTGGAAGCCTGCTGAGTGCGGCAGCTGCTGCAGCTGCTGCTGCTGCCGGTGCGAGTGGTGGTGTTCAGCCTGTAGGTTATTCATCGTCTGTGGGAAGTAGTGGACCTTCAGTTGTACAACCCATGGATCAAATGGTGAGCCCAATGTATTGTAATATCAAGCCTTCTTAACTGCACATTTCACATTCACATCGTCTGTGTTCTGTTACTGAACAGACGGACAGCAGCATGGAATCTGTCTGTTTTATATAACAAAGAGACCAATAAAATGCCAATGACGTCATCTATTCGTCTGTCCTCCAATTGATCTTGAGTAAGAACCAATCAAAATGTAAGAATAGTTTGACTTATTATTTAGATGTATGTCTTGATGAGAGTTGTCATTGTTGTTTTGGGACTTCAGAGTGGTGGACACAGCGGCATGGAAGACGACCCTGGTATGGCGTCCCCCAGTAACTTATCAAGTAGAGGGGCAGGCTCACAGATGTCTCCAAGTAACTCCGAGACCAGCGAGTCAAGATGTAAGCTCAGTGGTGGTTTCTACTATTATTTACTTCGACCACACCATGACGTCATTTGTTCATTTTAAGATATGTGTGTATGTCTTGATATGTATCAGTTGACTGGTTAGTACCATTTTAGATAATGGTAGCTGGTATTTTTCCGAACAAAAATAGCAGTGATTAGACCAGCGTCGCTTCATCTACATGCAAACGTATCACTATAGCTAGACCAAAGTAAGAAGCTTTTGGGTATCTTTAGCTTGTGCTTCATCTCGTTCATTTTACAGGCGCTTCTTTGTATCAGACTGTCTTGCAGAGTTGAAGTGTATTGTAACACTTAATTGCATACGATTTTAAAGTCGATAAACTCGAAGTTGGAAAGCTGATGTCTTTAGTATTAATCCTTTGGCACAGAAAAAATGCTCCAAGCACAGCTCTCGCTGACACGCAAGCTTTTCCAAATTCGCTACGGCGGTTAATTTCGACAATGATCTGGCTGGATGTTTTGATCTCTAGTGCGCCAAATGCACACAGTCACTGCGCCTCTCACTTGGCGTAAAAAAGGTGTTATGTATTAAGCATACAGCTTTTTGTGAAGTGTTTTTCATATTCAATTTCCAGATGGCTCTAAAATGGACACTGGAAGTGACGGTCCAAAAAGCAGCAAAGATTCGTCCTCAAAACAAGATATGAAGAGTAACGGGGATCTAGGGGACGAGTTGGAATGTAGGGACTTGATTGTAGACGGTGAATGCGACGATGATAAATTAACAGATGATGGTGGTGATGAACCTGGCACTGGAAGAGTCAGAGTCGTGAGAGAACAAGAAAGAAGATACGCCAATAATGCTAGGGAAAGGTAGGAAGCTTAAACGGTACTGTCAGCTGGTGTGCCGCTTTGTGTCGTTTGTCTTGTTATATGTATCTTGGTCAGGGATCTTGTGCCAAATTTTTACCCTTAGCAGTGTTCTTAAAGTAAAAACGCGCGCATCTTAGTGAATTAGTTATCCAACATCAGGTGACTGTGAGTTTCTACATGTGTGGCAGGGGGAAGGGATGGTGGGGCTAGGGCGTTGCTAGGATACCTACGGTGGTGTAGTTTGAAGTTTACGGCACAATTCCTTTAATTAGACCTAAAGTTTGACCTTAAATCGATCATAAAAAGGCTCACGGCAATTTTTCCAGTGGCCCCTCAAAAGAAAGAAAAAGCCCTGATCAATCTGATATTGAACCGTACAAATTTGTGCTCTGCACCTTGCCTTAACAGGTTGAGAGTTCGAGACATAAATGGAGCCTTCAGAGAATTGGGAAGAATGTGTATGATGCATTTACAGGGTGACAAATCCAACTCTAATTCTAAACAGACTAAGGTGAGATACTAAGTTACGTACAACTCAAATAATCATAACTCTTTATTACAGGATGAGAGTTCGAGACATCAACGGTGCCTTCAAAGAATTGGGCCGAATGTGTCAATTGCATTTAGAGAGCGACAAACCCCAAACCAAGGTAACAAAAAACAACAACAGCTCTTAGTAGATAGATTCCTCCAGGCTGGCCGTTCTTCCGGGTGTGGCTGACATTAATGCTTGGCGCTTCAGTGTACACTGCTTCACTTTTTTCCTGCTCAGTGAGTCAGTTTTAAAGTCCACACCCCTTCTTTTATTCATCAGCCCTTTTTATAATCCTTTCGTTGTCTTGTGTTGTCAGTTATTCGTATAAGATTGTTTTCTTTTGTTGTGCAACCTTTTCCAAACTTCGCTCTGGTCTTACTTTACACTAACGAATGCTGATGGTAAGAACCTCGTGTACTGCTTAAGCAATAGAGCACTTTTTCATTGTTTATATAACCTCATCTAAACACGAGGAGGGTTGGGAGAATTCGAGACAGTTATGCAAACCCGAGACGAAGTCGAGGGTTTGCATAACTTTCGAGAATTCTCCCAACCCTCCGAGTATTTAGATGAGGCTATATAAACAGTGAAAAAGTGCTCTATTCCTTTTATCAAATAATTCTCAAAAAATACGCGCGAATCTAAAACGTCACAATCGTGTTTACATACTTTCATCTAAACACACCCGTCGACCAATGAGAGCGCGCGTAGTGGCTCAGTTATGTTATAAATCAAATTACTCACGGCTGGACAGTTTCTTACGTATGTGACCTATTATATGTACTATATCATCATGGGGTTGTCTGAAAGCGTTTTCTTTACTCCACAGCTTGTCATCCTTCACCAGGCAGTGTCGGTTATCACAAGTTTAGAATCACAAGTGCGAGGTAAGCCTGGGTTAACGTTTTGGCATGTTGTCAGAAAGCGCAGTTCTTTAGGTAGGCTGCATTAAAAATTCCAGTTGTTGCATAATAAAATCGACTGACGGTGTGCTAAAGAAAGCCTTAAATCTTCCCTAACCCTCTCCTCCTATGTTCCTCTTTGAGTCTATTATATTCTATTATATTATATTCTGTGTTTTTTCCTCAACAAAACTACTGTTTTGGCCTCTTTTAGAACGAAACTTAAACCCAAAGGCAGCATGTCTCAAACGGCGCGAAGAGGAGAAGGTGGAAGAAGAGGCACCTGAGAAAAGAGCTGTGCCGGGAGTGGACAAACCTTTTGACACCAACACAGGCGCAGCGGCTGCTGCTGGCCGCGGCAGAGGTAGACGAGGAAGAAGGTCGTCAAGAGGTGGGTGGGTGTTCGGCCAACCTTTTTACCTATTTTCTTTGGAGTATCTTAGTCATCGAATGTTGGGTGTTGGACTGGCTTTGGTTCTCCTACTCTGCATCGTGTTTATTTGGATCGTCACGCAACGTTTTTCTTCTCTATGCGTTGCGTGACCAAAAGTAACGGTTGCAAAGAATTAGTTGATGACACCAGTTTTAGTGAACCAGGTGAACTCATGATTCCATATAAACTGAGGGAGCTTATTATTGGTTTTGATAGGGGCCTTTAACGGAGGGGGCCGAGGCATGCCCTGTGGACCACTTGACGGATATGAAGCAACGGACCATGGAGAGCCACCCTCCTTAAATGCGTGACAAAAGAAACAAGGAAAAAAGTTTTTAATGGAAAAAAAAGCTATCAGAGTTTTATGTAATTTACAGATAAAATACTAAATGCAGCAAAATAAGTTTAGTAAAGAGGAAGAGAGAGAAAAAAAGAAATTCAAAGAAAAGACGATCTCGTCCATATTGGCCACATCTATCACTCCTCTTTCATGACGCGGCTCGAACAAGGCCAACACGAGGTTGATAGCCTTCTTGGCGTGACTTCGCGGCCAACGTAACGCAACGGAGGATTAAATGACGGTCACGAAGAGAAGGCTGAACCTCCCTTGTCAATAAACAGCTTACATGTACACCCAAACCTGTTTAGCTGTACTTGGTATCTACGAGACTACTTTGGGTGTCAAGTCGGGGTCGACTTTTTTCTCAGGGTGATATTTTAAATCACCCACACTTTAGAGCCAACCTTGCTTTTTATACCCCAAAGGTTGATTTGATATACACGCTGTTTTGTCAACCTGAACTTCGTGCTGAGTCATACAGAATTCTGCTATAAAGTTGTAAATAAAAGAATCATGTATTGTCTGACTTTTATCTTAGTTCGATGTAAACTGCTTTCTTTTGACGACGTTTATAGGCCATGTCGATTTTCCTGCTGCAGAACCGATTCTGCGTCGAGTGTACATTTCTTAGGTGCGTTCTATGTTCAGGACAACCTCGCGGATTTTTCAGTATCTTCTCCTGAAGGATTTCAACTCCGTTTTCATAGCGCCATAAGATGTGTTTTTCTTGGTCTTGCTCGGTAGCAAAACTGTTATTAGGCGTTTCCTGATAATTAATCCATTATACATTTCACTAGACAACTTAACATTTTAGATGATATTTTTATGAATAACAGTTACTATTTAGAATAGCAATAGCCGCAACTTAGATCTCTTCACTATTAATGCTGTCACCCAGACACAGTCAACTACATTACATTGACCACTATCAACCGCTCATAGATACTCAACAAACATTACCTCTCGTTCAATCGCGAGTGCTTCTTGAAGTTAGCTAAATTTCATCCTGATCTAAACTCGTAAATGTCGTGGTTCAAGAACAATCGAGTTAAGGCTCTACCCTCTTTATCCATATTTTCTACACAAAAAGCGCATCTTAGCTGTGTTTGGGTGATACTATAACACAAGAGCGCCTTTCAAACTACATTGTTAAGGCATTCTCCCGAAATCGTAGCGAATAGTCGTTGGTGTACATAGAAATAAATAGTGATCATTCAAATAAAAGCTTAACTTACATAGGCTGTTTGGTTTCTTCAGTTGTAATTTTACATGACGTCACGGCGTCCAAAAAAACAACAAAGAAACGCTATGTTAGAGTCCCACACCAATCCTGTGGGAATTGAACTGTCCTCGCATGTAAAAACTTTTCTGTTCAGCCTGAGTAGCTAGAGGTTTCGGCGGGGTTTATCTGTGGGCTTTCGTGGCCAGGAACGAGCGGGAGAAGTGTTTCTGTCCATTTACTCGTCACCATTCTTCTCGCGGCTTCAGCAGTCTTTTTTGTGCATTGCGCACCACGAAGCCCCACCGAAAAACATTCTCGACCCCAGAGCTCATCTGACAAGAGCTCTGGGGAACTGAGCCAGAAAGTCTGTCCTGATTGGTTTATGATTGAAGCACTGAAATGCCTCTGATTGGTCAATTTATTACGCTCTAAATTCCAAACTTACAGTTCGTGCAGGGAACAGTGAAGGAAATGGACGTAACACCAAAAAAACTGTGCAATCGGAAGGTCAAAATTTGCCGTTGCTGCAATTCCCATTTGTCCAACGTATATGATAGCATAGATTTGTTTGGAAAAACGGCCCAAAGGGAAAATGTTATCGAGAAACTGAAAGGTTTTGCACTGAGCATGCGCTGTGCAACCAGACTTCGGCGACTTTGGCCAGATTTTGGCTACGCTCGCACAGAGTTCCCCAAAGCCCTTCGCGCACGGTCAAGAAAGTGAAGGGTCTGGGGTCGAGAATGCAAAAACGGCAGCTACGCAGCCTACCGTGTGGCACTAAAGTTTTTCGGGTTCTAATTGTTGCGATTTTTGCGGGTTTGTCATGATCCGCAAAAAAAGGTTCCTGCAAAATTTCCTCCGTAAAAATTTACTCAACTGGCCAAATTAAACATACAAACAACACAAGTAGAATCTTGTTGCCATCATTTATTTAAAACGTCTCTTTCGTTCAGAAACAAAACGATGAAATGAGAAGCATAACGCTCAGAAATATTGCTAAAATTAGGTTAGCAATAAATTTACTCCATTGAGAAGAACATCTACAATTCCACACAAGAGCACGATGTTATTGTGATAGAGTGACACTGATTACTGGATTACAGTGTCATACAACCTCTCTATGTGTTGCTTCACTTGTCAGTTGCAAGCCATTTAATTTTAAAAATGCAAAATTGTTGCAATTTCAATAAACGCGACTTCGCGAAAATCGTAAACATTTGTTCCCGCAAAAGACAAAATATCGTCGATTTGCAAATATATACTCCCACAAAAATTTAGTGCGTGAGTGAAAGGCTCTGTATGGAATGTCACCCAATAGCTGTTTTCACGGTTAGGTTTGCTTATTTGCATTGCAATAAAATCTAGCATGTATGTGAGGCAATTTCAGGCTATTTTGTAGTTTTAGCCCGAAATTACTTCGCATCCACGTTGGATTACATTGTAATGCAAATGAGAAAAGGCTATGTACCTGTCTTTCACACTTCACTGTGCAGGGGTAACTGTGGAACCGCGCCTTCTAACTAGTGGCCTATTTGGCATTCTCGTTCCCATAGCCCTTTTCTCATCTCTTAGCCGGCGGGGCCTTGGCACGAGAATCGAAGGGCTCTGGGGACATACAATTTTCGAATTAATTTCGAATTTTTTGATTGGCTGTTTGAAAACAAAGAAATCTTGAGCGGAAGTCAAAATGTTCGCGCGGACTGTGCTGGTGCGAAAACAGCTGGAAGATTTGGGAGAAATTTTCAAGTTCACTACTCAACACTTGTCCCTGTTCTAACGAAACAGCTTTTTGTTGGTTGATGGCAGCAAGTAGCTGGAATTTTAAAAGTGCTCGAGTTTTTAAACGGATAAGAAATATATTGTGTTTGGTGATGGTTTCACAACGAAACCGTGCGAACCATGTAGAGAAAGTTGAAGAAAATTAAAAGATTCCGTTCTTTGTGGCTGGCATCACTTTCTTCCACCTCCTTCGCAGGATTTATCGATTGTTATGTAGGGTCTTGTGCGAAAAGAGTTTTGTGGCTCGCAACACTGAGGTTGAGGCGAAAAAGAGTAAACCGCGAAAGTGTTGAAAGTGGTCGTATGTGTCTTTTCGTCGAGGGCGATCAACATCACAACAAAAATCTCCTAAGTTTAGACCTATTGCTTCCAAGAATAACACGACTGCACTACAGCGCTTTCCACTATTTTTGAAAGTCGTTGGAACTGTTTATCAATAGGGGCTTAGGGTTGGTGTTAAAATATGTCTAAAATGTATGACCGTATTGCCTTTCAAGGAAAACAGTGTGTTGTCAGCATATTTTCTTTGTTTTGGTATTAATGAAAGGCCAATAATATGGATTTCTACTTTTCGTTGCTGGCCCCAATCTCCAAACAGGGAAGCGAAACTGATAATGATGAGTGGATAATGTTTTTAAAGCTATATACTGAGGCAAAAAGTTAGGAAGTGTTCCTTTTGCAGGCAGGTATAATTCATTGATTTAGGCGAAATTAGGTTTTTAAAAACCAGGTCTCAGCAAGGCATAAATTTCAAAAACAATCTGTCACTGTATAAAACCTATATGTGCAACTGATTATGTTGACCGCCTGACAATCAGTGACAGACTCACAATCAATTCCCCAAAATGAAGACACCTTTTTACCAACATTCAGGGTAAAAAATGTATCCCTTTCTTCTAGCCTCAGATAAAACATTTGGAGCAATTTGAATTTTTACAAATTACATGACTTGATTTTTTCATTTCATGGGTAATAAAGAACACATAAACAATAATATTCTTATGGATAAAGTTTATAGTGAATTAGAAAATATACAATGTGTGTTACAAAATAGGCACAAAGCAATGAAATTTTCACTTTTCGCAAACAAGTACAATTTCTCTTTACTTTAGTAGTTATGCAAATCAAATAGTCAGGTCAAGTTAAGAAGATCCTCAACCAAGGGATACTAATTTAGGTCAAATGTTCCAATTGTATTGTCAATATACAATGTCCACAATGACAGTAGGTAAATCACTATAGGAGGCATCATCTTTCTCATAACTTGCAGTTTTGCTGTGTATGGAAGAAGCAGCACTTTGACTTTGTCATCAGCAGTGTGTGGTCGTGTTGAACATGTGTAGAAAATGTTCTGCCATTGGGAATCACTGTAATGATTTCTGGATCCACAATTCCAAGGGAAATTGATGTAATTTGTTTGCTCAGCTACTGTTGCAGTTAGTGCGACTGCAGGCACCACCTAGCATACCTAAATGGGAATATGCAGGCCTTAAACTCTTCCTGTAAATACAATGTATGCAACTGTTTGCTGATTTAACAATGATTATAATAATTAGTTTGTGATCAGTGGTAAACATGCAAGCAGCTCAGCCAATCAAATTTCCACATTTTGCATAAGTACATGCTAGTATATCAAATTGTTGCAGACTAATTTTACTGTTTGAAAGACTCTCATACAGGATTACAAATGATGATCACACAAGCAATACCACTACTCACTGTAATAATTTGAAACCTAATCAGAAAATTCCACCCTCAATTAAAGAATGTGGAGCAAGACCAAATAAATAGGCTAAGTTACATTTCTTGTACACAGAAAGACACATTGACTATCTCAAAAAAGTTTAAAATTTTATTTGTCACATTCTTTGTCCCCCAAAGCATATTTGCTGAGAAAAACTCGCTCCCTTACAAATCCCTATATTTAACTGTAGTAAATGGGAATAACTCAAGACAGATATGAAATACTTGCCATTCTACCACGAGATGTGCTTCATCAATTTCAACAGCTCTCATATTTTGTCTCACATCTTCACAATTCAATAACTTCCTTATTATAATTTTTCATCAATTGCTTCCGGGTGGCTAAAAATTATTGCATACTTCAATTGCTTGATATCTTTAATTTCAACCTCGAGGCTCAGTTTTCCGAACCATTAGACAGCTGACTTGCACACCTTTTCGCTTCATGGTCTGATCTCGCATTTAAAGGCGAAGCAACCCAAATAAACGATTCAGTCGATCCAAGTCGGGAGTCAAAAACAAAGGGCAATGTAATAAACAGAAAAATCAATGACTTGCCAAAGCAGGTAAAAAATTAGCGTCTTTCTTTAAAACGACAGTGTTCTTTATCACCTCTTTCTGACAGAGACATTCGCCAAAGTGATACCATTTAAAGCGTGAAAAAAGATTCCTCGAATCCTGCCTCGACGGCCGCCATTTTCACTCCCACACAGTATATAGAAATATCACGACTGCATACATGAAGACCGGAAGTCCTAGAATCTAGGACTGGAAAATCGTATGTCCCCAGAGCCCTTCGATTCTCGTGCCAAGGCCCCGCCGGCTAAGAGATGAGAAAAGGGCTATGGGAACGAGAATGCCTATTTGGCTGGAAGAGTATCATCCCTTTCAAAACAAAGAAAACGCCTTATGGCAGGATCTCTGAGGCCTCGTCCGCACGTATCCGGGTATTTTTGAATCCGCTCTTCCATGAATACGCTACGTGTGGACGGGGGAAATTTTTGAATCCGAAAATAAAGCGGATTAAAAAATATCCGGATACTTGTGGACGGGACCTGTATTGCATAATAATAATAATAATAATAATAATAATAATAATAATAATAATAATAATAATAATAATAATAATAATAATAATAATAATAATAATAATAATGGGAATTGCAGTGGCATTTTTCATCCACTGTTTCCAGATCGAATTGGAATTTAGAAGTGTTGATTTTTGTGGAGGGAGGAAAACCGGACAACCGGAGAAAACCCCTCGGAGCAAGGGGGAGAACCAACAACAAACTCAACCCACATATGACGCCGGGTCCGGTAGTCGAACCCGGGACACATTGGTGGGAGGCGAGCGCTCTCACCACTGCGCCACCCCACCCCATAATCTCTCTCTTGGAGAGAGGGATATATTGGTCTCTGTAAAGTACGCCAGACTGGATTTCGGCGGATGACGGATAGAAAAATGAGGATGACAAAATGCGGATGGAAAAATGTGGATGATAAAATGCGGATGGAGAAATGTGGATCTGGTTATGAAAATATTTGTGAAATTAATGCTCTTTTTTGTGAGCTAAAAAGCCAAAGAGAAAAATAAGCTATTAACGACAGAAAGAATTACAGCATGGTTTACGATTAAACCTTTATCTTTTTGATGGATTCAATCCTGAATTATTTTCGGCATCGTTTTATGAGCATTTTATTGACGCACAGGTAACACAGGTAACTTTGTTCAAGGAGTCGTCGCTATATAAACTCCATTGTCCGTGTTCTTCCACGCTGGAGCTATTTTGCCCACTTGGGACTACCTGCCGTGTCCCGCGAGAAGAATCTCCCCGAAAGCCATATATAATAAATCCTTTATTGACCAAGCTTATTCGGACTATGGCTAGATTTTGACCCTGGTTCATTTTTTTGCGAGTCTGTGGACCTCGACTCCGTCTCGGTCCATACTTGGCCAATGATGATCCAGCCATCTTGAACTCACCCTGCTTACGCCTGGTCAATAAAGTCTGGAGAATATAACAGACCAGAAACCAGTCTGTCAAATCCTCTCTACCTTACAGGTAATATCCTCATTATTATTATCAATCGAGCAAAAACTGCACGTGTTCACATTCCGTATACAATTCATCCATTTTTTCCTCTTCCCCACTCCAGCCCCCTAGAATTCGAAGGGCTTCTCTTTTGATACGAGACGTGACGGTGCATATTTCGAGGAGTTGCGTTATGTGACTTAATATTGTGGTCGGGATTACATGTGAGATTGCACAACTACACGAGCTTCGTCTACTGAACTGGCGAAATGGCGAGTGGAGGTGAGTTTCGAATCCTCTTTCTTTAGCAAGCTAGCAAGCTTTCGAATCTCTTTACGGTGGCCAATTTACATTATCAACTCAGTTGACAAACCAAATCATTATCTAGGTCTTACAACCATTTTGCCTCGTTCGTGAAGAACACATTGGCTAATTTTTGAGTGATGAAAACTTGACCAGCATCGGAGCAAATCACATAGCATACCTTATAGTTATTTAAAGCTGTACGTTGCCGTGGGCTAAATACGTTACGGTTCACTGTTTTGGAGTTGCTAGACTGGTCGTTTAGCCCAAGTAGGGGCTAATTGACCAAACGCCCCTTTTAGTTTATGAAATACACGTCCAGCATCATGCCAAAATCGTGCGGCCGATCACTTAAAGCGCGTGCTGAATGACGAAAACTTTTCAACAAAGGTCAAGTTCTCACAAGTCAAAGTTTGGGTCACCGAGACAGCGGCCATTTTGTTTCTCTGCAGCCGGTTCTGTCGTTATTTGCTCTGTTGTAACCCATTGATGCAACGCGGTGTTTATTTAGCATTGCTACAGTAACTCCAGGCGTAGTCAATCGATATAAATCGATATCGGAAATCAATCGATACCATCGATATCAATCACCGATTGATATTGATTGAAATCAGTAATTGATAACAATCAAACTCACAGAAAAAATTATTATCGATTGTTATCGATTGAGATAATGGAAAATAATTGATAGCAGAAACAACACAGAAATTAAATTCCTTCTTTTTTACATGTGTTCTTCCTAATCAATATTTATGGAGCAAAAATGATTACTTCTCTGCTACTGGATTATTTTTTATTTCTTGCGTAGTCTGCTATTTATTACTACACTTCTTTCTTAATGCAGTTAACTGAAATGATAAAAACACTGATTTTGTTGTTTATTTTGCTTCATATTTATGGCGTTGCTATAGCAAGACAAGAGGGTTCTCTTCTTCTTTGAACCACGCTGAAGCTTAACATTGATAAAAATACCAAATTATTTCTGTTCTTGTTCTTGTTCTTTTAGTATCAGCTTGTTGATATTTGCATTGCATATCCACAACTGAATGACTCAATAAAACCATAGAAAATACATTGTGTCAATCTTTAACTTGTAGAATTAAGAAAAATAGTTTCTGGTAAAAATTGATGATAATCGATAACAATCGATAAACCAATCCTTATTGATTTCCGATGGAAATCAATATCAATCAAACTCGCAACTTTTTTTCTTTATTGATTCCTATCGAGTGGTATCAGAAATCGATTTCAATGGAAGATTGATATTGATTGTGCTCTATTCCTCATTTTAAATAATTCTCAAAAATATGCATGAATCTAAAATGTCACAACCGTGTTTACATACTCTCATCTAAACACACCTATCAACCAATGAGAGGGCACATAGCAGCTAAGTTATTTTATAAAGGGTAGTAATACATAGTAACTAGTATCAGCTTGTTGATATTTGCATTGCATATCCACAACTGAATGACTCAATAAAACCATAGAAAATACATTGTGTCAATCTTTAACTTGTAGAATTAAGAAAAATAGTTTCTGGTAAAAATTGATGATAATCGATAACAATCGATAAACCAATCCTTATTGATTTCCGATGGAAATCAATATCAATCAAACTCGCAACTTTTTTTCTTTATTGATTCCTATCGAGTGGTATCAGAAATCGATTTCAATGGAAGATTGATATTGATTGTGCTCTATTCCTCATTTTAAATAATTCTCAAAAATATGCATGAATCTAAAATGTCACAACCGTGTTTACATACTCTCATCTAAACACACCTATCAACCAATGAGAGGGCACATAGCAGCTAAGTTATTTTATAAAGGGTAGTAATACATAGTAACTTGTCTAATACTGTAGCTTTATTATTTCACAAGTCTACATTTGTGTTGAGCAACCTCAAATGTCATACATGTTTAATAATTCGGGTCAGAGTCCCCAATTTGTCCCCAATTGAGCAATATAAGCTGCTTAATAATGTGGACATGATGAGAATCCAGCTAGACTGGACTTAAGCGTCAAAAGAAATATGTCTCTTTTCCATTTTATTTGCCCTGTGAAAAGAGAAATGATGATTTATTAGATAAGTGTTTTTTAATTATAATTAAACTGAGTCAGTTTTGTTATAAACAGTGTAGAAGTTAAGGATGTAAATGGTAAGATCAATGAACAATATTAACAGGATCTGGGAAATACGGGTTATTGACCAATTGCAAGTGTGAGGTCAAGATGGCTGGGTGTTGGCCAAGTTCTTTTTTTGCGTGTTTATGGACCGAGACAAAGTCGAGGTCCATAAGCTCGCAAAAAAAGAACGAGGCCAATATCCAGCCATCTTGACCTCACACTTGGTCAATAAAGAATTTATTATATGGCTTATGGGAAAATTTTTCTTGCTGGATGCAGCTGGTAGTCCCAAGCAGGCAAGATGGCTCCATCTTGCCTGCTTGAGTAGCCAATGACAGCGTGCTATTCGGGTTATCTTGCCCACTCACGGAGCTAGCCATATAATAATAGAGGATATTACATGGCTGCTTGGAGATTCAAAGTTTCTCTTCTCTCCTCTTTGTTGAATTATGCAATTTACAATATACATGCTGTCAAGGCCCTAAATTTGGAAATCTCTTTCAGTATAACTAGTTCAGCGAGCTTCTCCAGTTTTAAGAAAAAACTGATAACATTTTTAATGAAAAAATGGTGATTTGGTTATGTTTGGACAAAACACTGATCCCCCTATTGACCCCCCTACTGACCCCCTATAAAATCAATGGGAAAATAAAATTTAAACAAACCCAGAACTATCAATGGAGCCGCTTCAAGTTCATTAATAATATAGCTTACCTGACATTTCCAAGATGGCAGAGGAGTTGCAGATTTCCGACTCTCTTCTCCTTTGATGGTAAGTGCAGGTTTTGTTTACGGAAAATCGGGCACAGAAATAGTTGGAATATCATCAAGTACAGTATTCGTACCTAGAAGAAAATTAAGCAATGAAAGTAACAAAGAAATGCTGGCAAATGAATACAGTGAGTGACCATGGGTCACGCAATACATCAACCGGAAATCACACAAGTGATTGTAATATGTATTTTTAATTAGTAATAAAATGATGATGATGAATGATGATGATGAATGATGATGATGAAAGAGTTTCACAACGAAAAAATCTCTAGGGTTAGGGTTAGGATTAGGGTATGGTTACTGAAATTTCTTATCTCCAAGTGGCCCTGCAATGTTCTCTTTATTTTAGAAACACCAATGAAAATACCAAACCTGTGCAGAATGGAGCTGCCCTGGAGCAATCATGATTGGAGTGATTTAAGCTTTTAATGTTGGCATGATTATTTTTGATTTGTGTAATTGCTCGGCAGGTCACTGTGCTTGTGGTCCGGGATATGCCACACCCCTGGACGCCATGAAGGGACCCAGGGAGACTATAGTCTACCTTCCCTGTATCCGAACAAACACTGGGATTGATAAACCAGACTACCTTGCCACTGTTGATGTGAATCCTCGTTCTAAGACCTACTCAAAGGTAAACTGGCCAATTGATGTACATACTAGTAACTGGTTGGCCATTGTTAGGTTAGCAGCGTAGTAAAAAAGAACATTAAAATGAGGAGCTCTGAGGATGAGAACCACGGATAAAAATCGAATTAAAGAGGACATCGGAAATTATAACCCACCCATTAATTTTCGCGTGATTTTATTGGCTACTTTACGTTACGTGGTCTAAATCGCCCGACAAGGTATCACGCAATAACCCCGGCCCGCGTCGATATTTGTCCTCTGATTGTTTCCGTCGAGGAAAAACAGTCCAAGAATTTCAACTTTTCTTTCTTCAGTTAACATGGAAGGAAACCAAACTCGTTTTAAACACGGAGCGAGCCTATAAATGGAGGCTGAGCGGCTCAGCCCGTCTATCACAAATTGGAATACTCTGCTTTGATTGGCTTATTCACCCAGGCGTGTCGTACTCCCGCGAAAATAAATAAACCCCTTTCTGGCTTGCTGGTATGTCGGTTGATAATGTCCTTGGCTGAGAGATTGTCCGAAAAATGAACATTTGGCCGAGAAGCGAAGCTTGGAGGGCAAATGTCCTCAAAATTTCACATTTGCCCTCGAAGCTTCGCTTCTCGGCCAAATGTTTATTTTTCGGACAATCTCTCAGCCAAGGACATTATCAGCCGACATTGCCTGATTTCATACCGTGAAGGACAAATGTCCGGATTTTTCCGGATTTTAATACATTTCTTTGTAAATTTTTTTTGTTTTTAAATGCCTCTATCTCAGTGAAAATTAGCCCGATTAACACCAAACTTGGGGATTTTGTGAATCTCGGTGTGCTCTTTCTGACTATGTGGATCAATAGTTGCTAATCCCATAATTTACAGACTCGTACCTAGTCCTTCACGGTATGAAATCAGGCAATACCAGCCGCCCGAAGGGGTTTTGAAAGTGCTCAAAAATAGCTGAATTTTGGCATGTGGGCTTTGTTTTACCTGAGAAACATTGCTCTGAAGTCTTTTTTCGCTGGGTTGCTCTTCGTTTTCGAGAAATAACGTATGCAAAAAGCTCTGTTTTCCAAGCGGCATCTTTTGGAGATCTTTTGTCGAACAAAAAACAAAAGAAACCTTATTATTATTTTGTTGAACAGCCAACAGGCAGACTGTTTATAGTTCGTATAGTATGATCGTCCGGGTGAGTGTAGTTCTGAGAAGAACTGTTGTTGGTGACTGACGTTTTGATAACCTGAGCGGAAGTGAATAGTGTTTGTCAGTCGATGATGTTATAAGTTTGGTCAAGAGCCATAATAGGACTGTCCTATTATGGCTCTTGGTTTGGTCCGTTGAAACGGTGATTGGTCACTTTAGCCATGATGGTATTGGCTGAAAGACTCGTGTAAAGTTTGTCATCAGTCATTGGTCAGTTTCGATCCGTCTTTTGTTTGTCAAATAGGCCATTTCCGAATTACCTCAGGTCTCTTTTTGGAAGCGAGTCTTGGTGCTCATCCTTTCATATGCAAATCAATTTTCATTCACACGCAAATTAAACTCATTTGCGTGTGAATGAAAATTGATTTGCATATGAAAGGATGAGCACCAAGACTCGCTTCTAAAAAGAGGCCTGAGGTAATTCGGAAATGGCCTATTGCTAGCGTTGAGGTCCGTGTATAGTTAGTCAAATTAAGTCGGTCTGTTAGAAGTCCGTTTGTCGGTTTCGTTTGCGTCGCGAATAAGTCGTTTGTAAGGCGCCGGTAGCTGTTGTGTTCTAAGTTAGTGTACCAGTACACTAACTTAGAACAAACGCCTCTTAACAGATGTCAACAGCTACACTAACTTAGAACAAACGCCTCTTAACAGATGTCAACAACTATACACGAACCTCAATGCGTCATAGACCTGAAACCAACATTTTTGAGCTTATGCGTGGCGTGAAATTAACATTTTGCTGGTTTCTAAGTGAAACGAACATCCTTGTCGTCAAGCGTTAAATCAACATTTTTGAGCTTATGTGTTACATGAAATGGAATATGTATTTCGTGGACTGGACTGGACTGGACTAGTAAAACGCGGACTAGTAAAACGCGGACTAGTAAAACGAGGACTGGTAATATATAGATTTAGGTCAACCTAAAAGCGGAGCTCCTGTAGCCCGATTAGGCTTATCCAGGATAAGGTTGAATTTTGAGTTCAGTTTTGTAACTTTGCTGCAAGGTTTTCTGTGTTGTGTTTAATAATCACAAAACCTGATACATATCCCCCCCTCGGGAGAGTTTTGTCAAGTGCGCTCATTAGTATGCAAACCACGGCGATGTCGGTTGTCGTCGGCGAAATGTTTTTTTGCCCAAAAATTCGGTCTAAATCTTTCGGAGATGGAAGTCAGGACATTCCTAAGGATAAAGAAAGTAATTTGGGACCAGTTGCTGGCTTTTCAGGCAAGGGTAAGCTGTATTCAGCTGTATTTTAGTTTTGCGTGTGCAAATCCAACACGCCATGTTTTTGAATAAATTACGGCTTGAATTACAAAGTGTTTTTTTGATCGTTTGTAGCCCGCGGAGGTCATTTTTTCGTCTAAATCACTTGAGATTAGTTCGAAAAAGACTTGCCCATCCAACTTTCAGCTCTCGGACAATAATTCAGCGTTTTTTTTACCAAAACGCTGCTTGCTCTTACAGTCATGTTTTGCCGTTGCTACGGGCAACTATCTCTTCCTTTGGCTACGCAAGCGGTGGGCGATGTGCCAAAAGATAAATCTAATTTAAAAGTTTGGTTTCGTTCGATTTCGCGGAAATTTTAACATGATGTAGCTGAATTGTTAAGGAACAAATTTTGTCTTTATCGATGTGTGCTAGCTGTTAACGCGAACGAGTTATATCGCTTTGAAGTCGTATTTTTGGACAAAATTCTTTGCATAGCGAAATTTCCGGGTTTTTTCGTAATCGGGTCATATGTTTATTTTGACGGCAAAAATAGCCCTGAAAAGGTCAAACGAATGTAAATTTGTTATGTTTTGAGATGATTTTGTTTTTTTCGATATTTGCTGTATATTTTTCCCGCGAAAAATTCCACCGCGATGTCGGAAATGAGTTAATAATCACAAAACCTGATACACACAAAAAAACTGCTTCCACTGTTCCACTGTTTCCACGTAAACACGACAAACGTTACTCCTTTAGCTGACCTAGCATATTGTGTAGCCGCCTTGAGCTCCAGAAAGCCCGCGAAAAATTAAGCCTCCTTTTGGTTTAGACGTCCCCTTATGATCCCCTTATGGCCGCCATCTTGCGCGACTCCACCGTCGTCGTCGCCGTCGTGCGTACGCGCCCACGAGCAATACCGCTGTCCATGATTAACCATGAGAAAATCCATACATGGGTTTCTTTTTCCTATATGGTTATGGGGCTCCGCTTGGCGGCCCTTCGGGCCGCCGGAGCTCCGCTAAAACGCGGACTGGTAAAACGCGGACTGGTAAAACGCGGACTGGTAAAACGTGGACTGGTAAAACGCGGACTGGTAAAACGCGGGCTGCTACGACAATAATTGTCTTTATTTCAACGATTATCTGTATTCTTATATAAGCATATATCACATACATGTCTATACTTATAGCATGCATGCGTACATACTTTTTACTCCAGGAGTTGTCACTTTAATACGCTATTGTTTTCTGAGAAAGGGTCAACAATTTCAACAGCTTTATGCAGCAGCTACAATTATCGATTGGAACGATGATCTCTCTTCCGAAGAATGATTCTTAACAAGAGAGAAACAGAAACATCTGAAACAAAAAGTCAACAGGAACATTATTATCATACGGTGTCACGATCTCATGGATCACAGTTAGATCATGATTTCCGTCACGCAAGGTGTCACGTGCAGGGTTTTAACCTTTCAATACGCTTTATACATTCTGAGAAAGCAACAATTGCATTTTAGCAATGATTTCAACAGCTTTCTTTCTTTCAGTCCGCGTTTTACCAGTCCGCGTTTTACCAGTCCGCGTTTTACTAGTCCGCGTTTTACTAGTCCAGTCCAGTCCAGTCCACGAAATACCATATGCCACATGAAATTGACATGTTGCTGGTTTCTAAGTGAAATCAACATCCTTGCCGTTACGCGTTATCGTGAAATCAAAATTGAAAAAACTGAGCTTATGCTTAAAACTGAGCAAAACTGAGCTTATACGTCTCGTGAAATTAACTTTTGCCGTCGCGCGTTAATATGAAATCAACATTTTAGCTGTCTTTGACCTGAAATCAACATTATCTAGCTTGTGCGTCGCGTCAAATTAACATTTTGCTGTAATTTGAGTGAAATAAACGTCTTTGCGGAGTATTTCTGTTCCCCCCCCCTAGATGGGATGTTAGTCCATCGCAGGGTTACCCCCAGCATTAAGTTTGCCGGTACCCATTTATACACCTGGTTGTCCAAGAACACAGAACACACTCATTATGTCCCCTGTCTGAGGGCTCAAACCTGACCCGCTCGATCAGGAGATGAACCTTCAACCTTCAACCTTTATTTACACTATTCTGTACAAGCAAAGAAAGGAGGAAAGAAAAAACAAAGTACAGAAAACAAAATAATGGAGATGTATAGTATGAAAAAAACTAACTTCATGTTAACAACCTCATCACGTAAAAACGTTACTTGAATTGGAAAGATCAGATTACCCATGTTAAAAATAAGGTATCTAAAAACATTGGGATCCTGTATAAATTAAGACACTATGTGAGCATACATGTTCTCAAACAACTTTATTATACAAGAACGCACTAACCATGAGGCCACCGCGCCTCCCTTATTGTAAAATACAAAAAAAAAACGATTATAACATATCTTTTCTTCACTGTCGTATGTGTAGGTCATTCATCGTCTGCCAGTACCTTACAAGGGAGATGAATTACATCACAGTGGCTGGAACGCTTGCAGTAGGTAATTTGAATGATAATTGCTTCATTAGTACTGCTACTGATGAATGAATTAGAATTGTTTTCTATTTCGTAGTCATCATTAAACTAAAAACACGTTCAGACCTACAACATGGCTGCATATACAGCTCAGTTTTTAACAAGTCTTCTTATTTTCCAGTTGTTTTGGTAACCCCAACAAGAGAAGAAATCGCCTCATTATGCCTTCTTTAATTTCTGGTCGGATTTACATATTTGATGTTGAAAGTGATCCTAGAGCTCCACGGATACACAAGGTAACTCCTTTTTTCAGATTAGGTGTTCGCAAGAGAAGATGAATGGTAAGAGAGTTAATTCCCATATTGGTCTTATTCTCAAGGTAATCTTTCTCAAGTTTTGTTTAGATACGGTATTCAGTTTTCCCGTGGATAATGTTAGCATACCAAGCATTGCAGTTGTTTTCTTGTAGGACGAAATGACTCCCAGAGCGGTTTTGCCAAAAACGCATTTTTTGGACATTTTGGAAATTTTCAGCCTGGATATGAACCAAATTAGCTCCAATATACTCAAAAAGACATTTGCAACATGATAGCATGCCTTTCTTTCCACTAGCTCCACGTTTTATGATATTTTTGCTCGGGCATGCGCAGAAATCAAAATGTGGAGGCTTTTCGGGTTTGTTAAATTTTTCCTTTTCTTATCTTTTTGCGGCAGTGATTGACCTTCTACTGGGCTTGCTTCCAGTTCAAAAATTTCTGAGAAAGCATCATCGAGACGGACAATTTTTGCCATGGTGTAGCTAGGTGTAGTCGCAGGAATTTTCACTCAAATTTCTGAGCATTTTCGTGCATATCTCGGGCGTCATTGAGCCGATCACTTTGATCTGGAAAGATCTTACTTGAGTATAGATGATGCCAACTTTGGTCAAAGGTGATGACATCAGAAGTGGAACAAAGGCCGATGCTCATCACGGCCGGTTACGGTCGACACGGGAGTCAATGAGTTCAGTCGCTTGGGCTGTACACATGAATGAAATTCACGCCACATAGACCCTCCTGGGATTTCAGAAGCTGGGAGGAATCTAAAAATATTTTGAAAGAGATTTCTTAGGGAATAAGGTCTATATGGTGGATTAACTGTCTTACTCTTTACCCTGGGAAGGTAGCCCTGAAGGGATGTCCTGTTTAACGGAATACTGACCGGCAATGGTTTGGGTTTTATTCTTCTATTTATGTTAAGTCAGCTGTTGACCAAAATCGAACACCTGGTCATGCGTAGCTTATCCTAAGCCAATCTTGCTTCGCTTTGCTCAAAATCACATCATCTTGTTGTGCACACTAAACTGTTACATCTGTGATGTCACAACGCTTTAATCTCTGGGAGCTTGTTTAGTCAGTATCTTGAATAAAAGGAGAAAAGAAGAAAATGATCAAGCTAAACTTCAGAATATAGTGAATTTTCCAACTTACAAAACTTTTCCTTGATGTGGTCATTATGATCGCTATATCTTTTCACTTTTACTTACCCAGTAGAATTTACTCTTTTTTTCACGTTCATTTTCTTTGTGACAGATAATTCAGCCGGAAGAGGTGGCTAAAAAGACTGGACTTGGCTATCTTCATACAACACATTGCCTGGCCAATGGAGAGGTCATGATAAGCTCCCTAGGAAAACCCAATGGAGAGGGAGAAGGTACTTTGTAATCCGGGTTTGGGGGGTTCTCCTTGAAAAATTGGGCTTCCCAAAACCCTTACCAGGTATTTATGGCCAAAAGTTAGTGGTTTTCCTTACCCCATTTATGACCTGACCAAAAATTTGGTACCCTATTTATGACCATTGCAGTATGGACACAGTTGCTCCAAACGTAATTTTTGGACGGTTTTTGTTGATGGTCTAATCGATTATGGTGAAAGAGTAGCTTTTTCTAAAAACAAACCCAATTCAAGACTAGAGTGCAAAACACATCGGAGCCTATCAAACGAATCTTGAGTAATCACGACATCAAAGTTGCTCAAAAACCACACCAAACCATCGGGAATTTGTTTCCTAAACCGAAAGACCCAGTACCGAAAGATCATACTCGTGGCGCCATCTACTCGATCCCATGCAAAGATTGTGACAAGAGTTATATCGGGGAAACCAAACGCAA
The DNA here is from genome assembly GCA_964020085.1 of Micromussa lordhowensis. Classification (NCBI taxonomy): domain Eukaryota; kingdom Metazoa; phylum Cnidaria; class Anthozoa; order Scleractinia; family Lobophylliidae; genus Micromussa; species Micromussa lordhowensis. Next base: position 41,856,886 of record OZ026595.1, read on the forward strand.
ATTTTCTACTCGCCTTAAAGAACACCAGAAAGCGGTGGAACATAAACACTCGCAAAAGTCAGCTTTAGCGGAACATTGTTTACGTTCTGGTCACACTGTCTCTTGGGAGGCATCCAAGATCCTACGCACAAGTGCTAATTGGCGCAATCGACGCATTCTTGAAGCTTGGGAAATTATTAAATAGTTGCAGGAATTCGCTAAATCGTGATGATGGCATGCATTTGCCGCACGAATTTCTAAATCTTGCCTTGAGGGACAGAACTTAATAATAGATCCGAATTTGGCACACTATAAGAAACGTGTTTTTTGCGAATTATTTTTTCACTTTCCCCTGATGAAGGTTGAAGGTTCAACCGAAACGTTGGGACTTTTAAAAACATTGTACATATTTTTATACAATTTTAACCAGAGTAACGTTCTTATTTCTTAACAATACCCTATTTAAGACCAAAATGGCCAAAATCAACCCGTATTTATGACCAAAACGCCTAAAAAGCCATACCCTTTGGGGCTGCACTTACCTTTATAGCCCATGTAAGGGAGTACTATTCTTCCTAGGTATGCAATACAGCATGCCTGCTGTGGTATTTTTGGTTTGGTTCTTTCGGTGCCTGATATGCATTCACTGCCACAAGGAAAATTGCCACTGTCTTGATTTAACTTAATATATTGAGGCTAGTTAGAAAATCAAACCCTAATCAGTCCAATCATGCTTGAAGTTCGAGAAATTTCATCAGCTATTGACTTTAGTTAGGTGTCCCCAATTAGCTAATCTATAGCTCAATAAATTGGATTCGCTCCGACGAAGGTCTAACGCTCGAAACGTCAGCTTTCGAATCTCTTTACTTGGCCAATTCACATTATCAACTCAGTTGATAAAAACAAATTATCTTGTAATACTCCCCACCGACGCAGCACCACAGTTTCTTTAGAAACCTACCCCCTTTATACTCAAATAAAGTTTCATTCATGATGACAATCTGCAACAAGATTTAAAATTGAAGCTGAATCTTCCGTCTCCTCCCCGCACACTCCCACCCTTAGGAATTCAATTCAGCATTTCTTCTGAGTGACGATATAACTGCCCTCGTTTTCAGGAGGTTTCGTTATCCTCGATGGAAAGACGTTTGATGTTAAAGGACGCTGGGAGTCTGGGCCTGCTGCTCCCATGGGATACGACTTTTGGTACCAGCCCCTTCACAACGTGATGATTAGCACTGAGTGGGGAGTACCTAAGGCTCTTACTAAAGGATTTAAGCTGGAAGATGTCCAGACAGGTAAGGAGTCATTGACCAAACGGCAGATTCAAAACCAGAACTTCCAAGATAAGGAATAAGATACAGTTGGTATGTGCCAACTTTTTCCGAACGCAACTACATAAGCTTACTTTCGTCCTGGGGTATCAGATGTTATGGAGATTTAGCAAACCACGACAACGACACCAACGAGAATGTCACTAAACAAAGGGTTTAATGAGCAGAACAATGGTTCTGCACGTGCGTTCCTCTGCAAAACAACAACGTGAAATGACAAAGTCAAACGTATTTTGGAGAACGTGAACCGCAATGGCTAATTTTTTTGTTTTCTTTCCTTGTTGCTCTTTTTTTTATTAAAATAACTCTAAATGGTTGTAGGGGCTAACTCGAAAACCTTGCGGTTCCTTTAGCCTCTAGGCTCTTTCTATTAACAATAACTGTCCTTCTTATCTTTATTAATCAATCTGCAATGTATTTAAAGTAATATCCTAAATGAAACTCATTTGTGGGCCAGTAAAGATGATCGATTGATTGATTTCGTGTTTTCCTTTGGAATTGAACGCTGTCACTACATATTTATCCTGAGCAAGTTTTTAGACCGATAGGCGTACTGAACAGATTTACACAATTGCGACGCTCGAGGGTTTTCTCTTTTCTACGAGGCGTCGTCATTGCTGAAACTCCCTATTATTTCAGACTGGATCACCGGATAATTGTTAAATGTAACCATATAGTGGCAGTTTTCTATTTCGGTTATAAGACTGAGGCAACGACTATATTATTTATAACATAGCTAACAAAGCCACGCTATGACAGTCAGTGTACTCCAGGTACAGGTCTTTTCGCGGTTTCTGGCACCATTTTAACAGCAAAATTACTGTTAATATACCGTATGGGAAAAGAAAAGTTGGATGCCTAGTAATTTGAGTGATTGACGTTCTGAAGATTTTATGGGCTACAAGGAAACGATGCCTAGCAGGTCTTTCTGATCAAATTTGAAGAACATAAATTTTCTGTGAGGCGAGGAACACTTTTAATTTTTCATACCTCTGTCTAAATTTTCCCGCGAATTGCAACTTGGTTTTACCTGTTTTACAGACAAATGTATGAAACTATTAAATTAATCTTAATTGCGGCTTTTCTAGCGAGGTTATTTCCCTCAAATTTGATCAATAAACTCTTTTACCTGTTATCTTTAGCTTCAGTTGATTCTTAAATATTTCAGGACTCGAATTTTCCGTGATTTGTTTGACATAGTGTGGGAATAAAGATCTCACTTTCTTTAGGGAAATACGGATCTCACCTGCACGTGTGGGACTGGACCTCACGAACCATTCAACAGACAATCGACTTAGGAGTAGGTACCATTCCCCTTGAGATAAGATTCCTGCACAACCCCGAAGAGCCGCAAGGATTCACGGGATGCGCGCTGAGCAGTACTATCGTCAGGTTCTTCAAAAACCAGGTAAAGTTTAGCAGATTTACACTGGCTTGCGTAAGGTTGGGGTGGTGGTGATAGTGGAGTGATGCAACAACGCAGGGTAGGTAAATTGGAGAAGGGGAGAGGGGTGGGAAGGTCAAGTTGTAGCACAGTACTTTCGCGTGCATCAGTCAACAAATTGTCTAGGTTTTGGAACCATTTGTATCTAAACTGTAAGTGCAATACACCAGTGACATTTTGAGGCCTTTTTGCTCCTGCAAGTACATAGTAAGTTAAACAAACGAGCTGGGAAGAGTAAGCTCTTCGCGTGCGTAATGTAACAAGTTTCTTCCTGTATTACTTTTCTGATTACCAAAAAGATACATTTCTGATTTTTTGCGTTATCTTGCAGATGAGCTCCTGGGGTTCTGAAACTGTCATCAAAGTTCCAAACAAGAAGGTTGAAGGCTGGGCACTACCGGAAATGCCAGGTCAGGAGTACGTCTGTCATCTTTAGCAGCCCTTATTTGGGTCGTCACGCAACGCATCATTAGAGGACCTTAGAGGGAAGCGTTGCGTGACGTCACAAATGTTGTTGTTCTTCATCCTTCGTAGTCGAAGATGACCATGACATTTAGTTGGCTGATGAGGTGCTGTGGTGTGTCCGGAGGTGGCTGATGAGGCCAATCCGGGTAAGAAAGCTTCTCCCACAGGTAGGGCAGAAGTAGGTAGACGTTGTGCTGCTGGTGCTGGTGTCTCTGGCCCGTGTGCTGCACGTTTCTGCTCAGCTTGAAGGGACCTGTACTCCTCTGCTGCGTGGGCTCCTTTGATGATGAGATGGCACCAGGAGGGTCTGTCCGAGGCGAGGGACTCCCAGCACTCAGTGCTGATGTTGAAGTCGTTCAGAGAGATCTTCAGGCTGTCCTTGAATCGTTTTCTTTGCCCTCCGACTGTGCTCTTGCCCTGACAGAGTTCTCCGTAGAGAAGCTACTTTGGAATGCGATCGTCTGGCATGCGAGAGACGTGGTCTTCGCATCACGGCTGGGGCTTGCGCATGATGGTAATGATGCTGGGAAAGTTTGTCTGGTTCAAGACCTCCGTGTCGGGGACTTTGTCCTGCCAGCGGGATGTGGAGAACATTTCAGAGGCATCTGTTATGGAAGTTCTTAAGTTGTTTTTCATTTCGTCTATATGCGGTCCAGGTTTCAGAGCCATAGAGTAAGGTGGTGAGGACGACTGCCCGGTAGACTTCAGCTCGGTTTCAAGGCTAATTCCTCTCCTCTCCCAGACATTTTCTCTCAGTCTCCCAAAGGCGCTGCTTGCCTGGGAGATTCTGTTGTTGATCGCGGCATCAATGTTGGCGTTGCAGGAGAGTTATGACATCACCATCTCCCTGTCCTGTGGCGATGGGGAATCGGCGAAACAGTAGGTGAGGATACACTGGAAGCTGTAGTCGTGAACATGTACACAGGCGGCTCAGGATATGTGGTCGTTCTTCACTGGACTTGAGGCAGCAGTGGAGTTCTACAGCCTCCTGAGTGACAAAGCAGCCTTCTTCAGGATCGCTCTGCTCGTCTCCATAGCACGAGGACGGGGCTAGGAAAGGTGCCCTAAACATAGCTTGCCTCACCTCACCCTAGCCAGCATACCGCGGCTGGCGGGGATCCCACTTAGCGGTCGAAATTCAAGAAAGAAGAAAACAAAGGTGCTCACCTTAGCGTTATGGATTGTTAGACCGTTGCTTGACAACACCAAAGCAGACAAGCCCGAGAGACGAACTGTGCTAGTGGCTGGGGAACTGGCTCGCTAGACGCGAGACGCGCTTCGCAGGCGCGCAAAGGCCAGTTGACAGAGACCGGCGGCGGCTACACCTTCTTTTGGAATGGACCTAGCAACTAAGAGCGTCGAGAGGCTGGTGTGAGATTTGCCATCAAAACAACACATATTCAGAAGCTCGAAAGCATTCCCGAGGATCTTAACGACCGCTTAATGAAAATGCGTCTCCCTTTGTGACGACACAAATTACCGCAAAGCAGTCGCAAAGCGTAAAACTTGTGTAAAGGAGATTACAAAATGTGCAGATTAATTTGATTTGTTTTGCAGAGGGAGAGTCAGACACATTAGTAGCTCTAGGGTTTCCTTAAACGTTATAGTAATTACTGTTGTCATCCGGGGTTTAGGTCTTATCACCGATATCCTGATTTCATTGGACGACAAGTTCCTGTATTTCAGCAATTGGATTCATGGAGACATCAGGCAGTATGACATCACAGACCCCAGACGCCCGAAGCTTGTCGGACAGGTGAATATTTGCATATTTCAGTTGAGTCTCACTACCTGGAACTGTTTAAAGGGAAACGAAAACTATTTCGAGATAGCCGATAGTAAGTGACTGAAGTAGTATATACGACGGGGAATGATTTGAGTTCAAGACAGCGAGGTTTCTACTAACGATTTCCAGGCTTTTTTAAAAACCTTTTTAAATGATGAACTAGTGAGCAGCGCTGCACGAACTGAAATTGTAAAAAACTTGGTTTAATCTCCTACGCGTTTCGTCTGACAATAGCAGAGTTCATCAAGGAGTATTTACAAGTAAGGTTTACAAGCTTATATACACAACGTCAATAGTAGACCTACTACCAATTTACACATCTACATCTACACTTAGTTAAGTTGGTAAAAATCGTGAGATATCACACCAACTGTACAAATCTGAATAAAAATAATGCAATGGGATATTAAAAAAGGTAGAAAGTAGTAGAAAGCAAGCGCAAAGTATTCGCAAGGCGTGACAAAGGTGTTGTACATGACATCAGCTGTGAATTAACCTTTTTACTCTTCCTACTACATGCATGAAAGTTCACGTATCCAAGCAAGTTAAAATGAGCCCTCGATGTTGATACACAAAAGAAACATACCATTTCGCATCGTGTCCAAAAAAAAACCCTTACTTTGGCGTACCTTTAACGTGAAAAAATTATGTCGTTGAATGTAATCTGAAGCAAGGTAATCAAATACCAGCCATAAGAAAACGCAAATAAAATCATTCAATCAGAATTCGAAGCCAAAATTCCAGCTTCGCGGCTTGCAAGCGCGGGAAAAGAGAGCGCTAGGTTAGGCCAGAAGCTGTCTTGCTTTTGTGTGGTTGAAGATTACACCACGATTAGTCATTAAGGCTATCAAGTTACACATTTTTTTTTAACCAATTCTAGTTCTTTGCAAACGCACAAGCAAAGCTAACGCATAACGTAAATGATAAAAAAAAACCGTGCGTTTTTTTAAACAATCCCTTTCAGTTGTTTATTGGCGGCAGTATTGTGAACGACGGCCCAGTGAAGGTGATAGAGGACTCTGAACTGAGCGGACAGCCTAAGCCATGTTACGTGAAGGGGAAGCGAGTGGAAGGAGGACCGCAGATGATTCAGCTCAGTTTGGATGGCAAACGGCTTTACGTCACAACATCGCTGTACAGTGTGTGGGACAATCAGTTCTACCCTAATCTCTCCAAGTAAGAATCACTGAAATGTCCTCCGTAATCAATCAGTCTTGTCAATGAAGATCTCATTTAGCGCTCGTAGGCTTAAATTCTCATTTCCTCGGCATACCTCGGGTGTGTGGCTTCGGCAAAAATTAAGTTCTCAGCGAGAAAAAAAAGCCTTTCTTATATTCACTTGCGCAAAACCGATTGAACAATAGCACGTGCAAAATACGCCCCAGCTTGTTGCTATGGCGACTGTTCTGTTGCTTTGTCACCTTATCATAGAAGCAGCTTAAGTCAATTGCCTGTATAGTGTCATTTAAATATAACTCCAGCCTGAAAATGATCAACAAAGAGCATCAATCAGGTGTTTGACTGTGTTGTTGTATTCCTTTCCTAGGAAAGGCGCCATGTTACTGCAAGTGGACGTTGATTCAGTGAGTGGCGGGCTCAAGTTGAATCCTGATTTCTGTGTGGACTTTGGAGAAGAACCTGACGGACCAGCACTCGCTCATGAAGTGCGTTATCCGGGGGGAGACTGTTCCTCTGACATATGGCTGGTGGAAACCAAACCGGCAAAGTTGTAACCTCGTCTCTGGACAGTGTCGATAACTTGCATTGTAACAGGAAAACAGTGTGATTTAACCATTAATGATGAACCATTATGTTGTGAGCGGTGCGAGTAAGCTGTTGAAAAAACCAAGCTGTTTAGTGATTTCAATAAGAATAAAAGCTTTCAGAAGAAGGTGAATTCTTTTCTGAGAACATTTGTGTGGAAATAGCTAGCCGATCGGCATTGTCAACAGAGTTGTCGACCCCAGAGTTCTTTGCGTGCGAGCCAGGGGTAAAATTTCTTCCGGTGCCGAGCTAATTGTGATATTACAGGGAATAAATAAAAGAAGACACTTCTCCAAGTTTTAGCCCTGTGCGTTTACCCAAACTGCAGATATTTGTCGAAATGTTTCGCAGAAATTTACAGAGCCCAGTATTGAAACGCCATGTTGGTGCACCTCTAAGGTGTACCAATATGGCGGCCGGAAAATAGTGTCAATCAACATCTAGAACTTCCTTTGGCTATCTAGGCCACTGATTATCTGTAATGAACAAACAAGCATCTACATAAGCACATGCCCTAATGTTCTAACTTCTAAAAAAGCTAACAATCATAAGATAGGTATATATTTTTCGAGAAATTCGATCGTAGCTTTGTGTCACGCACCGCCATAACTCAGAAATGCAAAATGCGCTGGTTTCCAAGCGAAGCACAGTATTGAGCTGAAAAATTGTAAATAAATATAAATTCACCCCCTCTTATGCCTAATGGGGATAAAAGCTTTGGTGGCTCTTTAGTTTTCCATTTGAAAAAATGATGGCGTCACGTGAAAACGATCTATTTAACAATTATTCCATGAGCGCGCGTTGGATATGAGATGATAGATAGCCAACGAGGCGCGTAGCGCCGAGTTGGCTATAATCATCTCAAACACCTCCCAAAAATAGAAAACTAGGCTACAATAAAAACAAAAAGGCCCAAAAAATCACGCATACGCTCGCCATCTTTGTAGATCATGGTATAATGGCTCATATACCATGATGGCTAAGCCAATAAAAACTCTCGAATTGCATTATCCAATGATCCAGTTTTTAAAGTTTGATGGCCAACACTAGAAGCTTTAACTTTTTTTTATAGGGGTTTGGGTATCTACAGATCAAACCTGACGCGCTACCTCGCTTGGACATGAAACACCTCTAAACCTTAATCGAACCTTTTTTGGTACGCTTCAACTGCCAGGGTTGACTCGCCTGATATGCCGTCGAAGCGTAGCAAAAAGGTTCGATTAGGTATAAACATATGTTTTGCCGGCACTGCTTATATTTTTGTATCACCCTAACAAATCACTTGTCTTTTTTTCCTATCAACCTGGTAGACTAAGATATTGCTTTCGTGGCTGGCGGTCAATAAGCACTTAAACTAGCATCGCGCTCAAAAGTCCCGTTCGCAAATTTAAGATATTAGTAGTCTGGTCTTCTAACGCAGAAGGATTCCCAACCGCGCGATCACGAGTTCGATAACTTTTATTTGCCTACAATGCAGAAAACTTGAAAAATGAAAATAGAGCACAGTAGCAAACCCTACAACAGGTGTTTTATTTACAATAAAATACAGTGTCAATAAATAGCTATGACAAAATGTCCTTTACACATCAATTAAAGTGATGACTATTCGCCGCACATTGAAATAGAATCAAATTATCTTCGACTTCAATACCAATTGCTTTGACCTAACGGCAAGTCTTGCCCACCGCCCGCTAAATCTAATAGAAATATCTATTCACGAATTGTGTGTTCTTTTGCCGAGTCATCCATCTCTCTCAGGCATCAATAGCTTTCAACTGTAGAAATCAGGCTTCTTCCTGGTGAAAATAAACACGAGAGTGAAGCATTTAGTCTCCAATGATGGTCAGCAAATAATTATCCATTACATAAACAATAATTCAGAACTAAAGCCTGAAAGAAATGTAGGCTCCAACGGGATTCGAACACGTGGCCTCAGCGATACCGGTGCATTCTTGCCACGAGAAGAGCCTGCTCTACCAACTGAGCTATCAAGCCAACTGGGAGCTGGTCATTATGTGGAAGATGACTACATGAAAGGCAATTGTCTAAACTATTCAACAACTTTTTTCCAACATGCCAGCGATATACATAGTTGCAATATTGGATACGCAGCTGCACAACACTTACATAAAGCACACATGGGGACAAATATAGGAAAACAGAAGATTTCTTTTCAGGCAATGGATCTTTGGAAAGAATTTCCAATCCATTTCAAAGAACTCACCGCATTTGCTTTTTCAAAAACAATAAAACATTATTTGCTGTCAGACCAATACCCGAGTTAGACAGCACTAGGCTGGAGGCTAACTCGAAAAACCTAACGGTTCATTTGGCTTCTAGCCTCATTCAAACAAGATTACAACAGTTACCCCATCTAAAACATACCAGTTATATTAATTAAACTAAAAAGGTTATAATATTTATATTTATATTGAGAAAATAAACATTTTGTTGTTGGATCAACGCGGTTAAATATGCATACATATACATACAATTTAAAGATGATTTCCAGTCCGTACTGCGCACTCTCGAGAGTTTGCTTGCGTCTTTTGTTTCGTTTCATGTAAGACACCATGAAGTGTAAACATTTCGCAACTACTTAAATGAAGTAAATTCAAAGTTTTATTACAACAACCGCCATTATGGATGCGAAGCGGTCGAAGATTTATGCTTCATTCTTTCTCACATCACTTGATGAAACAGCTTCGCAGCTGTAAAAATCAATGAAGCTGTTGGAAAAAAGAATTCGAAAGGCCTCAGAGAAAAGGTATGCGGTTCGTAACGAATAACCTCGATTGGCATTCCATCGGGTGGGAACTTATAATGTTTATAAACATTAGGGTGCTGAGACTGCGCAGTACGGACTGGAAATCATCTTTAATTAAAAAACAACAAAACAAAAAGCGATAAGCTTAGCGATAAACTGTCAAGTAGACAGGTTTATAGGATACCATCGACTGGGGACATGCGTGGTCTTCATGTATTTTCTGGTGTTGTGTCTTGAATAGGGTACTAGTACTACTCTTAATTTGAACATTATGTACAGAATGATGCGGTTTTATCACCAATGCCTCACAAAAGCAGGGCATGGCAATGGCTTTTTTGGAATGAAAACCCCTAAGATTTCAAAGTAACCTATCTCTTAAGCTTTCTCCATTAGGCCTGATCAACAAAAATGGCGAGATTCAACCGACTTGGTTGAAGTCGCTCATTTCGTCTATCAGCGTCTATGTCAATCACAAGTCGTTTAGACTCTCCTGTTACCCAGCCTGCTTTGCGACCATACTGGTAGAATACCGGCGCTCAGTCATTTCTTGTATAGACCTCGCTTAGCTTGAAACTCACCACTGTGTCAAGACCTCTGGTATATCAATATCTCTCAATATATATCAATATATCTCAATATAAATATATATCAATATAAGTATATATAAGTATATCAATATCTCTCAACATTGCCCTTGTGCGCAGGAAATAAGACAGATATACGTATTGCAAAAGGAGCAACCTCGTTCCCAGGCTCCTCTCTCTTCCTTCCTCTAGAAAGTAACTTCTCTCGAGGGAGGAAGAGATAGGAGCCTGGAAACGATGTAAATTCTCTACTTGCACAAATCCCATAATACACCTCTCTTACCCCCCAAAAATTTCGCATAATCATTGTTTGCAATTTCTCATGGGGCATGAAGGTGTCCCAAGAGTAATCGAAAACAATGCCTATGCAATTTTTTTTTTTTTTTTGGGGGGGGGGGGGGGGTAAAAGAGGTGTATTATGGGTTTATGCAAGTAGAGAATGCTAAAGGAGCAGAGAAGCCATATAGATGGTACGATTCACAGAACGGTGACAAGAAAACGACGAATAAAAAAGTTGCTTTCATTGTATTTCTATCAGTATAGCTAGATTACAACTGTACCTTGGTGGACGCTCCAGTCTCGTCAACAGGGCTTGGTTGTGGAGGTTTGTAAAATGGATCCCGTGTCTGCATTAGTTCCATTAGGCGCTGATATGAGCCGTTTTCTGATAGAAAACGGTTTCTCTGCAATGTAAACCAAGATATTTTTTTTCTTTTATTGGAAATTCGTGCAAAGTGCTCTAATCAATTAGAGCAAACCTTTTATCTGACTAATCAGTGACAAAGTCAAAACCTATCGATTGGACTCAAGCGCGTCTTTCCGCGTTCGGACTGGTTACATGTTTTCCCGCGCATAGCGCCAGTTGCATGTTTTCCCGCGCTTAAGCGCCGGTTGCATGTTTTGACTGGTCGCATATTTTCCCGCGCTTTGATAGCCAGATTTTTGTTTCCCGACAGTCATCAACGGCAATCGAGATGCTCAGTGATAAAGACGAGAGTACAGGGATCCAGAAACTGCAAGCGATGAGTAAAGTTTCCCGTTCTGTGTTGGTTCCTTTGGTACATAGATTAGTCTATGTCAAAACTGAGCAGAATGGTGGAAAGTGCGTACACTTTGTATGTCTGGAACCGAATGGTGGCTACAGCTAGCTTTTACAGATAAAGATTTATATACTCGTTGTGTTTTGCTGAATTACTTACACTCATCGAAAGCCTCATGAGTCCTGTTGGTTTACCAGATGACGACACCTCTGCCTGTCTCTGTATAGAAATGAGAAAAGCCTCCACTCCTATTTCACCAATTTTATTCCCTGCAATGTGAAATGAAGTTAGCATTAGTTACTTCTTCAAGGCTAAAAAAAAACACAAATTACCCGACAATGATAATTTCAAATAACGAATCGTTGAAATTTTCAGTTTTGCCTCAGGCCATTAGGACTTGTCTTCAAAAATCAATAAGGATGCAA
>OZ026595.1:41870973-41920973 GCA_964020085.1 Micromussa lordhowensis
GTTCCACAACACTAAAAGCGCTAAAGCGGTAATTTTCTAAAAGGACGGATGCTGGTAACGCCAAAGTGCTTGAATTGCTAGTATTGCAAGAAAGGTTTAGAGAATTTTGGCCTAAATGATTTAAAATCGGTGTATTTTTACGACAAAAATAAGACATATTTTGAGGGTTTTCGAGATATTTAGAAAGAAAATTGTGATATTTAGGAGATTTTTAGGGAATTTCCAGGAAGATATTTTGGCGATTTTACGTGATATTTGTGAAAAGGCCTAGTCGGTTGCATGTTTTCTCGCGCTTGGCGCTAGTCGCATGTTTTCCCGCCCATAGCGCCGGTTGTAGGTAATGGGCCGGAAGTGTTGGGACATCCCCCCCCCCAAAAAAAGAAAGAAAACCTCCTTCCAATCCGTTATAGCAAACATATGGCTGTCTAAATTGAACGATTTCACATGTACCTAAAGTTATGAAATCACCGCAATGAAAAACTACATTCCTCAACTGGTAATTATTTTTCAGAGATCGACACAGAGACCTTTTTTCTTTAAACATAACTGTTTTGTTATTTGTGCAAAGTGGTTAGTTGTTACAATATGGTACTAACAAAAACTTTTGTTATTGCTGCAAATGTTACTGTTGATCGTGTTAAGGAACGAGACGGCTATAAAAGAAAAGGCCAGTTGATGAATGTGAAATTGTGTATGTCCTGCAGCTGGCAAAGGAGTTAAGTTAGTGATTACTTGAAATACATACCCCTTACTAACCTCGTCTTTTCGAACAAAGTGCTAGATCTACACATACTCTCAAAGTTCAATTTTGACTAGAATGCTATCAGTTTCATAGAAAATAGGAACAACAATCTAGGCAAGTAAGCTTGACATAGATGGTGAATTTGCCGACGGCACAAACTTGCCCTGTTTTCAGGTCCCTTGTGGAGCAATAAATATAAACTTTGATATCCACGTTTAAAAGATTTTAAGGGACGTTAAAGGCCAGTGTGATATATTTGACCAAGAAACACCTGAATGCTTCCAGTTATGGAAAAACAGGATGTACTCTTATTTATTGAACAACTCAATGTTACTGGAGCATTTTATGTTGTACTATACAAAAATGCTGAGCACTTAATTGCTCATTGTTTGTACCTTCTTTTTCTGTGCATCTCTTTTCTCTCTGCTTTTCTTATCTTCCTTAGAAACATGTGTCCTGTAGGGTGAAAATAAAATATTTTGTACTGAGTCTTGCAGTCTCAATAGGCTTTGATATACTTTTGATATACTTTCTGCACGTATTACATGCCTTCTAAGCAATAGAGCACTTTTCCATGTTTACATAGACCCTTTTCATAAATGGCTGCCAATAGCCCTTTTCACGGTTAGTTTTTCTCATTTGCATTACAATGTAATCCAACGTGGGTGCGAGGCAATTTCGGGCTAAAACTACAAAATAGCTCGAAATTGCCTCACATACATGCTAGATTATATTGTGATGCAAATGAGAAAAGTTAACCGTGAAAAGGGCTATTTAAAATTCTTTTGAATGCATTTAAATTAGCCTTACTGACCTCGTCTCAGTGTAAAAATTCTTTTGAATTACTGACTTCAAACTGAGGTTAGTAAGGCTAATTTTAATATTGTCAAAAGAATTTATAATTGACCGCCATTTATGAAAGTGGTCTATAAAACACAAGGAGGGTTGGGAGAATTCAATACAGTTATGCAAACCCGAGTGTTTAGATGGGGCTATGTAAACACGGAAAAAGTGCTCTATTGCTTTTATAAAATAATTCTTAAAAATATGCGTAAAATGTCACAACCATGTTTACATACTCCAATGAGAGCGTACGTAGTGGCTCAGTTATTTCATAAATCAATTAACAGTCTGTAACATGTAATGTAGCTGTAACCTACCCACTGCGAACACTGGCTGGCCTGTCCTTTGATCCTCCAGTCGGTGCATTCAAATTTCTGGAAGGACTTCCTGCCTGTTGACAGCAAAAGATAGAAATAATAAACTTAAAGTGCTACTATGATCCAATTTTTACCCCTTGATTTTGTTCGTTAATCACATAGAATTCTACGAAAGATTAAAAACGCCGTTTACCGTTTACAAATGTCTTCATTGGTTCAGGAGATATTTAAGTTTGAAAAATAAGTAAAATATGCAAATGAGATTACTGATGACGTCATACACTCAACCAAATATTACATGAAGTATATAAATAGCGCTATCTCGGTCAATTTGCAGCAGAAACCATTGAAACTTGGTAGGCCAACAGTTTTTAAGCTTGGATTTTAAGCTTGGAAAACATTAAACAAGGCTATGAACACCTCTAGTAGGATCTTACTTTAAAAATGCAAACATTTATTATACAAATAGACTGAGATATCCTTGTTTATCATATTTGATTAAAATGCGGTTGAGTGTATGACGTCATCACTTGGCTAATTTGCATATTTTAAAAACTTGAATATCTCTGGAACAAAAAGAGATATTTGAAAACAGTAAACAGCATTTTTACTCTTGTACAGACTACTTGTTTATGTCTTAAAATAGCTCAGATTTGAAGGATGCGATTTTCGTCATAGTGGCACTTTAAGATAATTTTATTTCACAATGAGCAAAATGGTAGAAAAGTTGAAAAGCAATAATTAACTAACTTACATCTTCTGGAGTCTTTTTGGAAATAAGCAGCCTTCTTGCCACCACTTCTTCATGGGAAAGAGCAAAGCTTGAAAGCACCTAAAAGATCATTTAAAAGAGAAAAAAAACTGATAAAGGTTTCCAGATTTTACAGTCGAACCAGAGGTTCTTTTGATGGGAACTGTGCAATTTTGTATTTTATGTATTTGCTGTAAAATTTGTGTTCCTTTTTCTGAAGTGTTCATAAGTACTGAAAATGGGAATTATCAACAGTTAAAAAGATTACATTACAATGTATGTATGTATTACCAGGAAAACCTTCAATAACTCAAATTGCCTGGGTATGCAGAGCATTAATGCATTTCAACAATTTATTATTTCAAGCTTTTCATAGCCTGAAAAGTTCATGAAACAGAGCAAGTTACATGTAACATAATTATTGATGGTGCACCCTTCCAGCAGACACAAGTATTCAAGGCTGGCTAGTAGGAGCCTCAATGAAAGGGTTTTACTCACCTCTGCTAACTTGGAAGCTCCATTATCACCAATAAGATTGCTTCCAAGATTAAGAGATAACAGGGTTCTATTCATTCTTAATCCCTGCAAGAAGTAATATCATTGTTATTTGAAATAAAGCTACTTACAAAAAAATTTCATTTGTATGGCAAATAAAATCAAACAAACTTCATTTGACAAGCAACTATTAAAATAGAAACTTGTATAATTATATTTATTGATTTTGCAAATTAAGTTAAATGTTTTTAATTAACATAATTAAATATTTCATGAAGACGATAAAACATAATAAAATTATTGAGTATAACTATTTTATTTGATTTGGTCATGTACAGTAATGCTATCTGTAGGCCTTTTATTACCTTTGCTATGGAAGCAGCACCTTCACATGTGATCTTGTTGTAACACAGATTCAATGTTGTTAGTGACTTGTTGGGTGTTAGAGCTCTACCAATCATCTTCGCCCCCATATCATTGATATAACAGTTCCTCAAGGATAGGTTTTGTATTCTAGAATATTCCAAATAGGAAACAATATTTTCAAAGAAGAATCTTGCTTCCCTACATTATAACCAAATTATAAATTACAGCTCACTTTTTATATCACCGAAGTTTAGAGAAGTTTAGAGTCCTTTCATAACATGCACAGAACTAATAACTTGATCCCAAATGTATCAGAGCTTAAGGTGAGGAATACAGTTCACTTTAAGTCAAATGAAGATGTACATGGGTATTGTAATAGAAATTTGTACTTGTACGAAGGCCAATACATTCACAACAATGGGGTTATCAATCTGCCATGTATGAGGACAGCCACAGATGACAGGTTCCAAGTCCATGAGATACACCATGCATTTGACTTTGGAGAGGAGATTAAAAAAACAGTCACACATTACAAACAGAAAGCATGCCCAATAGGCCACAACACAAATAATTTAACAACTCGATCAGTTAACAAAACAGTTACCTAAATCACATAATAAACATTACAGACTGAATGAACATTTAAAAACATACAAAATGACAAAATCTTTTCAGTTTAAAAAGTTGTCATAAATACTTTTGGCATTTTCAAGTAAAGTTGTACATAATAGGCCATAATTCATATTTTTGGTTTTGGGCTGGAACTATCTTGCAATGGAGGCTCATGCAGGGGAATATCATTAAAAAGAGATAACTGTCATGCATTTGGAAAGACTCCCGCATTAGCCTGATCATTTGCAAGCTACTCCCAGTCCAATACAAAGAATATTGTCCAAATGGTCTAGCTATTACATGTGTTCAAAATACAGTAGCTGTACAAAGTAAATTGCTGCATGGTTGATACTTACGTGCTTTCTTCACCAAGAAAGGATCCGTATCTTTGAAGAGTTACAGGATTGTTATCAAGACACAAAGTTCTGTAAAATAAATACAACAATCAACAAATGCCTCTTTCCCTCTGATCAGTCATGAATATTATGTTTTACCTAGAATCATAAGGCTGTGTCTGAGGTGCAGTAGCTTAATGGCTACAGTTCATTAGACTCTGAGTCAAGTGGCCAGGGTTTAAGCCCTGCTAGACTCTCTATGTAATGGGCATTAGCTAGGACACTTAACTCTTGGTCAGTGCCTTAGTTAATTATAGGTATCGGCAAATTGTTGGGACCACCATAATGGACTAGCATTCCTATTATGATATAGAAAATCAAAATTTATTGTGACTCATCAGTAACTTGGCTAAAACCATAGGCATGCAATGTGTGCAAAGTACTATAGCTATATCAGCCTATATGCACATTGCACTCTACCCTGCATGCATTGCCACATGCCTTCAATGCTGGTTAATAACAGTGATGTATTAGGTTCTACAATAATTGCTAGAACTGAGCTGGAGTCAAAAGGGAAAGAGTTCATACAAATAACTCAATGTACAAATCATTTGTATCTTAACATGTGAATTGCAATTATTGCAATTGACATGTTAAGATAAGAACATTTTGATCCTTACACAGTGAACCAATTGCAATTTTGTGTGTTTAATGGGGTTCTTGCACATGCAGCTCTTGCAAGGCACATTATTATTTAAGACTTAAGTTTAACAATTTTAACTAGCCCTAATTAATCTGAGCTCACTGGACATACATACAAACCCTAACCCTAACCCCCAGGTACATAATGGGATTTTACATAATTAATGGTTCTGACTTGCAAGAACAATGAGAATTATACTATAGGACCGTGACACAGTCTGAGATTAAAATTCATGTTGTATTAACAGAGCACTAAATGGGGAATCTGTACCATCTGTCATCTAATATTTTCAATGGAGTATGTAAATAACTGGAAAAACATTCTAAGAAAAATCCAAATTTACCTGAGATTAGGAAGAAGAGTAACCACATGAGTGGCTAAAGTGTTCAAACTGTTGTCCTGGAGCCCAGTGTTCCAGAAACTAGTCAAAGCAAGATATAAAATACACTGTTAGACTCCAAGTGGTTCACAATTTTTCAAGATCAAACTGAATAAGTCATGGGTGAAGTGGGGTGAAATGCAGTGATCAAGAAAGTGAACATAATCTGGGATGCAAATTTGTACATTGGTTAAATTTTTTTATATAAATTAGAGCATTGGATGGCAACTTTTAAGATGATATGAAGAAGTTTGGGACAAATTTAAATAGTTATTAGGTAAGTCCACAAAAATCTAAATCATAATCTACAACCCCATTTTATTAATTGCCATTATCAGTTGTAAATATGTAGTTCGTACATGTACATAAGATGTCATTGTTCCTTTGATCTCATGATCAGTGACATAATATATCAACATCCTTCAATACAAGTTTTCGATGTTGCTTGAACTGAATGAAGTTCTAATTAACTCCTGGCCAAAGGTTCAAGTAGTTACCCCAAAAACTGTAGCTGCATTAATGTGACATAAATTTCTAGTGAATACTCACTCAATTGTAGTTAACTTCTCCAGTGGTGGTAATGTTACAGTTAAGATATTTAGAATTCTGTCATCTATTTTCCATCCTAGATTTAAACAATGGAAATATCTCAAGATTAAAATTCTGCTGTAAAAAAAAATTATAACTAAATATAATAACACAAGTAGGAATGGTATATTTAAAAAGACAAGATATTTAATATTTACAAGCACATGTGCCCAATGAAATGTGGAATGACTACATAGATCTTAAAAATGTCAAATAATCACTTAAAACCAAGTTTATTAACCTCACCTCTAATATAAATCTCCTTGATATTAGATTTATTCCCCTCCTCTTCAGTTTCAACCTCTACTCTAGGTTTAAAGTAATGATATTTTCCTTTGATATGATATGTTGTGGGTGGTTCTTCAGTTTCATTTCCAGGAGTGGTTGCTGTTTCATCATTTTTATTGTCATCTTTCTTGTCAGCTGTAAAGGAACCAGATGCAGTAATGGAGATTGTTGGCCAAGCATCTCAAAAGTGAAGACCTAAGCTAGGATCTAAGACCTAAGAGCCTGAATCTCAAAAACTAAGACCCCATTCCAAGTCTCAATTGGGAGGGAGAGGAGATTTCAAGGGTGTCTTTTAGGTCTTAGTTTTTGAGATTCAGAGGGGCCTTAGGTCTTTTGAGATACCCATTGTTGGCGAGTGCTGCATAAAGCATATATTTAGTGCATGTGGTGATTGGTATCATGATAATCTTAGAACTTTACAGTAATTGGAATGTTTACCAACTTGCATTTGAAATTGAAATTAACTTAGTTTACAGTACTTAAAAACTCGATCTAAGTTGTCTAGATATTATTCAACAACAAGCTAAAATCTCTAACTTGGTGCAATTTCACAAAAGATTCCTGACAAAAAGGCGCCAAGTTATAACGATATACCGTCTTTCTTGTCTTGCTTTCCTACAGGGGTGTTATCTTGGGGTATGACATTTGGTGTTGGTGGGCGATGAGGTCGTGGAACGACTTGCATGTTTGGGATATCTGCTCTTGTACATAATTCACAAAAATCCACTTCAAAGTTCCCTGTTGGAGTGTAAGGTTCTGGAAATAAAGCAAAATGCTGATTAACACTGACCACTGGTTCCATCTGCCTATAGTAACTAACCCAAAACACGATTTCAAAACTTCTTGTAAAACACATGTAACATCATTCAACATTTTCCACTCAATTACAGAACGCAGCCAGCTCATACACAGATCTACATGCAGCCTGTTTTAAGCAGTCATAATTTGTTCTTCTTGGCTGGCAACGTACGTCTTGTTGATTTTAATCTTGATCTTAGCAGTAACTTAAAAATAATCCATGAAAGCCAATACAAAATGTTCGACTAGTACCTGTCAAACTAACTCGTACTCTTACAGGACTGGACCGCGAGGATCTCATGACCACCAGTACTAACCAAAAGCTGTTAAAACTCAGTGATCACACACTAGACTCTTTCTTAATAAATGTTGTACTGCAATTTGAAAAGTGCTGGCTTAACTGTAATCCAGTTTGTATTTCAAGCAAATCCTTTTTTAATAAATGCAGTCTCACAAAGGTAAATATTATGACATGTCTAAGGCCTGTAAAGATTAAGAAAGCATGATTAAAACATACTGCTCAGCTGTAGCTCTCTACTACATGTATAATAATATTGTCAGCATAGCAAGCATATTTGTTCTTGTTCCATCCACAATGAATAGCAGATTTAAATAGTTAACATGTAAGAGTGGCACTCATTGACAAGCTCAGCAAATTAAATCAGGACTGTGCAATACTTTCATGACTACCTATTCATATCAGTGATTAATAATACTGAGATGTTTTAGTATTTACAAAATATAATACAACTGCAAACAAAGTATTTCACACTTAAATTGATGTACTTTTCTAAAAATGTTTATGGTGAAACCAGTAACAGGTAACCTTAGGAAATGATTTCAAGGCAGTAGTGCTGTTTAAAATATTATTGTATAAGAACATCACTGACTATGCTACACTTTGTCTATTATATTTTGAGTACCTACAGTACTTGTTCAGGAATTTCTGTTATGGACTCCATAAAGAAAGCAAGGCTTGAGACAGACATATAAAATCTTCATTGCATTGTGTTCTTGGAGATATTTTCACTGCCTTGATATACTCTGGTTCACAATCAATTGATACAAACAAACAACTAAACAATTCAGTGCTTAATAATTATACAAATTCATGACATCAATAATTTTGTTCCGCTCTCCCTGCGGTTTGATTTTTTTCCGCAAAAATTCTCACATAACTTAAGAGATGTTGTTTGGCAAACTTAATTGCAGCACAGTACAGAAATTATCTTACATTTGTGCCCACTCCGTAATTACAAGACACTTATCATCTGCAATCTAATCATATCTACAAAAATGTCCCAGAATTAATATTCATTATATACAATACAATAATCTAAGGTGTTGCTCATTCAATTTGTCTTTGAACAACAACACAAAAGAAAACAAAAACTTTACATAAAACATATTTTCTTTGTCTTAATTTCTCCAGAAACAACTTGTAAATTCTCTAACTTGTTTTCTGAAATGAAAACTGACCGGCAATGAATGCTACAAACGGATTATGGAGATTAGTTTAGAAAATCTCTGTCACTTTGCAAGTAAACAAAAGGTACTAACTATTGTGAGTTTAATCAGAAAATACCTCATCTTAATTAGCATTGAAGCAAGCCCCAATTAACTGCTGGTCGATTTATAGATGACCTTTCAAGTAGTCCTCATTAATCATAAATTAATCAAAACATAAGTGGAAATTCATGTCATGTTTCAATTCCTTGGTACCTGGCTAGATAACATATGTCAGCATGGTCTCAAGTCTTCAATTTGTAATACATGTATGATTACTACAAATACTGGAGCCACTACAATAGGAGAACTACATCGGTATGAGGAGAACAGGCATCAGCATAGACAATTATTAGACTTATTATCAGACATGTTGAGTGCAGTTCTCCACAACTGGATCGACTTAAAGCTTGGAAATTTGATGCCAAGTAATTGCTTCTGTGGGCAGGACACTGAGCTCGACAAGCTAGGCTTTGTCAGTAAGTTGTAATAAAGGAAAACTGCCAACTGAAGGTGAATTGATAGCCCCTAGCTTACTTCAGCAAAGTAGAAACTTGTTAGTAACTGCACCATTGGCAAAGAAAAATGTTTTTAAGGTGAAGAAGCTGGCACTTTACTCTTCTTCTAATGGTGTGAATCATAGTTAGTAGAGGAGACTAACTATGCATGAACTGACTTGGAATATTACTGATGATACTCTCCATAACAAGTTGCCAGGTAAAGGCTGACTAATTGCATACAAGTGAAGTGGCCTGATTCTTCAATAGATCATGGATGAGATCTGATGGAGTCTAAGCTAAAATCACTCAATGAATAACTTTGATTCTTGACTGCAAATTGCCTATTCAATATCACCAGTGTTGTCAAGTGTTTCACATGATTTGAGGTCAGATACGTTTTTTATTAGTCTCTAACTTATTTTTGTTATTTCTTCTTATTGATTTCTACGAGTAACCAGAAAAATTGCCAGTCTTTTCTAATAACTTAATCATCTCCTTTCTGATTGCAGATTGGGAATCCAGAGGTTACAGGTGGCTTCAAGAGGCATTTTACGCCCATATTATTTTTGGGACTGGTTGGAGAAAACTGACATGAGTTGTGGGGACGTACCACAAAACCTGTCCTTTCCTTCACAAATTTGTACCAGCTACTGATCTCTGTAGCTTCCAGGAATCACCTTCTTCTCTAGGATTTGGATTACACGTAATAGTTTTTAAGTAGTCACAATTCAAGGCGTAATGCATATGATCGGTATAATTTATATCACCACCAACAACAACAGCTTTATTCATCCCTTATTTAGATTAAATTACAGTGACATTATATTCATTTGCATGGGTGTCCTCCTCATAGGTGTCCTCGATTAGCAGGCTACCCACAGGGACAGTCACACACACATATAAAGTTGCTGTTGTTGTTGCTGTAGATTCCAAGAAGTTGGGTTACCTTGTTTGCAAATCTGAGACTGACACTGAGATG
This sequence comes from Micromussa lordhowensis, assembly GCA_964020085.1. Taxonomy (NCBI): domain Eukaryota; kingdom Metazoa; phylum Cnidaria; class Anthozoa; order Scleractinia; family Lobophylliidae; genus Micromussa; species Micromussa lordhowensis. Next base: position 41,881,176 of record OZ026595.1, read on the forward strand.
ATTTTGGACAGTCAGACAGAAGAGAAACACACAAAAACGAGGCTCTGTGACTCAACACAAAGAATTCCACGATTCTGAGATCCAAACAAAAGTTTCGGAAACTCACGACTTTCGTAAGTCACCATTTGCTAATCCTCAGAACCCTAAACTGTGATACAAAATGTATTTGAAATTATTTCTAACATAAAATTTTGTACAATGTACAAAAAACAACTTTTCATCACAGAAATTCATTCTTTGCCCTGACAATTTGGCTGAAGATGGCCGTGACTCAAAATTGTGACAAGTTAGGGTAATTTACTCACTACAGCCTTAACTGAGCAGTTGCCAAGTGAATATAAATTTATAAAAGAAAGCGCAAGTGAAATTGTTTGACTCCACAGTCAATTGATCATGCCCTGCACATTGATGAGAAAACAGAAGAAGTCATGGAGCTTTGTGGCTTCAAAATTAAATAATGCACACCAGGTCCCAGCTAGATCGCCTCACTGTACGCAAATGCCTACGGTATCAACCATTACGATACATCTACCGTATAGCTCATTACAAATACCAATGTCAGAGCTTATAATCCACATGCAAACGGTTGCAGACACCTGCATGCTTTAAGATCGAGAACAAAATTATCTGAAGGTCAAGCCATTCAGATTCGCATGACTATAATTTCTGTCAAAATGAAATGTACACTTAACCAACACACGCAATTACCTCCATACCACAAGAAAGTGCTCATGTAATCTTCTTCTTCTTCGATTTCTACCGCAATCGAAAGCGGAGCGCCATTTCCTCGGTCAGATTTCCTCAGCGCGCGCTTCATTCGAGAAACAGAACGTAGCGTTGTAAACATTGTGATCTCATTAACTACAGATCACATCGGTCAATATACGTTACAACAGAGTATTCCGTGTCCCTAACAACCTAAATCTTCGTCAGTTTACCATGAAAAGAAAAGATATTTCTATTCTTGAACAGTAAGTCAACAAAAGTTGACAAGGGACAACAAGTGAACGAATGAAATCAGCGCAATAACTTGATTAATACCTTTCATTACACAGAGGAAATCAATTTATATAAGGGAAAAGTAATTGTTCTTGACAGAAAAGGAACGCCGTATTTTCAATAATGACAGGGTCAAAACTGCCATTAGGCTTTATTAATGATTGTTTTAAACGTCCGATTGACCAATATCTCTCAATGACTGGCGGTAGAGTGCAAAAACGTAAACCGCGGGCAATATCTTTTGCCTGCTTGAATATAACTACTAGGTCGCTCAGCATTTGAACAGAACATTACGACTGCTACACTACTGCATTACGAAATACAAATTGGACTTTTCTCTAGATTTAATATGTTGTCAAAACTTTTATTCAGATATCCTGGTGCTAAGGGTAATTTCCCGGCCCACGACTTGCAAATTTAGAAATTATTTCATTTGATTGAAGTTCTGCTGACGTACAGACCAACTGGTTTGTTTACCGACAAATAATAACAAGCAGGACTTCTTAAAAGCCATAAAAATTGCTAGATAATAACAGTTTTTTGCGCTATATGAAAGTGAGTGAGTAGCGGAAAAGTCGAACTAAAAAACAGTAACATTTTGCACGCCAGAGCAAGTTACGTTGACAGCTAACGGAGACGAAAGCTCACCTAATTCAACAGGCTGTTCTTCACTTTCCTTTGCATTTTCTACCGGCGTTTTATCTCCCGCTCCTTTATCACCAGAAGTACTACCTTTTTCGGTTTTATCAGCCTTCTCTGTTGCTGTTTTCTTTGCCATTTCACTTTAATATATATTGAAGACAGCAGAAAGTCAGCGAATATCCGCCATGTTGGTTACTTTTCCTCAGTCCCCATAGTAACAGAGGTCAGCGGTATCTTATTGCGCGCGGTAATCCAAGCGTGGGCGTCCGCGTGGGTGTTCGCGTGGGCCTTCGCTCGTTTGGTTCAATTTTTTGGTTGACTTAGGGTAAACTTTTGAATATGCCTTGGTGGCATATCGGACCGCGGGGGAGTTTCATTCCCAGGCTGATATCTCAAGATTTTTACTGATCCAGGCCTTCAAAATATCGAGCACTAGCTTTTGTCGTTTATTAGAATTTGGTCGAGTCGTGGTTCGTGTTTTGGCGAGTTGCAATCGAACTAAAATACTCACTGCGAGAACAAGCGTACCTAAGTGTACTAAAAAAGAAGGATTAGGCATTTACCATTGTCGAAACTCTATGTAGTGTAACTCTAGCTTAGCTGAATTAATTATTTTTTTTGCTGCCATTTATTTGATCATAGCGGTACCCAATCAGAAAGTTCTTGCTACTTTGGTCACCCCTAACAAACTTTTTTTCTTTGTGGCTTCATATTTCTTAATGTTTTATAATTTTCAGTACTTTACCCTATAAATTGTATGTAAATAATCTGTACAGTGTAAATAAAGAATTGAACTGAATTGAAATTTACTGTACCCAAATCAGTTCAGCCATACATCTAGCCATGTTAAGTCGACGACAGACATGGCTTCTTATTCAGTAGCCAATTGCAAATCTGGATACAGTACTGGCAGAAACATCTCTCATAGCTTATGTTTCAATAAGGGTCAGGGGGGGTTCACTGACAGTGGAGTCGACGTGTTTGAACCTCTTTCTAGTTGGAATTCACCTCACTGGTAGAATGGGGATAAGTAAAACACTGAGGCTGCTGCGTTTTATTTAAGTGTCATTTATCAGTTACGTTACCCCGACAATTTGATTTCAAACTCAAGTAAAAATGAACCGATGAACCGAGGAAATATTCATAGGCTAGCAAACATTGCTCTATATCGGTGTAACTGAATAATTCTTTATATAGCTCTAAGATCAGGAAAAGTCCCTCGAGGTCGTACTGAATTTCCGCAGTCAAGAATGGCAGTGAAGTTCTTACAATGATCGAAAAACAAAATCAGAGTGACATCGCTTTGTCGGCTACTATATGTCCTATATGCTCTCCGTACTTTAGAATATACAGAAAACCTCGCCAATTCCGAAACAAGAACATTTTGATCACACCCGCCATGCAAGCCTCGCATTTTTCAAAAACAAATCCAATGAAATATAACCATACACCTTATTGCTAACAAATCCAAAGCCGGTCAGCTCAAGGTTTAGTTGTTATCTCTTATCGTCAGCTACAATTACTGCAAATTACATTTTGTTTTAATCTGAATTTCAATGAATCCAGTCATGCTTGTTATAAACGTTTTCAAGAGTTGCCTCGGTTAGACTTTATGGCCCATGCAATTTGATTTTTGAAGTTTCTTCGGTGATCTTTCTCTCAATAGAAGACCTGCCAGGGTGCTGGTACTTCAGCGCTCGTCACATCAAGACGTCTTTATGTTTGACTACCTCGACCAATCACCGTTAAGCGCTTTATACAATGTTCTACAAAAAGTAGATGAAAGGGAAATGTCTGAGCTTTCCTGATCAACGTAGAAAACTTAAAACTATAGCAACTGGGAGAAGTGTTTTTCTATCAAAAGCTGCCGCTTTCGAGGAAACTGATCTAATCATTTTCCCGTGTGAACGACGTTGCGTCACCCACCAGCCAAGCTAGTTGTTTTGTGAACGATAAGTTTTGCTTGGTCATCGATTCAGGGATTAAGTCTGGAGAGCTTGTTGAACTACAAAAGAAGTTTGGATAACGTTTTCATAATCGCTTTCATTCTGATAAGTTGAAATCTCCATTATCACTGGCGGGGCATTGGCAATAATTAACAGGAACATGGTTTCTACTTGGTCAACCGACATAAGATGGTCTAAACTTCGCCAATTTGAGTACGGCGAGCCAAACAACCACGCCGTAGAAATGAAAAAAACTTTGCACACAGCAAGCGACGAAAGCGACGATGAATGGCTGGCTCAGCTTGAAAGAGACTACGCCACAGCGAAGCGAAAGCATCGAGCTTATTGGACTTCCCTTGAGCGAGTTCTAGCACTTGCGCTAATAATCTTCATCATTATAACGATATCTTTAGCTTTTGTTCTCATATATAAACAATATCACATAGCGGTGATATTCGGTAGCAGTGGATACGGACCAGATATCTGCGAGACACCGGGGTGTGTGGCTGCAACATACAGTATTTTAAATCACGTGGACGAAACAGTGGACCCGTGCGATGACTTTTATAATTACGCGTGCGGGAACTGGTTCAAAAGCATTTTTATCCCTCCGGGTCACTCAAAATGGACCGCTTTTCACCAGGTTTCCGACAACAACCTGATTATTCTGAAGAAGATTCTTCAAAAAGCACACTTCGGTTTTAATGAGACTGCTACGATTTTCAGTAAAGTTAAGGATTATTTCTCAGCCTGTATGAATAAAACCGTGGTCGAAAATCGGAGCTCAGAGCCTCTCAATAAACTGATTCACTTTGTGGGATCTTGGACGATAACCAACGCTTCCGATGTAGGGCCCTGGTCTCCGGAGTTGTGGAATTTTGAGCAAGCCCTCAGTAGAATTCACAAACTGAAGAGTATGCCTTTGTTTTATATGTTTGTATCGGCGGATGATCGGAACTCAAGTCACAATATCATACAGGTGGGTGTGATGTATAGTGATGTGAAGAGAGCATGCGTGTATTCTAGCAATAGCTTCCCTTAATTTTTCCTTAATAAAACACAATCCTTAAACTCGACTTAGGTGAAAAACTGCAAGGTTTGTTGTAAACAACGGCTAGCTCTTCTTTGAGAGATCTGTCGGGGATTCTAATCTCTCAAGCTTATGCGATACAGAGTAAAAAGGTACTCAAACGAGGGCAACTTTGCTCTTCGCTACTAAACGATAACATGAGATGCTGAAAAGCACAGTTCGTAGACACTGACCAGTCATCTGCGGCAGGCCCACACCAAATATTGTGTGGCTTAGGGTTAGGATTAAAGAGAGGGTGAAAAGTGTAGTTGATGAAGTTACATGCGCGCGTAGAGGCCAGCGTGGACGATAAGGATAAAACAAGGATTTGTAGAATAGAGATAACTCCCAAGTCCATCCCTGGCAGGGTGCAAACTCCCCTCCGCTTCAACTCATCCAACCACGTCAGCGGTAGAGAAAGGTGTAGGAGAATGAAACATAGTTTAAATGACAATCTTCCCTTTGTAGGTCCAGCAAGCGGGAATCACTTTATCAGACAGAGATTATTACTTTCGAAATGAATCAGACAAGGTAACTAGCACCTTTAAGACAATTGGTTTATCAACTCTCTTGTTTTTTGCATGTTTTATTACTTATAATAATCCGATACGTGCTTATTCGCGGTAGATAACTGCGGTAAATTCTGTAATCAATCTTGTCACTTTCTACTGTTCTACGGTTGGACTAAAAAATAGGGTCTTAAGTCTAAGTAGTTAAGTTCTAGGTAATATATTTAAGGTTAATGCGCACGGCTCTTTAGAAGACCACTTTTTAGTGATAAGGATCCCGTGGATAAATAAAGTTCAGTTCAGGGCAATTACTTGGAGGAGCGGAAACGCATTTGGTTGGCAATTGTGAGAACCTGGTTACACAGACTCATAACTCTTGCAAACGACATTTAGGAATAGGAAAAAAACTCAACTGCCAATTAACTTAGAAACGTTTTTCTGCTTGGCGCCTGTTGTATGTTCTTGAACATACAAAAAACAACGTAGCGACTGTAGTCCACAAAGGAAACATTGATACAAAAAATTTCAGTAACTGAATAAGGAAAGTCTAACTAAAACTCGCGTTCATCTAGTTGAAACTGAGATTCGGTGATTACTTATCTGAATAAGTGAACAATTGTTCTACCCAATCTTGAGCAATAACGTGTGATTTTAGCTAACTCGACCTACAACTTATTGTCTAGGTATCAGGTGAATATTTCCAACGCGTTTGCTGGATAATTGTTCCCATAAACTTAAGGGTGTATTTTGTAGGTCCTACAAGCGTACAAAGAGTTCATGGTAAAGGTAGGAACACTCTTAGGAGGCGAGGCGAATAGCACACGACATCAGATGGAGGAAGTGTTTCAACTTGAAAAGAAACTCGCTGAAATTTATGAACCAAAAGAACGGCTGAGAGACATGGAGAAGATTTACCACAAGATGACTGTCGCAGAACTTCAACAACTTGCACCTGCGGTAAGAAGAAATGTTTATTTGTCAACTGTCCTAAGACTAGAAAATATTTTCTCCTAATTTCGCTTAGCCGGCTCCAGGTGTTCATCGATCAGTTCGTTGAGACCAACGAGAGAAGCGGCCAAGAAAAGTATGGGGTGGGTGTGCATTCCCACGCCTTTCTTCTATTTTATCGCTCTTTCTCAACTAACTGAGCACTGGGACAGCTGGGGTAAACCTTTCTAGAGACATTTCTTTTTTTTTATTTCCGTATTCTTGGGAGATCTTAGATTGAATTAAGAGATTTTTTCATTTATTTTGACAAGGTGAAAAGCTAGAGAGGATCAAGGCTCGGGATGAATCGTAAATCATATGGACACACCAATCGCTGATATTAATCAGACATTCTCAACTAGTCTTTGTGTACTTTTCCACATTTCTTAGTTAAGTGGAAAAAGAATGCTGAAGATTCATTTGAGTGCCTTTGACTTCATTGTTCTGTTTTATTTTTATTTCATAGATTTCATGGTTGGATTACATGAATGCGATGTTTAGCAGTCCAGTCACACATCAGGAGTCTTTGGTGGTTTATACACCGGAGTACTTGAAAAACATGTCCAACCTTGTCATCAGAACAGATCGAAGGTGACTATCATGGTAGATAGCCAAAACATTTCGGTAACAAAATGACAACAAACAAAAAAGAAGAAATGAACAAACAAGTAAACAGACAACTAACTAAAACAAGAACGGAATAATTAACAGGTCGAGAAAGAAGCTGGCTAGTTTATAGGCATGCAACTGAGCTTAGGGTTAGAACAGAGTTGAGTGTTAACTTGCTTAGAAGGCTGACTACGCAGTTTCAGTGTGTCAGTTCAGCTCATCGCTACTGCCTGTGGCTCAATGCGTTAACCTCCTTATTTCCCCTTTTCAGGCGACCTACCAACAGACGAGGGAGTCAATATTATTATTCGTCTTCAAAATAAGATGTTACCGCTGTAACCTATTGAAAAAACTAATTAGCTAGCTTTTCCTTTTCGTTTCCTTCACCGGTGGGAGGCACTGTTTTCAAATTATTAGTGTGCTGGACTTTGGATCGAAACGCTAGTCGCAGTTACTGTGTTGTGTTCTTAGGGAAGACACTTTACTCTCACAGTGACGCTTCCTACCCAGGTGTATAAATCGGTACTTTCGATTTCAATGCTGGGGGTAACCCTGCGATGGACTAGCATCCCATCCAGGGGCAATAGAAATACTTCTAGTCGCTTAATACTGTACGGATATCGGAGGTAAGCGTCGGCCCGACGGGCCTCTAGGCTTAAACGTAGACTTAACCCTCGACTAATTTTCATTTTACAGAATCCTGGCCAATTACATGGTGTGGCATCTTATCAAACCGCTGATAGGAGAGCTGTCCAAACCGTTCCGTGATGCATCACTGGAATTGTTGAAAGTGGAGAAGGGAGTGGAGACTGGTGCCCCGCCCTGGAAGAGTTGCGTCACTAAAACTAACTCAGTCATGGGATTTGCTACCGGCTATCTGTACATAAAGGAACGAGCAGGAAAAAACGCCAAGCAACATGTGAGAACGTGGGAGAAAGTTCTAAACTTACTGTCTAAACTTTCACACTATTCACACTTTAAATACAAGACAAGACAAAGGGACGACATTCACCTACCGAACCCTAAGTTAACGTTTGAGAAAAACACATTTAGATTTTCAGGCGCGGTTCTTTTTAATGATTTACCCACATCAGGAAAAGAAGCCACGACACTTTCTTTTTTTAAGAATTCTCTTCGTTTTCATTTTAGCCATTGGTTTTCTACTAAAGTAATACTTAGATATACTTTGATTGCACTCTTTTATTGGGCTAATCTAGAAAAATTGTACTTCATAGATATGCGATTTCCTTTTTATTCAATGTTTATGCTCCTTGTACATAACTTAGAGGTACTTTTTAATTTCTGAATTATTTTATCATGTAGTCTTAATTTTACGCAGGGCCCCTTTTGATACCAGCCTATGGCTGATGGGGCTACCCTTGCTAAATAACGATGACTTGACTTGAATTATACTTGAATTTCTTTCCTACCGAGAAAATTCCTCATCACTTTTCCAGGTGAAACATTTAGCAGGAATCCAAAGGTAACCGTGTGCGGCTCGCTTTGCAGTACGCTAATGATCGATTAAGTGCATGACTGACAGTCTTTGTGCATTTTGTTCTTTTACCAGGCAGAAGAAATGATAGCTGGGATCAAGGACGCATTTAAAACAAACCTACCACAAGTGAAGTGGATGGATGAGGAAACGAAAACCAAGGCATTGAACAAGGTACAACTCTCTTTCTTCCTAAATGAAGTTCACGAAGGTTGCACGAATTACGCATTCTCCATCCGCGCGACTTGTTATCGAATGGATTTTATTCTAGCTACATGATGTTTCTAATGACTTTATGACCCCCTTTCGTCGCTTTTCTTTAGATTACGGCAACCTTCGACATGATCGGTTATCCAAAGTGGATAGAAGATCCAGAAAAGCTCGACAAATATTATGAAAATGTAAGTTGCTTTCTAACAGGTTGCGATATACATAATTGCCTGTGTGTGACAGTACCCATCCCAGGAGGAAAAACTTGGGGGGGGGGGGATGGATACAGCTACTCGTAGGCTGAATACAATACAACATTGTGTCCAGATGTTTTAACAAAGAAAGGTTTTAGCTCATAATTTTAAGCTGACATTAAATAAATTCGCTAGATGGTTTAGCTGTTCAGATTAAGCAATAACCAATTTAAACTCATGCTACATTCGTAAACTTTTAGTTAGGTGAAAATTTCATTTGACAACAAGGAACATATCAGATATGATGTCGCACCTAGATCCCAGAGGGAGGATACATATTCAGAGCATTTAGTCGGAAGCAAATATTTCTAAACGTGATGAGAGAATGGCGTAATCATCATAACTGAAAATTCATGACCACCAAACAGGGCATGTGAAAATGAACCGAATTTATAGTTTTCAATAGTCTCTTTACAATTTTTGCCTCATGTTTACTTACATTTTGTGGGGGCGCGGTGGCCTCATGGTTAGTGCGCTCGACTCCGGAGCGAGCGCTCCGGGTTCGAGCCCTAGCCGGGGACATTGTGTTGTGTTCTTGGGCAAGACACTTCACTCTCATAGTGCCTCTCTCCACCCAGGTGTATAAATGGGTACCGGCGAATTTGATGCTGGGGGTAACCCTGCGCTGGACTAGCATCCCATCCAGGGGGGAGTAGAAATACTCCTAGTCGCTTCATGCTACTGAAACCGGGATAAGCTCCGGCCTGATGAGTCAGACTTAACTTACTTACATTTTACGTTTCGTTTTGTTGTTTCGTCGTCAGCTTACAATCGGTCCTGAAAATAGTTTTGAGAATTACCTGGAAGCCAGAAGATTTTTCCACAACAAGTCCATGAACAGAAGGGGAAAGCCGGTGGACAGACAAGAGTTAGTGTATAATTCATCATCACCGTCATCAATTCTTATTATCTCTTTCTTTAGGCGTTCTAACTATGCAAAAGCAAAGAGATGAGAAACTCACAGTCCTCTGGAAGTCATCTTTAGTTGATGAAATTACCTTAATTACCAAACCTAGACACTTGAGAATCAGAGAAATTTTATCATCTAAAGATATTTTAAAGAGCTAAAGAGCAGTGGGATCAAAACTCGTGCAATAAGGCCCACTCTCATTTTCGATTTTTTAAAACTAAATTCGTGCACCTATAGTTGATCAAACACCTTTGAAGAAATGTTCGTATTCCACCACAGCTTCAAGTGTGGCTGCAGGTTTTGGTAGTTCAGACCTCAGTGTTCCCAATGCCTTTTTTCTTATTTTGCTGTTGTCTCTTTTATCAGATGGCACATGACTCCAGCCGATGTAAACGCCTACTACAACTCTCCTAACAACTACATCGGTTCGTTATTCTCAAATTCAAATTGAATCTTCACTCGAATTTTAATTTTTAGTTTAGCGACTACCAAGGTAAATTCATTTCCTGATATTCCTTTTTCAATTGCCTGTCTAAACAGCTTTCCCGTCGGGAATTCTACAGCGACCGTTCTTTGATCCAGGATTTCCACAGTGAGTCAATTAAACATTAACTTAGAATCTTATTTCTACATTTGGAATAAATTTTCTTCAGGGAGCCTTTCTTTGAACACCATTTAAACCAAGAAAGCTCTGAAGTCTTTAGCATGCGTGATAGGTTGACGATGTAAGCTTCAAGGAATTAAAAATGATAAAACAACTAATGTAAGCTTCAAGGAATTAAAGAAACGGCTTACTACCAGGGAGTATTTCAAAGACTTTATCTTTGACGGCACAGCAGTCTCTACGTCGAGACACAGAGTCAGCGACTATGTGTACCTTTAAATTGATTACTGTTAGATTTTAGTTTACTTCAATTACTGCTGATATTTTAGTTATCTAACATTTTACGTGTAAATATTCAATTGTAACGTAGTTAGCATTCACGACCCCACAAGCTTGTAAGCTTTAAATTTTATCGTGTTTAAATAAAGGTTTTATGTTATGTTATGTTATGTTAATACCTAGCTTGGACAAATATTCCCAAAATAGTTTGTGCTAGGTTCGCAAGGTATCGTGGCACAATTTACAGCCGCCATCTTTCTTAGGTCTAGGCAAAACTCATATTTTTCTTTAGGTCACAGATCTTCTAAACTGATTGTTCTCTTCTTGCTAGTTTTCCATCTGTGGATAGATTTTGTGAACTTTAGAACTTTGCATTACATGCGTCGAGAAAAGAACCAAATTATAAATTGCTTTCCAGGTCGGTGAACTATGGAGCAGTTGGCGTGGTAATGGGACATGAATTAACTCATGGATTCGACGATCGAGGTAAAGTCCAACAGCCAATTGGTAAAAAATATATTTTATCTTGAGTTGGTTGTTTTCATTGTATGGTACCTTAGGGAGGCCTTTCGAATAAGGAACGAACCACAGCATCATAAGCAGTGTTAATTAAGCACTACTTAAGTGGAATGCTAGCTAGCTACACTGCAAAGATAGGTCCGTATAGTAAAAAACTGTGACCGAGGTCTTGAAAGCATTTTTAAATCCGAGGTCACTGTTTTTCACTTTACGGACCGATCCTTAGCCGGTAAATAACATGTTTATTTTTTCGTTTCTCTCAAATCACTTTTTTAATTGTTGACCTTTTCCACTCTCACATCGTGCACGCGTTACCGTGACCGTGGTCAGAGATAGGGAAATCCGGACCGAGCTAAGAACCAATCAGATTGCAGGATTCGTTACCGTGAAATCTTAGAAAACGGTAAATTATATTTGGTAGGAAGAGATTGCCGAAGACGTTTGCAAGAATTTATCCAAGTTTCTGCACAGTATGAGAAAAACAGATTCTATAAACCGTTATTTACTTTAATTGAGAATCAGTCAAATATCAGTATTTGCTTTTCACTACTGAACTTTCCTCGCTGTGGACTTTTGTTACAGGTCGCTTGTTTGACGAGCATGGTAACCTGGCCAGTTGGTGGAACAACCAATCAGTGAGAGCGTTTGAAGAACACGCTTCTTGTATGGTGAATCAATATGCCAACTTCAGTGTGGCCGGAATGAACGTAAGATCTTTGGCCAGTATGTCATGTCTCATTAGAATGTATATCCTATTGCCGAAATAGAACATTGACTAACTATCGAATGCGTCCTAAGATTGATATGTTTCTTCCATTGTAGGTCAATGGAAAACAAACACTTGGGGAGAATATAGCAGACAACGGAGGACTTAAGCTTGCGTACGCCGTAAGTTTACAGGCTTGCAATGAAGTATTCAATTCCCAGTAGAAGTTAATCTTTCTTTGTTGTGGATCTGCGTTTTCTGGGGCCCCCGTGCATACTACACCGGAGATCAAGGATTGTAAAACTTCGTTTTCACTCCGAAAACGCATCAAAAGTTTTCCGTCCACACTGCCCGCGGAGAAATTTGAAAACGTAACATTCACCGGCGGCCGAAAAGCTTGTGTGCACCCTTCAGGGTTAGAGTTAATCAGAGGATTATCAACACGTCATCGTTTTCGAAAACCACAGTTTTCAAAATGCTCTCCGTCCACACTAAAACGCAGGATTAAAGAGTGCTTTCGTGAAGCTCTGTTTTCGGAGTCCGCCGTAGTGTAGATTGGAGCTGATTTGAATGGTCTTACCACCTGGTTAACCAATCATGACCAACCTATTTATTTTCTCAGCCAATCAAATGCAACACATGGGTTTTCGTCTTCTGCATTTGCCATCAATCGCGATTGCGAGGTTTTACTGAGCATTCTGATTGGTTATTTGCAACATTTGTCTGCTCTGTAAGTAAGCAGCCGGGTGAGATCACTTTGATGTTTATGTTATGCCGATCATTAGTGAATACTGGCCTTTCTAAATATTGATTGCCTGCCATGTTGTTGTCACTCGACAGGCGTACCAGAACTGGGCCGCGAAGAACGACGGAGAGTTAAAACTACCGGGCTTGGAGTTCACGCCGGAGCAACTGTTCTTTCTTGGGTTTGCGCAGGTGAAGTAATTTTCAGTTTGACCTTAATTAATTGTATCATAGGTTTCAACCGAATGACGTTTATTCGACTTTGCACGTATCTTGTGCAATCATCGCTGTTGTAGTCAGTGATGTTCAATCCAAGGGTTAACTGACTTATCAGACACACATATCGTTCAGGGGGAGATGATTTCACACTGAGAAAAACCTTACCCCAAGGAATTCGAAAGGAATGTATAAATAGGATATAAGAAGAGAGTGTAGCCATCAGACGCTAATTCAGAAAAAGATTATGGACTCTTAAATTTCTCTTTTAAGAAACTACATCATTTAGCGATTGCTTTTTGAACCTTTTGAATAAATAAATTACAAAGAAAGCTACATAGCCCTTGTCGAATTGGAGTTTGGAGATGCTGGGTTTTTTCCATCTTAATTTGTTGGAAAAATCAAGAGGAAATAAATTGTATTGTATTGTATTGTTTCACTTCTGTTTTCGTCGTTTTCATAACCTGAGCTTTCTTTTATCTAGGTTTGGTGTTCAGCAACGTCTGACGAACGTGCCCAGCATGCCTTGCTGACCGATGTTCATAGTCCTGAGAAAGTTAGGTTAGTACATCAGTTGACTGAGGAAAGTCATATCTGGGACGACAGAATATCTAACTTGAAGAGTAAGCTTTTTTTCTCGTCCCGTAAATAATTACTATTTATCATAATATCATATCACATCTGATTACTTTTAACGTTATTTTGTAGAGTTCTGGCAGCAGTCGCCAATTCAAAGGAATTTGCAGAGGCTTTCCAATGTCCAGTGAATAGTTCTATGAATCCCGTCCACAAGTGTCATGTCTGGTGATGGATTAAGACAACAAACAAACAAACAAACAAACCAGTATCTTTCTAACAAATGATTTGCGCACCCTCCACGATTAAGCTATAGTTAGAAACACGGAAAAATTTTCCTTATTTTGAGTTGCTTATTTAAGAATCATCGAGTCTAGGTCTTAGCAATGGGTTTTAAATATGATCATAACCTCCAGGTCATTAGCCCAAGTTGTAATCTGCCACTGAAAATGATAATGGCTTATCGGCTTTTGTATGTTTTAAAGACCTGCGCTCGCCGCCAGACCGTCTGACTTGGTTTCTGATTGGCCAAGCGATTGAAAAGTCCAACGATAGAGTGACATACATGCATAGATTCATAAACAGATAAACTTGATTCGAACGTCGGTGAATTTAGCTTTTCACCCAATAGTTGTTATTCGTATTCCTGGACGGCTATTATGGATATTGAAAAACTGCAACGATAACTGAGCTAAAAATAGGTTATATTACCAAAACAAACCGTTATCATATCTACCCCAGAACAGAAATGTTAGTGATCTTAATACGCTACGGCGCGGTAAGCTTTATTGATTGCCTCCGAGCAGGATGGCAAATGTTTTGTTATTATAAACATAAAAAAATTATAAAATTTTTAAATACGAGAGGTTAATGTAGCAAGGATTATTTAAGTGTCATCGCGTTCAGCTTTTTTTCGTTAAAAAACGTCAATTGCAGAGATAAGTCAGTTGTAGACACTGTTTAAAAAGTATTGTTCTGGAAATTGTTTTAATAAAGTAAAAGTAATTGTATTTAACTGATAAAGGTGTTTTGGAGGGTAGGGAATAAGTTCGGAGTAAGAGCATATTCTGCAGTGTCTTAATCCAAATGGGCACGAGTGCTTTTTTGTGAGTTTTAATACATCAAATTTGGTTCACTCGGAAGGCAGTTTTAAACGAGGACTGTACTTGAAACATGTCGCAGAGAAGACAAAATCTGACAAACGCGTTTACTGTTGAATTCAAATGCAGTAAAAATATACTAATTATTTTAGTCTTATATTCTAAAACTAAGCAATACCCGTGCCGTCAAGTCTTTTAAAAATAGGGAAAAGTTTATAAATAATTATTAGGAAGTAGTTTTTAAAAGGGCTTACTCTGGTACAATAAATATAAGAACTGTTGTCTACTTTCAAATGAACTAATTTATTTTCCAAGTAAGAAACTGTTTCAGCTTTCAAGCTCGAAACGTTCTTTTAAGTTAGTGATTAAAATCATACGACATTGGTCGCTAACAAAGCAAAATTTAATCCCGAATAGATCCATAACCTATAAGTCTATAAAATAATTTTTAAAGCTTATAAAACTTTTATCTCATTCACTTAATTTGTATTGTGTAATCTTTAAATTAAACTGAAAAAAATAATGAAGAATAAAATTCATCATTTAAGCTATGAAGTTTTCTGTTTACTCTGAGGTAAATTATCATGTGAATTGGTGACAGTTTGGAACACATTTCGACAATATTTTATCAGTATCTTCTATTCAAAGATTTAACTTCTATTATTTTAATCATCTCCAGGCTATGACTTCAGAAATTCGCTGATCATTAAATAGCGCAATTATCTGCCAAAGGGTTTTTTAAAAAGTTGTAATGTAGCACGAGTCAAATTCAATTATGAGTGAAGTTTGAGTCAATTTTTTTATTTCACTTTTCTTTTTTTATGTTATTGTTTGACTATAATTGTTGTAAAAAGAAATTGCCGGCAGCAAGTTTGACAAGAAACAGTTTTTCTCTACAGAAGCGATCGCGAAGCTAAAGTTCCGTCCACACTATGCCAGAGGAGTTTGAAAACCAAGCTTTATTTATATAATAATTTGGTTTTATCAAATGAATTGATAATGTGAATAGACCAATTTCGATATATTAAAATTCAGCCTAACACAATAGACCTTAGCACGAGGCTCCAGGGAATAAACCCCACAAACTCTGTAGTTATTCCCCAGAGCCTCGTACTGAGATCTATTGTTTTAGGCTGAATTTTAATATATCGAAATTGGTCTACTGGCCACCGTAAAGAGATTCGAAAGCTGACGTTTCGAGCGTTAGCCCTTAGCTTCGTCGGAGCGAATCGACGACGAAGGGCTAACGTCAGCTTTCGAATCTCTTTACGGTGGCCAATTCACATTATCAACTCAGTTGATAAAATCAAATTATCTTGTAATACTCCCCACCGACATAGCAAAACAGTTTCTTTAGAAACTTACCCTCTTTATTTATATCTTTAGGCCTGCAGTCCACACTGATCCGTCAAGCTTTATTTTTACGGTTAAGCCTACCTTTCGCACTAATCCGTCATAAAAAGCTTTATTTCGATGGTTAGGCCAACCGTCCACACTTATCCATCATAAAAACGGAGCTTTTCGAAGACACGTTTTAATACGAACGGAAAACATTTTAAAACGCACTTTTCGAAAACGATGATATCACGATAATCATAATATTCCCCTGCCAGACACACTTCCCTATAAAACCCGTAAACAAGGGAAATGATCATACTGGTCAGTAAAATAAATAAGTGTGTCACAGAAAAACAATGTCCTCCACCATTTTGTCCGCGAATAGGATTGGTTGGAATCTATTTTTTTCTAGTATCGGTTCCCTGTTGATGCAGCAACGGCTAAATTTTCATTCTTTACATCCATTTTCACCGTGTTTCGTTGAAATGAAACCACTGATTTAGTAGTTGTGTGATTTATAGAGGTCGCTCAATTGGTAAGTTACAGCCGCGAATTAAGTCTCGCAATCGACAGTCAGAAGAGAGTCTGTTCTTATACTTCTGTTGCATCACCATTTGTACCGACAGGAATTAAAACCAAAAGACCTCCCCAATAAAAAAACAAAATGGAGAACAGAAAGAGGGAAAAATTTAACTTAATTCGAACTTGACTTAAAGAAATGTAACTGTTGAGGTGGTGTACAGAAAAAGAGAACTTATCGTCAATACTGACTATCGTAAATAAAACATAGGTATTCTTAACATACGAACATACATGAACTTTATGCCATCTAACCAAATCAGGGTTAAAATACATCTGTTACTTAAAAGCTAAACTAGTCCTGCAATATTAATCACTACCCTTCCGACAAATGCCAGGCCATTATCGATAGTGCGAATTATTTTTTAATTGGCAGAAAAAATATCCTGGTATCAAACGAGGAAGGGAATTTGTAAGAATTAAACTCGGTAAATATATAAAATTAACTGTTCTTCTTTTTATAATTTTACCTAATTTGCTTATTGTGAAGGGTTTTTTATTTATTAAGCACATCTTTTAAGAGTCGTTTCTTCCAACACGTGGACAAAATTAGAACAAACAGGAAGAACTTAAAAGTAATTCGTTCCATTAACGGGTATTTTGATAGCTGAGTGAAACGCCTCTTCTTTGTGGAAAAACAAAATTAATTCAACAACGAAACGTTTTTGAAACCGATTTGAATGTCTCTCTGTTGCTTTATCCAAACTGTACCAAGAAGGCTAACTCGTCACTCGGTTTCAAGAAATTAAATAGGCCATATTCTCATTCTTGGTATTGGAGTAGAATGAGCTTGCAATGGCGGCTCATGATGGGAATGTCATTAAAAGAGAAACATGTTATTTGCATTTGAAAAAGCTCCCCGCATTAGCCTCGGTTGCAAGCTAGTTCCAGTCCAATACCGAGAGTACAAATATGGTCTATTGCAATCATTATTGCAATCTCACTGGACAAAATCAGTAACTGCACGTTCAAAGACATCGTCAAACTTTTGCGACACAGGCCTTTCTACAAATGTATTTCTGGAAATTCTTAAAGATTCTAAATATCACAAACATGTTTCTAAATAACTCGAAAACCGCTCTAAATATCCCTTATTTTTGTTGTAAAATTAACCGATTTTGAATCGCTGGAGCTAGATATTTTCAACTTGTTTTGCTTTAAAAAAGGTAGAAGAGGAAGAAGATTCACACTCATCAGCAAACCAGCATCCGCCATTTTGGAAGGTTGCTGCTTTAGTACTTTTAGCGATATGAAATATATTTTTCAAGGGAAAACCGTTAAAATGGCTTTTTTTTCTGGCACAGAACTGAGTATCGTTTCAAGCAAAAAAAAGGCTATAATTATTTCTAAATATCCCAAGATTTTCTTAACATCTTAATACTTTCTAAATATCTCGAAAACTTCTAAATATCCCCGCAAGAAAATATCCGCAAATATTTGTAGAAAGGAAGTATTAATGAGAGAGAGATCTGTTTATACGAAACAAAACAAACTTTGACAGTTTCCGAACGCATTACTCTGCTTAAATACTTAAGTGCAGCTTTCAACATATCACTTGCAATGAATAAATAATTTAAATCTCTCTCGTGCAATCGACGGAAAACAGATGTTGTGGGATGAAGATCAGATATGATGGCGTAACATCACTGACCTGTGCTAGGAGTAACGAGGGCTCAGTTTAGTTGGATTCTGGAATATGATTTTTTTCGGACAACAGATAAGCATGTTATTCTTTCCATGCGGAAAATTGACTGGTTTTATGCCCTCCTTGATTTCGTTCTAACCGGAGCAATGTTTGTTTTGACTGTTTTTCACACAGGAAAACGCCGCATCGTCGGTATTATCGGAATTTAGATCAAATTTGCGCAAATAACTTTGATTTATATTGAGATTGGCTTTCGATAATTTGCCATGTCGAATGTTGTTCCAGTCAGTATAATCTATGAGCTCCATGCTATATTACTTCTTTGCGCCTTTCTTAGATAACCTGACACGATTAACACAGCTTCAGTTTAATTTTTGCATGTTTTGGCTCTTTTGATTTAATTCCTTTTATATTGTAAATAATTCTCAACGCTTTATTTATACTAGTTTGTTTTTACCCACATTTGATTTGATTTGACTTTCTGCTGTATTTTTTTATCATGCATTTTCTTTTCGCAATTGGTCTCAAAATTTGTTTTTAACACTATTTTCACAAGCCAAATATTCCGAGATCTAAGGTAAACCGCCAATTTTAATTATATCACCTTGAGCGAAATGTAATATCGTCAAAAACAAAAATAATCAATGTGAATGGAATATCTAGAGAGATTTTTCTGACGTTCTTTCGTGTTCAATGATTGTTGTTAATTTTGCATTTTCTGTTTTAAAGGTATAATCCTTTAAAGGCGTATAAAAGCGAAATAAAATGGTCACCGCCGCTGAATTCGAAGTGAAGCCAACATCGACAGGCTAAATCTTAAAGATTCAAGTATAATAGGCACTTAAAATAATGCTTTTACCAACCAGATGTTTGCAGCGTGTTCACCAGCCAATGATGAACCAACCGAGGATTTTGAGGCGTTCCCAAGTTTATAATGAAATAAGCGCAATCATGGCAGCGATTTCACAATTCTGAGCTGGTTTTCTCAGACTTAGTGTACTACTGTAGACCGAGGTTTCCTACTGTATTTGTGGAAAAAAAGAATAAGTGATATTTTTGTCGCGCGAGCGAGTGCTTACGCCAAATATATTTCATTCAGATCCGGTAGCGACAATCACACCCACAAATTGTATTCACTTATCAATTTTAATTTGACAGTTTTAAATTGCTGTTGGTTCGGAACGTTTCAAAGTCTGCAATGTATATACATTGTGTCAATGTGTTTTTTCGGGAATTATAATTTTTCTCGCAAGCTGTCAACTCGAAACTCTGCTGAACAATCAATCAATAGGAACGATTCTTTCCTCACGCGTTGCTTGTCACTGAGATGGCGTTTGCGTGCAAATTTATGTCCGTGGTAAGTCAAAACAATTTTTGCTGCAATTTCAAAGACATAACCGTGCGCAATACTCTTGGCCGGAAAATTGTAACTTTGACATAGAACAGTGAGTGTAAGTCCCTTTAAAAGCAATGTTAAACCACACCGGACGAATGGATACTTCTTTAATTTTTAAGGTAGTAAGGTGACGAATTGGCTGACATGACTGGACAAATTTACTGACTTAAGTCTCAAAGTTTGTATTGCAAATTTTAACTAGACTTGGTTTGTTTGGATTTGGGAATAATTTTCCTCTAAATTAATTGCAAAGTAAAGGAAAACTAAGTTTAGTCACTACCCTTTCGAAGATTTTTCTTGATTTAAAATTGGCATTTTTGCGAGGAACAACGTTTTCATTTCAAATTTCCGTTCTTCTTTATTTCTGGCGATGGGAGATTTATTTATTACAAAAAGAGAAGACTCGGGAATCTAACAAATACTTAAAAATTCATCTAAGAGTGTTATTCACAAGAAAATTGAAATTAAATGTCTCGACTTGTCGGTTAGGCGACAAGAAATTAAAACAAGTTGTGGGTTTTCCTTACTCTAGATTAAAGAATATTTGTTTTGTAATTTTCGATTTCTGTTATTAGCCCAGAAATTTCACAGAATACCGAAAAAAACGACGGCATCGATCAAGGTTTTAGCCTGTTTTTGTATTTCACTAATTGAAATGATGAGCTTTTCCTTTTAGAAAAATTTGTACTTAAAGCTCTTACACAAATGACAGCTGTGATAGTTGATAATTAAAGTCAGTGACACTTCGTATTGTTAAACATGACGTGGTTGCGAGGCTATTGGGCGAACCGAAGAGGCATTAGTTTTGTATCATTTGGGTTTTGATGCTGTGATAGGATGAGAACTGATCTTCTGAGCAGTATTTCTGAAATTTTCTCGGAGTAATCTTAACGCGACAGTTTGGAAAAGAGGAAATTATTCCGTCGGTTCAAAAGTTTCATTGCATGAGTTTTTTCTACGATATACGGTTTTGCCGATAAAGTAATAGATGGCCGGTAATTGTTTCCCTTCTGTTGATAAGTTCGGACCCGTAAGGGCCAGAACGTGAATGGAAATGAATAAATCTCAGAAGTGATAGACCGCCAGAAAAGGAGTGGTCGAAAAAGCCATTAATGCATGGCGCTAAATTTTGACAAAGCGAGTGTCGATCAGTTTTTTTGCGATTTCCGAGCATGCTAGACCATGAAATTATTTTCACTTTAGAAAAAAAGTGAAAATTCAATATTTTTAATATATCGGAGTTCATAATTTTATTTATCGCGACACGATTAAACACTATTTTCTAGGTCTGGTTTTCTTTTCTTGTATAATTTTTTTATAGTTTTAAATAGCTAATACCGAGGGG
This sequence comes from Micromussa lordhowensis, assembly GCA_964020085.1. NCBI lineage: Eukaryota > Metazoa > Cnidaria > Anthozoa > Scleractinia > Lobophylliidae > Micromussa > Micromussa lordhowensis. Next base: position 41,901,853 of record OZ026595.1, read on the forward strand.
CTAACTCGAAAACCTAACAGTTCATTTAGCCCCCAGGCTCTTTTCTTTTACAATGATAATTTTCTATCTATCTTATTTTTTTTAATTTCTAATGTATTAATATCTTCCGACCCAATAAAAGCTATTGTTGTTATATTGTTATTGTAATAACGACAGTGTAACGAGATTTTAGTGTTGTTAATATATTCTGAAACACTCACCTTTCCTCAGGTACGTTTGAGATATTTCAGAATCCCCAGAATGTCATATCTATTGGTATCTCTTTCATTGTCACAAATGAGTTATTTGTTAGTGTGCATGTGCTTTTCCTTTGTAGCAATGTCTTGGCACCAATCGTGGCGCGAGAGCTAAAAACGAATCCACACAATGTTCGGTCAGCGGAGAGGGGTTAACCTTGGCAGTGGTCGGCGAACCAGCAAAGTTTATCCTGCGTACCTCGGGCCCAGATCTCCTTTTCTTAGAGCTCCAAATTACTCGAATCGTCAAGAAAGAAAATGAGACTCTTATTCATCTCACGGAGCCAATCCCCGTCGAGTACGAATGCTTGGGAGAGAATCTACATAGCGTGTGCTACTATCCTAAAGAGGAGGGCGAATATCACGTGGCTGTCACGTGGAAGGGCACTCAAGTGTCCGGAAGTCCGTTTGTAGCAAAGGTAGTTAAACGTGAGGCAGTCAAAATCAGCGTCGAGCTGGAACAGAAAGAAAACAAGGAAGAGGTGTGGCAATTGAGAGATGATGTCAAGTCGTCAAGGCGACAAAGGGGTAACAGAGTTTGACAACGCATGCGTGTTTGGTTTCAATGTGTTCGTGATAACCTGTTGATGAGAAAGAACACACTGAACTTATGTTGGCCTGTTCAAACTGTATCAGAAGCCTCTGACTATATTTAATAATTGTAACAACAACAAAACTAGTGTGATCAGCAAGGGAATCGCTGCTTTGGCAACCAGTTGAAAGGAACTTGGATGAACTTTGCAAATGTTGTGGATAATCCTGTTGGCCCCTGTTTATTCCGCCTTGAACTAACCTATTATCCAAGCTCAAAATGAAAATTATCTTCTTATTAACTCTTTTTTATGTTTTACTTATGTTTTAATTACATTGAAATTTAAAGGAGAAATAAATAGTCAACCCTATGTTATCCAACTTTGAGAACAAGTCAAGTTTATGATTCATAGAAGTTTCCTTGACTGGAACATTTTTAATGTTGCGTATTTCATCAAAGAAATGCTTCTCTGTAAAATAAACCCCAATTATGAAAGCTTTGTAAATAGCCAACTGGTCTGCCTCCTGCCAGTTGGGATTTCTAACTATGTTACGTTTATTTGAAATATTTGTTTCGTCTGTTTCGGTGGCATGCCTGTAGACTAGCTAAAGCTTACTGAGTGCTTGTGTAGCTAAGTGCATGACCGCTATAAAATAAGTTTTACCTTTTTTACATTTACATTATGAGCATTAAACTATTTGCACCTTCACCGCACTTAATTGAATATTGGAATTTTGTGTCTTTATTTTAACATCAAAATTTGAAAGAACCGGGACTGGAACTCGGGATTTAGGAAAAAAACACGAAAGAAGATTGAAAACTTCCAGTTTCATTCATCAAGGGCATATATTGTAGTTGCATTGTAGACTTCTTTTTACATAAAACTGATAAAAGGCGCAGAAAAGGTGTGTTAGCTTTCAAAATGAAAAAGTGAATAGTTTCCAAACGTTTCATCTTTTGCACCTGCAAAGCTGGTGAGAATTTTCTTGACATAAAAAAAAACACATGGAACCAATAAAATAAAATAAAATAACAAAGACGCTCCTTTTTAATGCTGGAACATTTTCTTTTACGTGAAAAGATTTTTCGCACGTTCTTAATTTTCCCTGGTACAGCGATCAACAACACCATGTTATCAAATAAAAAATGCTTTTAACTGTCCTCGGATTCAAAGCAATAAACATTTACTTTCAGCATAACCAGCCATTTATTTGTTCAATCAACGAACAGCAACAAACAATATTTTATCAGTTGCAAAGTTTTCGATACATGCAATGTGTATATTCTTCTAATTTGGCGTATAAACCTGAAGGTTCAATGCCTTTTGTTCCACTTCAAGTGTTTTGGGCATGAAGCTTTTACTTTTTGTTGCCCTTTTGGCGGGGTTAACCAACAAGATCTACGGTAAGACCGAACCAGTAGTACTTCTCGTTTTTGTATACCATTTGAACGTGTTACTGTAAATCCATCTCCTAACGCAACAACTTTGACTCGCGACTCGTCGTCATGTCCTATACAATATGCATGCATATCGAAAGTTGATAAAGATCATCGTTCAACGTGTTTTCGAAAATTAATGGCGCTCTGAAAAAGGCAGCTATCACCGCGTTACTTAAAGGTGCCGACGAATTTTACAAGTCACTACCGTGGACTTGAAGGTCGCAGTTTTGATTGAGATCTAGAACATGAAATTTGTTTACATGTTGTGCTTGTACCAGCTACTTGCCTATTTTAACCACAGATCAGACACCTTTTAATTCACATGGAAAAATATTTCTTAGGATTCTACTGCAATTTTGACCGTAGCCAATGTGAATTTGTTCAGCGTCAAGATGATAACTTCAACTGGATAAGGAAAAAAGGTGCAACATCTTCCGGCGGTACAGGACCGCATTCAGACGTCAAGGGAAGAGGTAAGGTAACCTCAAATATGCAAAATTTCATCGACAACATTTCATCGTTGGTTACTATGGTACATAGATAAAGCAAGAAGACAAATCAGTTCTGAACCTTTAGAGGTGCATATGTGTAGCACTCGGTTTAGAGTATTCTTAGATACGTTTCCCGTGGTGAGGGGCAGCAGTTAGAAACCCTTAATAATTTATCTATTATTTATCTATTTATAAATTATTTATGAATTAATCAATTTATGTAATTGTTTATTTAAGTGTCCCCAGTTAGCTCTAAAAATTAAATATATTAGACAATCAAATAAAGTTAATGTATGTATGTTCCACCTTCTTCAGTTTGACGAAAACAATAGAAATCCCCGCCTCCAGTGTGCAGCTCATCGCGGGTCTAAATTTCAGTGAGAAGTTAAAGTTCTTGGCCGGGTTGTTGAAAACCCGGTTAAGCTAACCCGGGGTTTGCGAGAATTTTAAGTTTAAATTTGCAACTGTTTGGTGAGTTTTTCTGTTTATATTGTCTATCCTTCAGTTTTGCGTTTGAATAATCTCAAACTATCCAAAACATAAGCAGTGAAAAACACTTTTAAACAAGAAAAATTAACTTTTAATCCTGGGTTAGCGTTAACTGGCTTTCGAACAACTCGGTCCTGGTGATTCGGTGTTACAATTTCAACCCATTTATCAGCTATCTGCAAATTTTGTATACCCAAAATCACAGCTGTAAGTTTTCAAAACGCGTTATTTCTAATTTGACAGTTAAACCCAGACCCACTAATACATTTGATGTGTTTTAAATAACTTGAGCACGTTACCGTGGTCATTCGAGCATTGTTATGATATATGTCCGTTATTTTGTATTTAATATGTTTTCTAGGTTATTACATGTATGTAGAAGCCTCCAGAAAAAAGAAAGGAGAAAAAGCCAAGTTAGAGATAAATCCCGGATTTACTTCTGGGAAGACATGCATGACCTTTTTCTACCACATGCGAGGGGGATACGGCCAGATGGGAAGACTTCGCGTGCTTATAAATGGAAAACAAGTTTTTGAGAAAAGCGGAAATCAAGGAAATAGCTGGCTTGAAGAGAAGATCACTTATGATGGGCGTGTCTCTTCGGTAAGAACATTACAATGCTGTTATTTAAACTTATGTGTAACACAGGTGTGTGTTCTGTTGGTACTCGTACGGATTATTCCGATTCGAAATTCAAGACAACTTTTCAATAAGCTAACATTTTAAGAAAGAAACTACCATGAGATCGGGTAACAAGTGGACAAAAAACTTTGTACCAGGATTATTTATACTGTATTGCAAACTTCTGTGCGACTGCTTTAAATATCTTCTCAAAAAATTGTTTCTAACAGCACCAGATGTCGAAAACAAATTTGAAGTTCATATGAAACACTTGAAAGTACTGGCAAAATGACGCTGATGATGAAATTTCACCTGTGTTTGCAAAATTCCTCTGAACTTTAAAATGTATTTTCTTGAGTTGCCATGTTAAATTGCTTTCGGTGTTATTTCAGGCAACTATTTATGCCTTTGGCCTCAAGAAAATGTAAAATTGAGTGCAAAATACCTAAAATTGTTATAGAACCAGGTTTTCGTCAACTAAAACCTTAAATTGCTTGATTACCTATCGGATTTTGTCTTAAATAGTTTGACTACGGCTATCTCCATGAGTGCCTTCAAAAGAGCATGAAGTGTGTGAGAGTTAAATCGCTCATATGCCTTGTTTTCAAGGTAATCCCACTCAAGTTATTTTTACATTACTCCTGGCTTCAGAATTCCTAGGAGGGTCCTAATATGGCTAATCCTGAGACGCGACGCAGATTTTACTCACGTGGACAACCCAAGTAGCTTTACACACAATCTCTTCCTAGTCCGCGAATATGTCCCTGACACGCGCGTGGTAACGAGAGGACTGGATACCAGAACTAAATATAACGCGAGTGGGATTACTTTGAGAACAAAAATTATTTGGAGGATTTATCTATTTCTTGCTGCCTTAGCTGAGCGCAAAAGGATTTTTCTTGAGCTTGCATATGAACACTTTTCACAGGGCCTTTCTTGGCTTCAGACTACTTCCTTGACATCAGTTCCAGAAGTAGATTTTTTAGCACAAAGGCCAACTGATAGAGAAAACATCTAGTTATGAATAAAATTCTGAAATAATTTTCACTGTTCTCCCAACAAGGAGATTGAAAATGTACAAATTCTTCGTGCTAATTCAAGGAGCTTTCATATCTACAGGTTGTCTTTGAAGGAATTGTGGGTCGAGGCCATCAGTCCGACATAGCGATCGATGAAGTCAAGATAGAGAAGTGCGGTCAGGGTGGCGGTGACGGAAGTAGGTCTTTCTTTTTCATTTTTATATTGTTCTCAAGGCACTTATTGTAAGCCTCCACACCTATAGTTAATTTACTTTACCAGTTTTTCACGTGGCCTATCTCTACCGGGTGCAATAGAGTTACATTAATTGAGACATCAGAGACGGTGATGTCTTACAATATAATCGATGTTAAGGTCATTAGTCAAAAATGAAAGTTACCGAACAAGGCTTTTAAAACTTTCCCTGAATGTTCCCTAACAAACACGGTTTCGAAAAATACAATAAAAATCATAGGATCCCCATGCTCGTTTAAGAGATATCACGGGCCAATCTCACCCCATTTAAGCCTAACGGGCACGTTATTTCGTCAGCTCACGTTACATTTTGCGGTAGCTGGAAGCAAAGGTTATTAAAGCAATACTTGATACTAGGTAGAACACCTGGAACAATGTGGTATACATCTAAACGACAATATAGGTCACAATGCTCGTTTAAGAGAAAATGAGCATTTATTTCGCCGTAGAGCTCAGCTTGAGGGAAATGTCTTGTGTTGCTCATGTGCGCGCGCTAATGACGTCAAAATCGTGCGCCGTAGGGATGCGCAACGCAATATTGGGGAATCACCTTAACTGAAACAGAAATGGCGGAAAATATGGGAAAACTCTTCATACACCCAGAAGACGTAACTTAAGAATGTGTGCTCACCTGTTGCTTTATAGTGCCTAGTAAAAGATGTTTGAAAACGAATCCAGTTTCTTTGTTGATACTGTTCTACTGCGGACTGTATATTTGAGTGACATCATTCTTCTCATTCTAACGAGCAATTTTTCCACAGTCCCAAAAGCTTAGCATAAAGCAAAATTGGCTGTGTGAGAACTTTATATAAAAAAGCCTAGCTAGAGACTAGAAGATAACTGAAATAGCTTTCGGAGCAGGTAATGAATTTTTATTTTGCGAATCTGCCTAATTTCATACTCACTTCTACTTTAGCAACAGAAGAACCCCCTCCCCCTCAGCCAGGCACTGCCGCAACACCACCCCCACAAACACCAGCTCCGCCAGCAGGTAAGTGAAGATCGCTCATTTCTGTATAAGGAACCCAGCTCCATGCTCGCGTCAGCACTCTCTGGTTCTTTTCCTGCAGGTGGATGCGGCTTTCGTCCGTCCAGTCGAATTGTCGGAGGTGAAGATGCTCCACGGGGGGCCTGGCCCTGGCAGGCGATGTTAAGAGGGTCCCCTACTGGGGGTGTGTTCTGTGGTGGTACCTTGGTTGCTCCTCAATGGGTTGTCACAGCCAGTCACTGCGTCAAGGGAAGCGAAGCAGGTTCCATATATGTTAGGTGAGAATTCAAAACGAGATTCTTAATGGCTAATGATTCCTATTGAAGGACTCGCTTTCAGTTTTGGATATTCAGCGCTTTTGTTTACATCTTTTTGGGGGAAGCTCTCGCCTTTCATACTGGGTTGTTAGGCCAACATACTGGGTTGTTAGAAGTACAACGTCACAGGAAAATAGCTGACAGACTTAGTGTCTTAAAACTGACCTTGTATCGAATGTAAGTCTCTATCTTTTCTCCCATGGAGGCTCGGTGCTCACAGGCAGTCTGAAATGGCAGGAACAGAACAAGACTTCACAGCATCCAAGGTGATCATGCACCCAGCTTATCATAACCCTATCGGCATGAGCCATGACATTGCTCTTCTCAAGCTAGACAGACCAGCCGTGCTCACAAGGTAAGTTCACCCTCTGATGCAGTCAACACTCACAATGATATTAATCGCCTTTTCGTTTCTGAAAATTCGTTTCTGGGAATTCAGGCACGGATCCAGGATAAATGGTGACTGATTTCCGAAACAACGAGTGCCTTCTAGAGGGGTCCAGGGCCGTGTTCCCTTAGGAAATGTTATGGATTTTTTTGTTCCTTAAGTCCCCTTTTTGGAGTTTCTGAGTAATTCTGAAACATTTGACCGATTTCTGTAAAACGGCGGAAACCGGTATGGATCCGCGCCTGGAATCGTCCACAGACCATCTGTTTTCTTTTTACTCAACCCCAGTCCCTTGTGTCCGTGCTCGTTTGATCCCCGTTAATTTCTTTCGCTTTGCTTGCATTGTCAATGATCTTAGAAAACATACAAGACCTGTGAACAGATTATGGCTTGTGTACTTCTAAGTTAATTTTTGACAAGCGCTCATCAGTTCTCAAACTCATTAACAATTCGTCAAGTTTAAACAAAGGAAATCATGGCCGTGACAGTGTTTGGATATAATAATAACTGAACCTTTATTTAAAGAGGGTAACACCTATTACTATAAAAGTATTCTCCCTAGTGGCCCTCTAAAAACAAAAATATTGAATAAAAATTACAAAAAGCCTATAGATAAGTAAAAAGGAGAATCTATGTACAAAGATATAAACAATAATATTAAAAATTTTAAAACTCAGAAAAGCTATTAAATTTTCTACCGTATAAATTAGGGCAGTGTTTTTAATTAATTAGTAGCTTTCATCGAGTTAAAAGAGGCCGTAGGATTTTAGTTAAGAGCACTGAGGTCTATTATGGTAGAATAGAAAAATGTTCTCCTCAGCTCATTGCTTCGGTTCTTGGTTTCGGTAAACGGTATGATGTTTTAGTTCTTGTGGGATAAATATGCTCATAACGAAGGGTGTCCAAGCAATAATAACTAATCAATAACTTTCTTCAAAAGACCGAGTTTATTGATCTTGAACAGGTGATCAATTGGCAGCCACTTAGGCCTAGTTCAAACGTCGAACTTTACATGTGCCGAATCTAATTATTAGATTCGGCACATGTAAAGTTCGACGTCTGAATCAATTAGGTTCGACAGATTTGTATTTGGGTCGACCTGCCGTTCTATTCGACCGGGCTTGTCGAATAGAACGGCAGAAGATCGACTTCGTTTCAAACGTCGAACTTGACATGTGCCGAATCTAATGCATACATTACAAATACATTAAATAAATTATTTTTTACCCAGAGTTCTGCACGTTTCCTGTTTTTGTCATGCGCACAAAGCTTGTTTTGATCTGTTGGAACAAAATGGCGGGAAGAGATGTGTTCCCCCTTAATATTCTTTAATAAGGATAAACCACTTCTGTGCGCGGCGTTCTGTATTTGAAAACGATGAGAGTGTAAACGGGTTGGAAAGCAGGCAGTTTGGTGGCGTACTGTGAGTCCTGCTTTTGAGAGAAAATGACAATGAAGTGAATCTTGAAGAAACCGTCGACAGGAACGAATTTAACGAGGAACTGTGATATTCTTTGGGGAATAATTAATAATAGAAGGCAAACCAAATTCAAACATCGTCTTCGGTTGTTTAATGCTAACTGCATCTGGAGTCGCCTTCCTCGACTTGTTCTTTCCAACTTGATCACACTTGCAAGGAAAGCAAGCTCTTTATTTCCACGATTTGTCTTTCCCACATTTCCCTGCCATTTTGGTTAGCAATAACCGCCGTTTCCAATTAAGTCTCTTTTATTTTTGCAATTAAGTTCGACTGAATTAGGTTCGACGTTTGAATCAACTGCCGAACTTAATTATTTGGGTCGACCCAAATTGGTATTAGGTTCGGCACATGTAAAGTTCGACGTTTGAACCGGGCCAAAAAATTTATTACTGTAAACTTTTGAAAATTATCAAAAGATCGTGCATCCAAGGACTGTCCAAAATTAATCGAGCGCGGCGCTTTTGAAGTTCGTCTAGGTTCGTTTGGCTACAGTTGCTCCAAACAGTACAACAATACGTAAAGAGTGGTTTGATACTTGCATTGAAGAGAAGCAATCGATATTTGGTGGGGAGATATCTGCGAGCTCTTCCTAAAATTGCAATTCTTTGAAGCAGTTTCCGGCGAAGTATGTCAATATGATCGTTCCAAGTGAGATGACTATCTATGTATACTGCTAAAGCACGTTCTGACTCAACCTTAGTGAGTTGTATGCCGTCAACTGAAAAGGTCAAGAGTTTGTTTTGGTGAATTTGCAATTTTCTGTCTGGTCGAGATTATGCTGCATTTAGTCTTTGCTGGATGCATTTTCCTCTTATTTTCCTTTGCCTACTTCGATGCTGCGTCAATGTCAGGTCTAATTTTCTCCTCGACGTCAAGTAAGGTCGGCACAGATGCATAAAGGGTCGAGTCATCGGCATAAATGCCAATGTTGTTCTTCAGTACTAAAGGTAGATCGATATCTCACCTTAATTAGCATAGATTTTTACGATTTTTATTCTCCGTTTTCTCCTTGGTTTGAGTTTCAATCGAAATAATATATCAAGCACTCAGGACAGTGCTTGACCACATTTCCAAACACCTCGAAGTTCGTCAAAAATACCCCGCTGCGCGTCTTATTTTCGACTCTATTCTTAGTGTCTGGAAATGTGGTCAAACACGGTCTTGGGTGTTTGATCATACCGTTTGATATTATATTATATTACGCATGGACCCTATTTTTATTCTAACTTGAAATGCATTCCAACTTTTTAGGTTTGTGAACCTTGTTTGCCTGCCTCAAGCTGTTGCAGCTCCAGTTGAGGGAAAGAAGTGCTGGATCACGGGCTGGGGTAGGACATCTTCAGTCGGAGGTTCTAGCGGAAAAGTTCTACAGCAGGCTTCAGTACCGATTGTAGGAAGAAACCGATGCGAGTTTGCTTACCTCGGACAGATCCACGACTCCATGATTTGCGCCGGCTTTGACCGAGGCGGCATTGATTCCTGTCAGGGGGATAGCGGGGGACCTCTGGTCTGTGAGAATGGTGGGAGGTACTACCTCCAGGGTGTAACGAGCTGGGGAAGGGGATGCGGGCGGCCTAACAAATATGGAGTCTATGCCAAAGTAACATACCTGTTGGACTGGTTAAACAAGGAGATGGCCAAGAGTTGATTTACATTATTGTGTTGTTCAGCTCCTCTTTGGAACAAGTGCTAACATGCATTACTACAATGTGTGGTGAATAAAAAAGCTAAAACGCATTTGTTTGAGAATATGTTTACTTATTATACTAATTTAAAATTTTCTTTGAAATCTAACACTTCTTCTTTTCAAGCTTGGGACGTCATGTTTCATACGTTTTTTTTTACAAAGCTATTATCGTAAGCAGATATACTCGGCACAGGTCTAAAATTTTTTTGCACTCAGTAGAGATAATATGTTTCGAGCGTGGTAGGTACCCAAGAATGTGAGCAATACTACCGGAATTGCTACCGTCCTGTCATGTAGACAAGCGTCTGTCTGCACTTTCGACCATGCCATATGTTTGTTTGATTGCGTTGTGTTTGGGCGGTTGTTTGCTTTGCACTCGTTTGTCTACTCATTTCTCTGTCGTTCATTCAGTAGTTTTTGTTTGTGTTGGGGACCGTCTGTTTCTTATTTAAACTCCTATTTAGTTTCGAAATGTATTAAAACATAGCGAGAGCCGAAACACCTTTGCCTGGAATTAAAATGTCAAAGACATCCCCACAATTTTGGAGGTTTTCCTTCGCTTTGAATCGAAGCGAAAAGAAATGAAACAAACAAATCCTTCACGAAAACATCCACGTAACGCGCGAGTAAAATCCGCGGAAGAAGTGGGTACCATGTCTAAAAATAGGGATTACCTTGCCTATATGGGGGATTCACTCTCTCACCTTGACGATGTCTTGTGTGAACGCAATGTTTTCTTTTTGATAATCAATTAAGAACCGGTTTCAATTTCTAAGCCAGCTTCCCGTATAATCAGTGAAAGTTTGAATTCCAGATTTTAGCCTGCAGGTTTCTAATCATTAGGTTCTTATAGGTGACTGTTACTGACGGATAAGAAATAAATCATATGATTAATTGAACTGACGGGAAAGCACAAGGAGGATTGAAATTCCCGCAGCATTATATTGAAATAGAAAACAAAAAACATCTTTCCGTCCTCAAGGATAGTCGAACCCATGACCTTTGCAAAGATTTCCTAACAGTACCCCTGATATTCGGCATGTGTTCTGTGATGACAAGAGGTATTTTCTGTAAACTGGCCATATCAGTATATAGGCCATATTTATCGCTGTGCAAAGTACATATGGAAACGTAAACGCCGATCGGTAAAAGCATGCGGTAAAAAGGAATTACGTCTTGCACCCTAAAAGTTTTAAGCGAGAAAGAGATGTTCAAATGACAGCAAAAGGAACGAATAATTAAATAATTAAGAGCATGGCTTTATGAAGCGAAGGGCAACACATAATAAAAAGAGACTTATCACGCTCCAAAATTCTGATAAACGAAGCAAGCTGTCTAGTTAATCTTGGTAGGGGGTTTGGTTAGATGTCAGATGTCAGATGTCGTGGGAAGATCAATAAGCAAAGCAGAAAGCATGCAGAATGAATCACATATGCCCAACTTTTATTGACGATTCATTCAACCTAAAATATCTAGTTTGTCATTCACTTCTTATCCTATGGGACTTTGATATCTTTAGGACATGAATCAATTGCTCGACATTACAGAGGTGAGCCAAGGCAGAAGATATTTCACTTTGGCGTAAACACCAAACTTCCCAGCTTCGGCGCAGCCATAGCCCCAGCTCGTGGCACCTTGCAGATAATATTTCCCGCCCTTTTCACACACCATTGGTCCACCACTATCCCCTTGACAGGCATCGATGCCACCTTGGTCCAGGCCGGCGCAGATCATGGAATCGTGAATTTTATTTGGATATGCCTTGTCGCAGCGCTCGCGGCTCGTGACTGGCACGGACACCTGTTGAAGAAACTCTGGAGACGAGCCTCCTGCAGCAAGTCTGCCCCAGCCTGTGATCCAGCATTTTTGGCCATCTACAGGCGCGTCCACTTTGTGTGGGAGACAAGCGAGGTTCACATACCTAAGATCAGTTGAGAAAAAAATAAATGTGCGAATAAGTGAATTGCCAAAATGAACTGATGTCTGTCGTTTAAAATCTATACGAAGCTAAAGTTGGGCTGAATTTCTAATGCAGCATTGGATGACGATTTAAAAAAGGTTTGTCTCTGCAGTTGAAAAGAAAGATTTTCAAATAACCTTAAAGTTGGTCGCAACTGGTGTCCCTGTAAATACTGGAACTTTTAAAATGGGAGTAAAAAGTGTGGAAATTTCCGTAGAATGTCTCCGGAAATTCCGAAAATTGTTGAATTTGGGAAAATGCCCATCATTCGACTGAAAATTTCTTAAACTGAGGAGAAAAATAAAATAGAACGGAAATTTCAGGAATATATTTTCGCAAGTTTGGGTATACCTCGCGAGGTGTTCTCTTTTCCGAAAATTCCGGAAAATGCTGTGTCATTCGTCACTGGATGTTGCAGAAGTTCCTACGCGAATTTTTGGTCGAATGGAAAGCGCAGCTTGTGTAAAACCTCAATATTAGGGACTCTTTAGCTTAATGTCTTGGCTTGTGTTAAATTATGCAAACTCTAGTAAAAGATTAGCTTGACCCAGGTGCCTGGTCTGCGACACCAAACCCGCGGGGCTAGACAATATGGCAACTCAGTGTTTCTGAGGAGAATACACACCTGCCAAGCCGAGCCGGTTTTTCCAGTTTCAAGAGAGCGATGTCGTTACTGTAACCTTTAGGATTGTGATAAGACGGGTGAGTGATGACTTTGCTAACGGTAAAATCCTGTTCAGTACCAACTTCCTCTGTACGCATATGGGCTCCAAGTCTTGAAACGAAATGAATAGACATATAGTTACCCCTTTCCAGTAGACAATAAACAATTATTGGATGAGGTTGAGCATGATATCATGAATTATCAAAACCTCGTGCGAAAACCGAATTTAATAACGGTTTTATTATACATTTACACATATAATTCATCCTCAGAAACAGAAGCGAAGCGTTCAGCCATTCTGTTTCTGAGGAGAACACTCCAAGAGGCTTAGTAACCAGGCAGACGTTGAACTTGACATGATTGATTGAATGCTCTCGACCAATCAGATTTTTCATAGTGAGTCTGATGTATAATAATAAAGATAACGAGTACCGGGGTATATTTCAAATATTACTGTCACGCCTTAAGACACATTCATTCCTTTTCTGTTATATAAACCCTCGCACATAAAATAAAACTGCTTGTATTACCGAACAAACACTGAACCGCCTGACTTTCCTTGGACACAGTGAGTAGCCGTGACAACCCACTGAGGATCAACCAGGGTTCCTCCACAGTACGCGAACCCTGAACTGGTCCGCAACATGGCCTGCCAAGGCCAGTCTCCATGCCTGGCAGAAGAGCCACCGACGATTCTAGCGCCGGCAGGACGAACCCCACAACCGCCTACAAACAAACAAAACAAAATGGCCACTTAAACTGATCAAAACTCACGTTATAAATCTCTAACGGAGCTGAATAAAAACAACAACAACAACAACAACATCAGAAACAACAGATCAAAAAACGTATGGAAGCGTTTTAAGATCGATAGGACATGATGTGTGGTTTGATATCTTGAGAAGAACATTAAAGTCCGCTTTGCCAATGACGATCAGGAGTCCTTGTTTAGATAGAACTTAAACGTGGATGTCATATGGAATAACCAATTTAACTTCAGACTTCTGAACGTTCGTCAATGTGGTCATAAAACCTCTCAGTTATGATGAAACAATCCTGTTTTGAAACAGTCTTCTTACAGTTCCATATCATGTGAAAAAAGAATTACCACAAAGAACTTTTTTAGGATATCTTGTCTTTCTTCTCACCTCAAATTGATGTTATGAAAAATTTAACATGGAATCTACTTGTTTTATAAGACAAAGAAACAGAAATAAAATTTTAATGACGTCATCTATACGTCACGTCTGTGCTTCAATAGATCATAAGTAAAAACCAATCAAAACGCGACCGACAATCAGGGGTATTTACCTTGTTAGTCAACACGAAGTAGACACGACTCGGCACAGCATTGGTCAAGAAACATTTTCTCGCTCTTTTTCATTCTACACAGACAATTAAACACGGAGCGAGCCTATAAATGGAGGCTGAGCGGCTCAGCCTGTCCATCACAAATTGGAATACTCTGCTTTGATTGGCTTATTCACCCAGGCGTGTCGTACTCCCGCGAAATTTGCATGAAGTAATCTTTCAGGCGACCGCACAAGGGAAGGTTTTTCGTTTGTTTGCTTTCTTTGTACAAAGGTCAGCGAAAACAAAAAGAATGGCATCTACAGAAGAAGAATTTAGACAGGTATCGTACTTCATATACGTGCATTTTAACTTCTTATTTTTGTTGTTTCAATTGTGAAAGCATATCGATTGTTTATGCCGTGTTTTAGCAAACAAAGTGCAAACCGCTGACCTTTTATAGGCTCGCTCCGTGTTTAATGCTTCGGATTTTTGAAAGCTCAGTTCATAGAAACGACAAAACAATAAACAGAATAATACAATAAACTGACTGGAGTTTGATGACATTCAACAGAGCTATGTCGGATGCCATTCAACAACTTACCACTTCCACCCCCTCCACCCCCTCCAAATCCTCCTCCTCCCCCTCCTCCTCCTCCCCCTCCGCCGCCTCCTGCTCCTCCTCCACCTCCCCCACAGTTTACTATGTTAACCTCGTCGATGGCAATGTCGCCTTGCCAACCTTTTCCGCGCACACCTTCAAAACCAACCTGTAAAAATAAGGTAAAAAGTATAAAAGCAAAGTAATTTTGTCTGGAGTGAATTGACTTTAAAGAAAAACTCGCAGAGAATCAATCAGTCAATACTAAGCCGTCACGTGACCTACTTTCATAAAATTATGGGCTATAACTTAACAAATGCCAGAAATGGAAAAAGCATGTCGAGAATATCAAAATGGCCAAATTTGAGGCCCCCATCATTAAAAGATGAGATTTTATGACAGTCTGAATTTTTAAAAAAATAAGGAGGTTTGTAAGGAAAATGTTACTGGAGAGCAAGACCTTGTTCTAAATTTTTCGAAAATTCAATCTGTCGTATAAACTTACTCTTTCATTCCAGGGGGCTCAAACTTAGCCACTTTGGTATTTTCGATGCGCTCTTTCCATTTCTGGCATTCTTTAAGTTATAGCCCATAATATAAAAATTTTCTAGGCAAAATTTGGTCACGTGACCCCAGCTGCAAAGGGCCTATTGTCAATCTTTATTTGCACTCACTCTTGCCCAAAATAATAAAGTACAACAATGAAAATATTAAAAGTAAAAATTAGAGTACTAGCTGCCTGGAATAACCATAGGGGCTAGAGGGAGCCAGTTAACATCAGCATTAAATAGAAATAAAATACAGGTCAGCAAGAAAATTGACGCACAAATGCACACATAAAAAGAAGACGAAAAAACGCTATTTCTACGTGAGAGGTAACCAAAATATCGATATATGGCATCACTAATGTTAGTCGTGCAAATAACGCAACATCTACACCTGCATAAAAAGAAATAGGAGGTTTACAAGGTTCGATATACAACCCGGGATACAACCCAGTCACAAAGCTGGAAATTGTACCTTGTTTAAAAGTGTACTGTCAAAGCGTGTTTTCTTTGATTTTGTAACAGAGGCAATCTTAATTGCAAATTAGCAATTTTCAGTTAGACTATTAACGTTGGAATAGCGCTGTTCGTTTCTGAATCCTACGAGTGTGCTCTGTAGATGACACTACATCCTAAAAATGCACTACATTACAAAACCACATGTTTGCTTACCACGTTAGCACGTTCTTGAACTTTCAAGGCAGCTTTTTTCCACTCGTTTCCTTGGCTACCAGATTTTCTAAGCCGTGGTTTCCCATTGACATATACTATCAGTTGACCAATGTCTTTCCCCTTCATGTGATAATAGAACGAGATACATGTCGGACCATTTCCCAGAGGAGGCCTGATCTCTAGTTTGGCTTTATCACCCGGCTTACGAGGGCTTGATGCCTCGATGTAAGCGTAATAACCTGTTTAAAGAACAAATCAAAGCCTTGTGTTTTGTACAGTCAGTGATGTTCTCACAAATGTCTCTGTCTCCTCACTCTTGTCGCCTGCCGGGGTGTGACGACAAGGCGCAAGAATTTCGTACCTTAGACCGGTGCAATTGTTATATCGAGTTTTGTTTGACACATTTAGCTGTGGTTCGCAATTTCTTCTGGACGTTTCACCTCAGATGGGTATGGGGTATGTATAGGGCACATATAGGGCATATATAGGGTATATATAGGGCATATATATTTAAGCTCTCTCTATGGGTTTAACATTTACCAGCGCAATAAACCATGCGCGATGTTGGGAGAACACGAGAAAAGCTTGTAAAGCACGAGTGGTTTATTGCGCCGGTAAACCCATAGAAAGAGTGGTCTATTGCTTGTATGAAATAACTATGGAAGACGTTTTTCAAAGAGAGGAAAATTTATTGTACTTTCGTGATCAAGTTGCTTATTCTCATCAAATTCATGAGATGGCGCGACAAACCAATCACAGCGACTGACAGAATGAAAGCACAGACTCGGCACCGGACACAAAATCTGCAGACGAAAATATTTCACGCGAAAAAAAGTTTTAAGAAAGGAAAGGAAGAAGTTATCGGTGAAAGGCAGAAAGTAAATCAATTAATTCAAAAGTGTTTTTACGGAGAAATGCAGAGATGTGTAGGCGTAATCATATCGGCCATCGCGAAAATAAAAGACTGCACGGACAGTTTGCAAGTAGTACAAAATTCATACGCTTGGTGAAGTGATTCAACGATAACTTTCCAAAGGTTTGCGAATGAAATAAAGGTTAGTTAAGAAATGCTGTTTCCGAAAATTTTTCAGAATTTATTTATTT
The DNA here is from genome assembly GCA_964020085.1 of Micromussa lordhowensis. Lineage (NCBI taxonomy): Eukaryota > Metazoa > Cnidaria > Anthozoa > Scleractinia > Lobophylliidae > Micromussa > Micromussa lordhowensis. The sequence goes on from OZ026595.1 coordinate 41,918,630, forward strand.
ATGTTGAAGGCTATGAAGTGTCTCTCTGCATTTTGTTAATTGAAAGCTATCGCTTGAAAGCTAAGCTCGAGGAAACCAAATTCATTTATCGTGTTATGCATGCATGCATTATTGAGTTTAAACTCAAAATTTCTCCTAGGCTTAAATGTCAGCTCGTAAGAAATATTCTCCTTTCTTTTTAATAACTCAAATTGATCAGTTGAGCCCGCCTGTAGTCTTAAGTACTTAAGTGCATCCTCCACAGACCGCGGAAAGCATCGAAAGCGCTTAAAAATTCCTTCTAAACTTAAGCGTAAACGGAATCGGCGTAAATTTTTTGCAGTGGACAAGAAAGTTTAAGCATATAAACTTATATATCGGAACCAACTTCTGGTCCTGTTTCTCCTTGTAAATTTCCATGTATATGTTGAATGAAAGATGTTCCTGTTATTGACATCTCAGCCAACGAAATCCGTTTTTTTGTCGCTAGCGGTTCTGAGTTCCCGCGTAGAACTGTCAAGATCCGGATTCTTTGCTTTCGACCACGGCAAATCGTTTGTTCTTGCTGGTACCATCTTCCTCCGCACTATTGTTTTCATTCGTTGGTTTAGATTTTGGTTATAGTTTTGATTTACGTCTTCTGACCTTTCCAGACCAAAAGACGAACAGTGACGTAACCACTTTTCTACGTGTTTACCGGTACAATAGAACATAGGTTTTGCAACTCTGTTGACCAATCAGAGCGCGCGTAGTACGCCAGTTATTTTATAAAGAACTCGGCCAATATCCAGCCATCTTGACCGAACAAGCTTGGTCAATAACCCATATATACGGATCTACCGCACATACTGGAACTATCACTTACTGACTAATAATATTGGAACAAAGGGAAGATTTCCACGTGGCTTTGTCAGTTATCTCAACAATACACACGAATTTTCACGGGTTCGGTGCCTGCTTAGAAAGGGGGCTCTGGCTGGAATTCTTCTAGTTGTGTAATGAAACGAACACGGGACAATCTCATGGGACACATCTTTCTGACGCAGACTTTACCTTTTCCCGGCCCGACTCCGCGAGATGGTCCTGTTCCACCCGAAGGGGTAGGAGTCCTTCTTATGGTCCAATCAAATTTGTCGTTTCTACTTTGTGAACCACATGGCTTGTCAAAGTTGCAGTGATAGCCTTGAAGAAGCAAATGCTAGGTTAATCATACAAGATTTGAAGCAACTGCCTTTCTGCATTTTTAGTAAATCCGGCACAGATCAGCACCTAGCTAGCAATCACGGAAAGAAAGGTTTAGAGTTTCAAAGAAGAATATTATAATTTAACGAAGGCATTAACGAATTCTGAATAAGGATCGCATCGGCAATATAAAACCTAAGATCTCGTGCGTTTGTTTAAATGAACAAGCCTAATGCGCACTGCCGACTTTGCTTGAATTCACTGCGCTAAAATACTGTTTTTCACTTGTCTGGAGATAAAAATTATATCATGATACAAGTCTTTGTCGTGATCATGGTCACGTTTGTTACTGAGTTCTCAAAAAATGTTATTCAGTACAAAATTAGGGCTGGGGCTAGCGGAGAAAAATTAGAAAGACCTTCAAAGAATTCTTTCCAGAAAATGGAAAGTGAAGATGAAAAGACTAAATGTAAGTTTTTCGTACGTCTTTCTTTTTTTTCATTTTTGTCTCAAATTTTTACATCGGTGGAACTGACTTTTTATTTTTGAGTAAAGTACACTTCGAGATATCGACAGGGAATAAAATTTGATACACTTAACTTACCAGCTCCAAAAGCCACGTTAACAAGCAATACAGTAAATAGCAACATCTTGAAGACCAGCTTCTTGGTGAACATGCAGTGAAGTATATCAGTTTTATCTAATTCATTGTAAGTTGATATGCTGCTTATCGACCAAATTACTCGCGGCCTAATGGAACACGCGACGTCCTTGCAAATACAAATGTTTTTGCGCTTTTCAATAGCTGCATCAGCCCTGAACAAAAAGTAACAAAATGGAACAATTAAAACATATTTGAAATATTTATTCACATGGAGCTGCTTATGAGTTTTCACAATAAAACATTTTAGTTATATTTAAGGAACGTGAGTTCTCTTTGTAACTTCTTTGTCTTCGCCCAACCTGAATAAGTAACACCGACGTTCAGTGTTCAGCGTCGGTTTACATACCTTAGTTTTTGACATGAATTGACAAAAAAATATATAATAACATCTGCACAGGGTAAAAAGTAGTGTTAAGTAGACAAATAAGAGATTTCCGACCTGTTAATTAGTAGGTAAACATTTACTTCATCAACCTTGTCATTATGTTTGGCTATAAAGACAGCGATTGTAAAATAATT
>OZ026595.1:41928473-41935973 GCA_964020085.1 Micromussa lordhowensis
CAAAACTAACTGTTTCCTTCATGAGCAGAAACTACGTGTGTAATGTTCACCTTCAAAATATACGAGGTTAAAAGCATGCTCCAACAAAAGTTACGAAAATTACAAACTTGTTTTACGAAACTTACGAAAACCGCGAAAATTACATAAACGCACAATACCGCCGACAAAATCTACGAAATTTATTCAAAACATTACAGGAAGGTAGTAACGAAATCCACGAATAATCTCCATTTAATTTTCAGGTCATCTGTTTATGTGGTAGTCACAAGCAACACGACTTCATATTATTTTGAAGAAGCTATAAATTGAAGATAGGTTAAAAAAATGTCGTAAACTTCACCCTCAATTCACAGTAGACTTTCAGAATATATAAGATAAGCAAACTATTACACACAATGAATAAACTTGTTGAATCTCGATTACTTGAAGCTCAGGCCTTCACTCAGAGAAATGAAACGTTACAAGTAATTTATCTCCTTCATTGAGGTTTACTATTTTTCAATTCAGGTAACTTCAACGAACTCGTCCTTTTTGGCGCATAAAGGACTAAAAATTGACTGTTAAACTCACAAGTCACAGCAGCGCGAAACGTGGTAGTCACTAAACAAACAATTCTCCAATTGAATTTTCTTCCGTGAAACGTTACAAGTATTTATCTCTTTCATTGAGGTTTACTACTTTTCATTTTTGGTGGGCTACAAAGAACTCGCTCCTTTTAGTTAGCTGTAAGGACTAAAACTTGACAATTAGAAAAACACAAGTCATTACAAAGTATCGTAGTCACTAAATAAACAATTTTCCAAGGGAATTTTCTTCAGATGACCAGTTTATTAATGGAAGTTGTCGATGAAAAAGCCAACGCAGACGTAAGCTAGGTTTGGTAATGTTTCTTAAAGGGAAAATGGAAAATAGACAATTGTTAACAGGAAGAACTTAAATTGAGCATAAAGAAAGTCCAAATGCGTACGTCAAATTTCGCAAGTTGTGTTAGCTAATATATTTTCAATGGCATGGTACGAGAAAAAGGCGTACACTGACGAAGATAACACAAATGACAAGTGGAATATTTATGGTATACCACCTGAAAGGGTTACATTACTTGCATAACTGGACATACCGTTTTTTTAACTGCCTTAGTACCTTAATATTTTTTAATGTTTTTTTCTCTCCATCAGATCCTACGCCTGTACCAATTTGTTATCAACTATTATTCTTATTTGCCTAAGACAAATTGAGATGTATCAAGAGACGCCGTTAGTTTCGGTTGATTAAAGTTTCCCTAAGAGCTAATGCCAGTGGTAAACAAGTCAAAAATTATGAAGTGCATAGAACAGTTGTTAGATGGACTACCAAATAAATAGCTGCCTACATACATGATTTTACATTTTATGCGTTTTACCACTGGAAGTGTTTTTCAGATTTGTTATGTGTGACTCCACTTAATTATTAAGTGCTTACTTATTTCCTTTTTATGCCATTTGAAATTATAAGGATTGTACAAATAATAATTGAGTATATATCTTAAAACGCATGTAGTAATATCTGAAAGAAATGATTCTAAATTCTGGCAACGTTCGGCAGTGGAATAAAGTGTAATTATTTTTAGCCCCGTTCAAGTGTTAGGGTCAGCGTTAGACCTATCACGATTGACAATTTCCCCCCAAAAAAGTGAATACACAAGCAAAAAACAGACAAAATACACTGTACATAAATTACACCGTACAATGCTTAATGTACTAAGATTTGAATAGCTGCTTACTGCCTACTGTAAATGTTTTGAAATTGTTTCATAAGTTAAAATCTCAACTGTAAAGTCGGCGTTTTCCAAACTGAAATTGCGCTTTTACCTGTTTAAATATTTCATCTTTCTTGACAAACATCTAGAAAAATTTCGAGCACTAAAAGTTAAAGAATGAAAGAAAATATCGTCAAAGAAATGCCGAATTCAGATTGAACAATAATTGTCCCCATATATAATTGTTGTAACAATTTCAGGAAGCAAACTTTTCTAGTTGCTTTTATATGCTTTAGCTGATAGATCGTAGAACTTTGAAGGAAACACAATTTAAAACCTGAGACGGTATTAATATACTCCCGTTGAAAGGAAAAAATATAAAGTACTTCTCTGTAGATCATTTCCCAATGGTCAAAATTTTGAATCTTATTCCACGGCTCTTACCTTGGTACATTTCCTGATAATGCAAGTTAGGGAATCGCTCAATTTTATGTTGTGTATTTCATGTACACTTGCAGAAAAATAATTCTACTTGCCAGTTTAAAATATCTCTTTTGACTTTGGTAAGAAAAGCAACAATGTTTATGGTTTGGAGCCTCTGTACCTTAATATTTTGGGTGTTTTCACTCCATCTGGATTGCGGATGGCTTATTGATACCAACCCACATCAACTCTATCATTAACTTCGCCTGTCCCAATTTGCAATCACCTAGTTCCCACCTTAAGAGAGAAAAAAATATACCACACTCTGCTTCGACCATGATTAGGGTCAGATAACCTAGCCAATTACTTTTATTCTAAATATTCTCAGTTCGAATGGATCTTGCGCTAGTATATGCGTAATGGAGTAGTGTTTTAGGAAACAACGCAGAAATTCTGCTATTTAATTTACTAAAGAAAAAATGAGATGTAGCAATAAGAATAAAGTTTCCCTAAAAGCTAATGCCGGGAGTAAACAAGCCAAATAAAGTACATAGAATAATTCTTAGATGGAACTCCATTCAAATAGCTGCCGCATAAATGATTTTCAATTCTATGTGTTTTACCATTAAAGTTGTTTTCTTTTAATATGTTGTGTCGCTATACTAAATTGTAGCCGCCCACGTTTTTGTTTTATGAGTCATTTGAGCTGTACAAATAATAATTGAGCGCACGTATATCTAGAGGAAATAGATGAGTTTTAAATTCTGGCCAAAAAGTCAACTTTAAGTTTTCAATGTTTTGGCAGTGAAAGCGTTTTGTTGAGCCCAGTTCAAGTGTAAAGGTTAGGATTGGGTTAGGGTTAAGATTTAGCGTAATAGGATTAGGGTTACGGTTAGGCCGATGAATATGGGCCTTAAGGAAACTTCAGACAGTTGTAATATAATGGTTCACCTCTTTTATGTTTAAACAGTTTTTTGATTATGTGCCGACAGCGCTTTCTTCTGTTCATAGAATTAAACAAACTTATATAATGGCTTTAAGTATATACAAACACGCTAAAAATCATGGTTATTACAAGTTGAGTGAGTGAGTAAGCTATATAAGCCAACACTCTCGCTACTTCAAGGCATTTTCAGTTGAAGCTCAATCCAGAACAATCAAGATGGATATCGTATTAATTTTGTTGCTATCTGCTCTGACGTACTCCGCTGCAAATGGTTTGTACATTGCTGTGTTTGTGTCCCTGTTTCAAGTTGCTATCTCCCTTAATTTGACATCACAATTTGGTTTAAGCTTTCTCAACGTCCTTCCAATTCAGTGACTGGTGTTTTAGTCAACTGATAGGCAAAATAATGAAAAATAATATTTCAGTTACAAGATCTAGAGCGAGAGGCGCAATTTCTGTTTTTCTAAATGATCGCTGAAATATTTTCCTCGGTATGAATTTAGTAGGCAAGTGATTCAACAATCTTTTTGAAGGACTGCCATGAAGTTGCCATGCTGCGGAGGTACGAACACTCTGAGCTCAAGGCTCGGCTTTGGCTACTTTCGACAAAAATTGCCGTAAAATTTGTCTGAATAGTCAGTTTTCCTTTTTTTCCTTTCCATCTTTATCAAGTAAATTTTCAAATGCATTGACCCGCCCTTGTTAGAATAACCAGCTGGCAATTCTAAAGTTTGATCAGTGCACAAAACAAAGGAAATTGTTACACTTGCCCACTGACTTATTCAATTGGTGTTTAACTTACGATTTCTTTCGCTCAGTTTGCAGTCGTAAGACAGAGAATGGAGACTGCTGTCATTTCCCGTTCCAGTTTGATGGTAAAACATTTCAAGGGTGCACTCAATATGGATGGAATCGAGAATGGTGCAGTCTTACCGCTAGTTATGACGATGATGGAGAATGGGGAAACTGTGCAGGTAGAACATTTGCTATTGTCAGGATTTCTCTCACTGTGAAATTTGAATGTTTAGCATCCCGTTGAAATACTCCAAATTTCTTCCCTTCGAAGGCGAAACCACTTTTTGCTTATGAAGGTGCCTGTACAATCGTTTTTCTTATAAGCTAATCTTACAAATTGGTTTTGCAATTGATATAAACTAGAGCACATTCTAACCTTGCCTGGACGACCCTTGTCAAATATATACAACAGTATCGAGTCAGTCGTTTTGATTTTATACTAAATTACTGTAGCAGTTCTTCAGATGCAAAAATTCAACCAAAAATTAAATGAAACACACTCCAAGTTTTTTAAGTGTGATAATTATTAGTTCTTTTTTTAGCTATTCAGCCACCTGCCGGAGACTGTGGTATCAAGCCCTCTGGTTCTCGTATCGTGGGTGGTACCCAGGCCCAAAAATACAGCTGGCCATGGCAGGCTATGTTGGCCGAGGCTGGAGGAGGATCACAATATTGTGGTGGATCTCTGATTGATGTAAAATGGGTGTTGACTGCTGCTCACTGTGTGAATGGCACTATTCCAAGCAAGGTTATTGTGAGGTTTGTGGGTCTATTTATTTCATGATCAGTAGCTTGGCTCGAAAGTACGAGGACTTTTTAGGCAGAAGCGAGTCGCAGGAATTTCATATCACAGCATTTTATAGACATCACTATCTGAGTTGCGAAAGGCGCGGTTAGGCAATGGTTAATAAATAATAATAAATTATAAAACTTTATATTGGCTAAAAATTCAGTTGCTAGTGTTGTGGCTCCCAATAAGTTAACATAAATTTGCAAAGATAAATATTAGACTGCGAACATGTGAAAGTTTTGTACAGATTAGAAAGTTCTCATGTTATAAAAAAAATGGTCAAAAGGAAAATTATTCGATAAATGATTTATTTCCAGATGTTTCTTAAAATTGCATAGACACCTTGCGTACAGATTAGAAAGTTCTCTTTTTATAAAGAAAAATGGTCAAAAGGAAAATTATTCGATAAATGATCTATTTCCAAATGTTTCTTAAAATTACATAGACACCTTGCCTGATTGCTTAAATTATTCCAAAGTCTTGCTCCACTACCATGGACTGAATGAAGTCTCGAATTATTGCGACATGTTGGACTTGCTAACATGTTGTCACTTGCTGACTTAGTGTTATAACTGTGCGTACTCTTGGAATATTGTATGACTTCCTTCTCCCCTCTGGAAAACCGAATAGGATCGTAATAAATGTCTTAAAATATTCTGGGCACTTTCCGCCTATGACCTCTAACATCATAAAAACGTTTTTTTTTTGCGTATGAGATCGCCAATCGGGATCAATTGAAATCTATATATTGAAGATGTCAACTGAGTTGTTTCCAAAACTCTTGTGGATGTTAAAAAAATCTTTCTAGCTGTTCAATTAACGTGTTGACATAAACGGTGCAATAGTATTCAATCAAAAGACTTTTGAGCCAACTCGTGATATTTGAACGGACAGGCAAAAGCATGATTTTGAGGAGTTTTATTTTCTTTAAATATTAATTATTTACTTATCTTTAAATTAAAAAGAAGCGATTTTTTAAAACATTTAGCTATAAAAAATTGCGAGAAAACGATTCTTAAAAACATTTAAGAAATCTTTAAAAAGCGGTTAAAAAATATATATACACGACGTTTTCTGCTGTAAACTCCCCAGACAACTCGCTGTTCGAGTCATTTTAACCTTCGGTGGTCATTAATCAATCAAGGGTTTATAGTCAAGTGAATTCAGTTTGTGGTTGTTTTCCTTCATGAATAGTTAATCAGTTGTAGATTGGCCAATTGGTCAGATTTCAGCCGGGCAATCTGAAGGTCGCCAGTTCGAATCCTGGTTCGGGACCTTTTTTATCAGAGTTACGGGCGGTTTGCGTTTATATAGGTGATGGAAAATAAAAATGTCCAGGGAATAAAAGTAATGTAATTTTATAAGAAAATAAGACGGTGTGGAGATTTGAAATAATTCGTGGAAGAAAAACACTTCTCGAGCGTGAAACGCTTGCACTCGACTTTTGGCAAAGCTTCAGTTAAAAGCAGCCAAAGCTATCGATGGATCGAATTATACGCCCACCTTTGTTGTATACCAAATAGTCTTTAATTTGGGCGAGCATTTGTTCGACTCCAAAGTAAAAGACCAATTCATCGACTTGGAAGCCGTTTTGTTTACAATGCCAGGCAGAAATCGCCCCCCAGTCTCGCGAAACACATTTGTCAGCGGAGTTACCACCTCCAAAAAGTTTACGGTTCATCGACTGATCGACTGACTGACTGACTGATTGACAGACCGACCGAGTGAGTTATTTCTTTCCGACTAACTGCTATACCTCCCCCTAGTTAGGCTATCACTCGTTAAAAATTTGCCGTGCCCGTGCATTTAATACGTGAGAAACGAACTCGAACACTGCCGTGTTGATTTCTCGGGGTCATTGTCATATTTGTTTCTTTTCTGTAGGTTAGGAGCCTACAAAATAAACGACATTGCGCAAGAAATACAGGTTGAGAAGATCATAGTGCATGAGAACTACTTCTATCCCGTGAACTTAGCACACGACATAGCGCTGCTAAAACTGAAGACTTCAGCACAGTTCAGTGCAGGTGTCGGACCCGTTTGCCTCCCAGACGTGAACAATGTCCTGGCCCAAGATAAGAGGTGCTTCATTACAGGCTGGGGAACATTATCATCTGGGGGCTCCCAACCACTTTACCTTCAGGAAGCGTCAGTACCACTTGTTTCTGATGCCAGATGCAAGAACGCCTACGGGTCAAACGCGATTCACGAGTCCATGATCTGCGCGGGTTTCGACGCGGGAGGGGTGGATGCCTGTCAGGGTGATAGTGGAGGTCCCATGGTGTGTGAGTTTGGTGGCAAGTGGTATCTGGAGGGAGCTACTAGCTGGGGCAACGGTTGCGCTTTTGAAAAGTTTTATGGCATCTATGCTAAGGTGCGTTACATGAAAAGCTGGATCAAGGATAAGATGAACAGCAACTAAGGAAAAGTTAGACTGTTGACACAGCTGTGAAGAAAAAATAGTGTAGACATGTCAGGTAGACTAATAAAGAAAACGAGAGCATTATTTTTGTGTCTAAGTGCTTTATTGATATAAGTATATACAACAAGCTCTGGAAGACGAAAGTATTCGGCTTCGACTGAGAGTAAAATTGAGAATTCATTCCACATGTGCTCGATTTGCAAACACAAAAACATGGTGTTGTGACCACTAAAGGAGGACCCCCCCCCCCCCCGCCCCCCTTTGTTACACATTTATCCTCTGATGGGTGGACTAAGAAGATACTCGTTCTCATGCCCCAGAAAATTTCAACGCATTTAGGAGGATAAAAAGGATAATCGTATGCATTGAGCATTCTTCAACAAATGACT
>OZ026595.1:41940973-41975973 GCA_964020085.1 Micromussa lordhowensis
TACAAACACAGTGTCCCAAGAGAGATTCCTCAGAGTGGACTTCAAGCCAGATAAATCAGTCTTCTTGAAATTGTAAACTGTCCGACCTGATTTCTTCAAGCGCTTAAGTTTTGTCAACATCGAGAAACTGACTGCGAGATGGTCAGAGCTGAAAGCTGAAATCTTGCACTTTTGATTTATTCTTTTCTAATCACGATGGGTGCTTATCCAGGCCTTGTGAGTGGGTGGCGTCATTGCGAGCTCGTTGTTTAGAGACTTGAGCCGAGGGATCTGTACCTTAAAATATTCTCAAGTGATGACACAACGGAGACGTTCTCTCTGAAAAAAGGTCATTTAGATTATCTTAGCGTTTGAGAGAAAATATGACGAACAAGTATCCTTACGTTTGATTGAAAGTAACGACTCATTTCACCCACAATCGTTTTGTACTAGGCGTGCAATAAAACGATTCTATTAAACTGTTGCCGCGCCTCAATGGATTGAATGAAGTACTCAGCTTATATTTCCATGGGCGGTAGGAGTGAACATTCTGCATCAATGAGCTAGAACCCCTGGTGGATTTTGGGAGCAAGGGAACATGATGATTTATTTCAAGAGACCTGACAGAGGATCGTGTGAAAATTATCAAGGGATATCTCTCCTATTAATTATAAATTTTAGTGAACAAGGGATTTTGTTACGGGTCAGAGCTGGTTCACGAGTCCACGATTTGCGCGGGTTTGGACGCGGGAGGGGTGGATGCCAGTCAGGGTGATAGTGGAGGTCCCATGGTGTGTGAATTTGGTGGCAAGTGGTATCTGGAGAGAGCTACTAGCTGGGGGTACGGTTGCGCTACACCAGACTATTATGGCGTCTATGCTGATGTGCGCTACCTGCTCGAATGGGTGGAGGAGAAGATGAAGAGCAACTAAAGAAGAATTAGACGAGTGAAGCATCTGTGAAGGAAAACAAGTGTAGACATGTCAGGTAGAATAATAAAGACAACAAGAGCATTATTTCTGTGCCCAAGTGTTTTTTTCTAATATCAGTATTTATATCAAGCTTTGGAGGACGAAAGAAAAGTTAAAAGTGTGTGAAATAGGAACATCATAATGAGTGCCTTGATATTTCCTTTAATTTAACTTAGTCCTTTTTTGTAGGGACGGTCCAATCTCTTTCCTAGAGCCCACGTGCCTTTTGGTCAGCACCAAGACACGGAGCTCTGGAATAATCAATTTCCAGAGACCAAGATTTTAGGACTTCCGGTTTCACAGCGCATGCGTGGCTTGGTTTATTTAGAGTCCAGAGGTGAAGTCGATGTGAATACGTTCCACAAAGACATTCAATACGCACTGGAAAGACTAGGAAAGTCGAAATTTGGCTTTGAAAGAACGGCAGTTATCAAATTTTAAAAGCAAAAGAAACGAGGGCTCTGGGAACGAGCTTGTTGATTATTCCAGAGCTCCGTGTCTTGGTGCTGACCAAAAGGCACGTGGGCTCTGGGAACGAGATTGTTCTTTGCATAGCTGAAGAATTCAGCTGCGCCTGCGCAGTGCGTACTCGCGATTTGCAACTCCAAAAATTGGTGTTTAATTTAGTGATCAGTTATAAGCCTGGATCATTTCTTAGCAGAAAACAATGCGTCGATCATCGATGAAAGCGGGAAGGGGATGGATGATCCTATGAACTGAGAATTCTTCAGAAAATGACTTCTTTTTTGGCACGAAACAAAGAAAAGGGTAAAGTTACCATTAACTTAGTTGAAGACTTGAATGTGCTATTTTTCTGACAGGCTCAGAATGTGCCGGCATTGTGTTTTGCTTGATAACGGCAAAAATTAGAAAAAGAATGCAATCATTTGGAAGTATTTGTTTCTGTACTGTTGGAAAGAAGTCTTTACAGAGAACGCTACTAAAGAATTCATGTTTAGATTTTTTACCTTTTAATTATGGTAGCTGTGCAAATGTCCGAACCTCTATTGAACGCCTCCCAGGAGATCTAATCAGCTAAACTTGAAAAGTAACTGACCGATGATAAGTAAAGGATTACTACAAGGCTGACACAACGTAGCATACTTAAAACAATATTTTGGCTGGCCAGACCAGTCTTCTTCAGCTTTAGTTGTTGCGGCTATATTATGAAAATGAAATTACAATATTACATTGTTTTTTCGAAACTAAAAGGAGTGGCGGAAATGGCGTGTACAGAACGAAACAGAGAAAGATAGAAATATCTGTATAACTTTTATAAGCATCGGTTGCACTAGCTTTCGAATATCAGAAAAAGAGGAATATTCTTTTGTATCAACTGGTCACATGACCAACTTCTCTGCAACATGAAAGCAATGATCTTATCAGGAATAGAAAGAGTGTACAGCACGGACTTTAAGGCTCGTATCTCAAAACGGGAATCATGAATACTTGAAATTAGTAAGGAGCCTGACTATCCTGGATACGATTTCGTATTTTCCTTACCGATCCTTGCAAAGGAAATTAATTTCAAATTTTCAGATCTGCATAGGACAGATCTCTGTCTAGGGGCTAGTAGGCTGACATTTTTCTGAGTATAATGTCTTTGATTAAAGGGTGTTGAATATGTAGTAATGAAATCATACCGTTGTAAGGTAGTGGCCTGGAGATTGATGTTCGGTCTAGTTTAAGCGGATTTTCATTTCTTGAAATCCTATAGCATAGTCTTACGATAACTGATCACGTGACCAGTGGTTGCAAAATGATTATGAGAATACCATACGATAACTTCACTTATACACGGTATTTCCATCGGTCTATTTATGATAATTAACTAGCTACCTATCTTCCTAACTAAAAAAAAATATAATAATTACAAAAATAGAAAATAAATAAAAACTGCTGGATGCCATGTAGAAAACGTGTACTGAAAACTGCGACGACTTAGTTTAGCCTTGAACACGTTTAATGAAGTTGCTCATCTTAGTTCTACAGGTAAGTTGTTCCACAACTGAGCTCCACTGTATACGTACGAAAAACTTCTCTTCAGATTATCATTGTGAGGTTGTGGAAGAACTAATTGTTTTCAGGATTCCTTAAACGAGAAGCACTCGCATTGTAACGTACTAATTCTGTGAGTCTGGAAACGGCAGTAAGCTTCAGTAAGAATTCCGTCTGATTTCTACATTTTTTACCAATTTTTTTTTTATGAGTAGCGTGCAAAGCTTTTTTAAAACCGAAATATCGCAGTTTGATTTTTGGCCTGCCGACAATGACCTATCAAATCATTCGAAAACAAAATTAATCATCATCATCATCATCATTTATTTGCCTTAATAATTAAATAATAATAATAATAATATACAGCAAGTTGTTAGGCTAGGAGACCTCAAGAAACCACAAGGCTTATAGGAGAGGCCACCTCGGCATCACAATATTAAGCAAGATAAATGCTGCGAAGGAGTGCGGCAGAAACTAACTCAGAAACTATTTTAATAAAAACTCTAGCACTTTGCTTTTAAACATAGGAAAGTTAGACAAATTGGTAATAGAGGCAGGAAGACAGTTCCATACCCTAGGTCCTTGGTAAAGAATAGTGAATTTTTTGATGTTCGTACGACAGGGATGCACACGATAATTACCAGCTGTTCTTGTGTCATGTTTATGGACTTGGCTGTTTGCCATAATCTCAATCTGTTGTCTTTTTGATGCGTTTCACCTATTGCTGTACTCATTTGCGCGAGCTACAGAGTCGGTGGAGCAGTAGCCTGCAAAGGGTGGGTTTCATAGAACTGCGCATGTGCAAGCTACTACGTTAATCATTTAATTCCATTGTTTATAAAACATTCGGAAGCGTGCTGAAAATTCTTGCGGGAAATCGGACTCCGTGCGTCATTGAGTACATTTTCGTTTTTGTATCAACCACACATATTTCAGTATAATCACATCACTATAATTTCGAAAGAGCAGAATGATAGCCTCTGTTGTTTTGTATAGCCATACTGCTAGCAGAATGACTGATGCCCAAAATTAACGGAAGATATTAAGAGATTAAGAGATTTGTTCTTGGCCAGGTGCCGGTTCAAAGGGCGGAAAATGCTATCCACCGGATAACACTATCCCGCGGAAAGCGTGGTTTGTTTTGTTAACACTTATCCAGTGGATAGCGATTTGTCCAGCGGATACCGTTATCCACGCTTTAGAGCAAGACCCAAGACAGGAGGCACGAGTTAGCTACTCTTTTTTTTGTTTAATTCTTTACTTTTTTATTGTAACACAAAAACACTACTAACAAAACAAGAAAGACACTACTTACAATACCACTAACCTTACGTTACTTACGTTACGTATACACTGCTTTATACAGTTTTTTACACACCTATGTACCCAGCAAATTACAATTCACAATTGGTTTCCACTTAGCCTCCAACATCTTGCTATTATTATACCTAAAAGCAATGTGACGTTCAGTTTCATATTTTCTTTTAACTAGTTCCTTATAAAAAGAGAAAAGGGGAAGACTATTATTCCTACGGCAGTTCCATAAATGTAGCTTACCTAAAACGATTGAGTAGTTAAACAGAGAACATTTAGTATCTGTGACACCAACTGACTGATAGTCTTTAACTCGAGTTTCCTATGTTCTTTGCCTATAGCAATCCAATAAGATTCAAATTCTTCCCAAATGCACGTGAGTAAATACAGTAAAACAATAAATGATCAATTGCTTCCACATCAGTATTGCAAAAAGTGGAAAGATCGCTTTGTATCAAACCTATCTTAGCTAAACGGGAATTTGTGAATAAAATGTCGTTCTGTTTTTAAAACTGAAAACATTGCATATTTGTTTCACAGATACAAGACCTTATTAATGAAAAGGCCTTTTTGTTTCCACACCATCAATTGAAAATTTAGATTTCAACTTTGTGAAACCTCTGGACTTTGTCGCCTTACAAGATATAAGCAGACCGTAGGAATCCCTAGACTTGCTAAGTGCTGGAAGCTACTCGCATTTGATTGGTTTTTAGAAAATAGTCCAAAGAAATTACGCGCGCTGATTGGTCGATCGTGTTTTCATTCAAGCAACAGACCACTCTTTCTCTTGATTTACCAGCGCAAAAAAACCACGTGAGATGTTGGAAGAACACTCGAAAAGTTTCAGTCGTAAATCACGAACGGTTAACCAGTAGGCGAGTGATATACAGGCTTTTCGAGTGTTCTCCCAACATCCTAAGTGAATTAAATTGAACTGAATTAAAGTGAATTGAATTAAATTTAATTGAATACAATTTCATCATGTGTTCAGAAGTATCATCTGAGGGAGGCAGCGGAGAATGCGCGAGAAACCATTTCGAGGATAAGAATTGGAGGACGTGAACAATGTGCCAATTAATATTCGCATAAAAGGTCTGTGCTTCATGGAACAGGTAATGCTGCCAGCAGAATACAACTGCATACAAATAATATACGTTTCAACACCAAACGAATTATTTCAGCATCTGAAAGATTAATCACGATTTCAAACAGTGAGGCGTGTGTGAAGATATTTGAAGACTGCACAATAATCTCTATTTCTGTTTTTTTATGCGAGGATAATGTCCTTATACGCGAACATACCTTGTTCTTGAAAGCTTACACTCCAATCGAAAATCTTCGCTATCGTAAAACCGCCGGTTTATTCCTAATGTGTGTGGGCAAATATCCAAATGTATATTTTGGCGACAAATTGGATATATTTTGGCGCCAAAAATGATCTAAATAGACGATGAGCGAACTAGTGTAGCTTAATATGCTCTATAAGCCCCAGAGGACTTCTTTATTTTTCACGTGATACAATGGAGCCGGTAGACTTTTTAAAGCACGCCGTAGTTCTAAACATTGCAGGTACTTTTGTTACTTTTTTTGTGATACAACAAATATCATCAAACACTCTTGCTTTCCAATAGCATTTTTAATTTTAAGTTAATTAATTTAGTTGCTTACTTACTTACATCAACGGCGATCGTTGTCATAAATAGCCTCCTTGGAAAGTGTCTTTTACTTTCTACGTCTTGATACAGCTACTTAACATGGCTATCAAAATAACAGTTTTTTTATCCTTAAAAAAAGTAACTTTGAAAGAATTAAAATATTTACACCTAATTCAGTAATTCAAGAAGGTGCTAAGAAAATGACACCTTGAACAATTGCTTTGCAATGTTTCTCCAGAAATACCTTTACCGTTTCTTTATATTAATCCTAGTATTAATCTTCAAATTTTCTTTATGAAAAACAATCAGATTAAAAAGATTACAGATCTCACTTATTTTTAAGTTAAGTCCCATAAATAATGTTTGCTCAATGCATTAAACGTTTGTATTTCTCTGGTCTGGATCAATTAACGTTTCCATCTCTTTAAGAGGAACACAACACGACTCCGATTTATAGTATGATACACAGTCTCCATTCTGGACACGGTGCTCTTCTCGTCCTCGATAGTTTTTCATGTGGTGTTCCATCTGGTAAGCAGCAAATGGGTAGAGGATCATCACTGCAAAGAAATCTTCTATCATGTTTCCATGGATGCCGTATTTTTCTCGTATCGAGAGGCGTATCCCCGTACCATAGGCGAAGAATCCAAACAGCACCGTCCATCCAACGAAACTTATCCCAGAAGCGATGCCAAAGAACCCCAAAGCCAGCAGTGCAATCCAAGTGTAGAACGGTATCGCAATGAACAGCATCTTCGTCCACTTTCTACCTTTCGGCCTTTCCATCTCCGCAGCTGCAATTGACATGGAGTACCAGGGTGCAAAGATGTTCAGGAAAACTTTGATCACGCTCTCGGTGGTTGGAGTACTGAGAACATCCAGAAGGCCAGTGGTGAACTGTGGACCATTGGGATCGAGGTCTCCAGCTTCTACTTTTACCGCCCTCCACAACGCCACGCACATGAAGCATAGCAGGATGGTGTAGGGAACCCCAGACGCAATGGAAACTGTTTGCAGGGCAGAAAGTGCTTTATCACCTCCAACATAAAGAAGAGCAGTTGCTGTGGCACCTTCAGTCAGAGCCCAGAAGATACGCTGGAGGACCGGAGGTTTTGGGTCGCCATTGGCCGAAAGACAGTCTATCACAAGGGAACCACTGTCAGAACTGGTGACAAAGTAAAGGACGATTCCGATCAGGGAAAGAATTGAAAGGAAAGTTCCTACGTCATCATATTGTTGCATGACGTCGAACCACATATCGTTCTTGTGACGACAGGATAGACGAAACAAACCATTAAGAGACTCGGTTGCATCTTTTCCGCCAATCGGTGAGGTGCAAGTTATGTTTGCAAGTACTGCATTTCGTTCCATCCTCAGGCCTGCGCCTCCAAAGACACTGAACCAGAAGATTGAAAAAGCGACGGGTGCTGTGAGTGTTGCGTTGATGAACTGCCTGATGGTTCTGCCTCTAGATATCTTGGCAATGAACATGCCGACGAAAGGCGACCAGGCGATCCACCAGCCCCAGTAAAATATGGTCCAACCATCCATCCATTTCGCGTTCTCCTTTCCGTCTGGCGCGTTTCCTAGCTGGGCAAAAGCGTCCGTGTGGAAGCCAAGCTGAATAATTGTCTGCATGTAATAACCGGTGCTCTGGACAAGCAAGTTCAACGTGAACCAGGGTTCATCAAGGAAGAACACAAGCATCATGACAAACACGCCCAAGGTGAAACAGATTTCGCTTAATCGCCTGATGCCCATCTTCAATCCGCTGATAACAGAGACAGTAGCGCAGGCCGTGACACACCAGATGATGATAATCTGGTTTAAGGTGCTGACCTCAATGGAGCTTCTCAAGCGATGAACGCCGGCGTTTAGTTGCATTACGCCTAGTCCTAAGCTGGTGCAAACGCCAAACATGGTACACACAACAGAGAGGATGTCGATAGCATCTCCCATCCATCCATAAATCTTGTCGCCGATGAGGGGATACATGCAGGAACGCATTGTCATGGGAAGTCCTTGCCGGTAACCCACAAAGGCCAACAGAAGACCCACCACAACATACACGATCCATCCGTGAATACCCCAGTGAAACAAAGTTAGGTTCATGGAGTCCTGGGCGCGTTGATTGTCATTGTACCTGTAGGCAGGAAAATATGCGCAAGAGTTGAGTACTAGGAAATTTAATTAACACCCTCATAGTGCATCTATTGTCACACTTGAATATCTGCATGATGTGACTGAAACATTCACTGATGATTATCCTGTAACCCATGAAAGGATGTCATCCATAATCATTCATTCATTCAGTTCATTCATTCATTCATCCATTCATTCTTTCACTCTTTCATTCATTCAGTTCATTCATTCATTCATTCATTCATTCATTCATTCATTCATTCATTCATTCATTCATTCATTCATTCATTCATCCAATCACTCATTCATTCTTTCATTCATTCTATGACTTTCATGAAGTATTGTACGAGAATAAACTCAACTTACCTTCCATAAATGCGGTTTCCATAGTCACCAGGTGCGTAATGCCAGACCGGTTCAGCTGCAAAATACAAGGAGAACGCCAGGTTAGTAAAATAAAGCAAAAATTAAATATCGGGTATTTTCACAAAACAAGATGCTTTAGAGATTCCGCTGTGCTTTAAAAATTGACATTGAGCCGCTAGCCGCACCCTGATCACAGATTAAAAAGAGTTGTATTTATATCGCTGTATACTGCCTCCGTTTCAAAACGAGTTTCGCCGAAAACTTTTCACATGGAAATGTTAATTTGCATTAAAATTAACCCGCAGGAAAAACACGTTTTCTCACGAACACTCGTTTTGATAACAAGGCAAACTTGTGCTGGAAAATTAATCTTTTTCTCGTTTCTTTTTCGAGATTTGTATGTAATCTTTAATTCTCTAATATGGTATCTAGAAGATAAGAAAGGAGAATTGAACCGTTGCGCTCGAGTGCCAGAGTAGGCGCCATCAGTATGTAAATCTAAATTCTCTTGGTAGATATTGTTAGATGGTAAATGAAATATCACTCAGTTGTGCAATGGAACGCCTGACATTATGAAGGCTGTTTTATTAAAAATATTAAAAGCGTCGCTGGAGAGAAAGTGAATAAGGGATATTCGAACATTCTTAAAATATTGAAAGCGATTTTCAGCGGACGATGAATACTAATTCTTTTCGAATATCAAATGAATGAATGCTATTTCACAGATAGAAGAGCACAAAGATACAATTACCCTGATTGGTATGAAGCACAGTTCGGTAAAGTGGGCTTTCATACAAAGTGACAGAATTAGTAAATATTTAATTCCAATTTTTCAGTATCGACCGAACTTTAGGCTTATTTTTTCATGTCGTCGCTAGGCGACACGTTTCTTATCTGCTTGCGTGATCACATTTGTTGCAAATTACGAGAAAGTGATATTCAATCAAGTAGATTACAAATTCTGGGAATTCTTGCAATTTTAAAGGTACCATTGGCCTCTCCCAAATTGTTTATTTTTTTTGTATTGTTCGCATTTGATGGTAAAATTATCACTCAATCTTTAGTATCGAGGACTTTGTACTTTATGTTCTTGATGAAGGCAGTCGAAAGTGAAAAACACGTGGCAAAGAGTCAGCGTAAATAGCAATAGATTGTGAATACATGAACAAGAGTTTGCATGGGAATGTAAGGTCATTGGTCCGACTCTAGCCTGTTCAAATAACTTTGCCAACTCGGTACTCGAAGGGATTATATTTAGCCAAACGAGGAAATGTAAGGATATGTAGAGAATAAAATATAACTATGACTCGCTGAAGTCTTCTCAGTAAAACGGCCTATAACGTTCCAAAGCAACACAACCAATATTCAAAGTAGGTTAGTTTAATACATTTCCACAGAAGTCTTTTTTACGTGAGTTGCAACGTCGCGTGCCGACTGTCACGCGATTAGTTTGAGGAGCCCGTGGTTATGCAAAGTTCCCGGGCAACTGACTGTTGCTCTGGTTCCTGGCTCTGTGATCGAGCAAGGCCATCCGGTTGGTAACCTGTTCTACGGTCTAACTATTTATTATTTATACTATATCACTTGATTCCCACGAGGTCTCTGTGTCGTTTAAAATTTTACATCACTAAACGACTGAACATGCTGTCGGCGTGTCTGCCGTGCAGGTGAGAAAATGTTCTGAAATAATTTCACAATTGACATTTGAAGAAAAATGTCTTTTCAACAATGCGTTCAATATGATGTGATCAAAGTCCACTTTGAAAAGCGAAATTCTCTCTGCAGCGAATTCGTCCTTTGTTAAAAATACGACAGTCAAGCAATTTTGTTTTATGAAAGTGTAAGACACTGTTGTAGGTGACATTGAGTCTTCTATATTTTGCCTATTTCCATCATATTTTAATTCCTACAGAAAATGAAATAAGTATTCCCACGTGGCTGATAGTAAAATCACTGAAAGCTTTTTCATTCAGCTGTATATTTGCATAAAAAGCGCGGTTGCCATTTACGTCCGGTTTTATCTATTCACAATAAATATAATGGCAAATATGACGCTTGAGGGGCGGGCAGTCATGCGTGATGCCAGTCATAGTAATTTCACTTTAGCATGTGGGAGGTGAAGTATCACCGGGGGAAAGTAGTTTTACTTGCTAGTAGTTTTACTGGGCATGAGTGACTGAGAAAAATTCACAATTTTCCAAAAAAATAGAACTCTTCCAAAAAATGTCAAAAATATAATTTAAATTGTTGAACTATTTTTATATTCACCACTTTTTTTCGAAATATGGGCGAGATTTTTCTCGCGTTTAACGGCGAGGAAATTATAGTATGTAATTATTCACCCACCGGTTTCGCGCGATTTGATTTTGGCTGTTAAAATACTACAGAGGATTTATTCTCTGCCTGAAAGTGTATAGAATGACTGTATAGTTCAACATACCAACTCCGAAGTAAAATAAGCCGATCCCTATGCCAGCGGCAAACAGCATGGTGAAGTAGGACGCATCTTTGAATTCAGGTTTTTCATCCGGTTTTCCCAGTTTCATGTTGCCGTATTTGGAGAAGTACAGGACGATGATAAACACGGCCCAGGCGTCTTGGGTGCCAATGTACATCCAGGTAAAGGTTTCGGTGATCCAGGTTTTCCACTCTTTCATTCTTATACTCGCCACTTCTGGTTCGGTCATACACCACACGACAAAGCCCCAGATAATCAAAGCCGAGACGAAGGACACAACTGGATTAAGGCGAATGTTGATTCCAAGATTGGAACTTCCCATTTTGCACCATTTCCAGTTAACGCGAAACCAGCGACATCTATTGGCCGCATCTTCTTGTTCGCTGCCAGCACTGCTCGTATCCATTTTTAGTTCGCCGGTTCGTTTTCGACAGTAACGTGTCTTTGATATAACTACCGGTCTTCGCTACTTTTAGCGCGCTTTTATGCAGCTAATTTATTAATATATTCAAAACTATAGAAACTAATATAGACATGACAGGTGGCTCGTTTCCGCAACGCAGGTGACAACCACGGCTTTGGCAGAGCAGGATTCGGCCGAGATATGTTGTTGTTTTATTGTGTGTAATTTTACTTTCGAGGAGTAGGATCGAGACCGAAAACCATTTTCGTCAGTACTAGTACTGGCAGCTTTTATCGTGAATTCTCCACCAGCTAAATTATTTTCCGGGCACACTATACACGTTGAAGTGTTACCATGTTTTTAAGAATTACAATGATTAACAGCTATTTGCTTCAAACGCAGAACCGAGAAATTTAAACAAAGGATTAACCCTAACAGCGAAAATTTCAGTGCAAAGTCAGGCGTTTAGCTTATGTGGTGACGAATTTCACTTGATCACAGGATACTGTTTACCGACCATCGGTTGAAATTTCTCATGCTATGACAAGTTTATTTTAGTATCACAATTATCTACTAAGACAGTCTTGTGATCTTATTGCTCTCAGTATTTTTCTATTTATTTATTTATTCATTTGTATTTTTCTAATTTTCACAGTATTTCTCATCACTGGCGATGCCTCGGTGTACTGATCCACTCTTCCGATTTCAATTGTAGGTTTGATTTACGACGACCAAATCTATTGTGCAAGCAATAAATAATGTTGATCATGACAAAAACAATGACAGCAATGTTTCATGCACTGATGCGTGGCCGGCATGCCTCGATTTGCATTTACGACTCTGACGAACAAAGGCGGGAAATAGACCAATTTCAGCCTAAAGCAATAGACCTCAGTACGAGGTTCCGGGGAATAACTACAGAGTTTGTGGGGTTTATTCCCTGGAGCCTCGTGCTGAGGCCTATTGTAAGCTGAATATTGGGCTAGTTATCAACGCCGCTCTTAACTGAAGAGTGCTGATCGCTTCCATTTATGTGCTACAATGGCTTAGTTCGCTGCAATAAAAAATTCAGCGGTCGTTGTTCATACAGCGATGCGCGATATTTGCGACATCGATCCTTAAGATATACTGATTCAGTCAGTCTATCTCAATCATCGAAGCGATCATATGGAAACAACTCTCCGGAGGTTGTATGTAGAGCGCGCGTCGATCTTTGATCCAGGTCTTAACGGGCAATTATGTGTAGCGATCGTGGCTATCATGCGAAAACTAGAACTAAGGATCACTTCAGTTCTGGAGCGATCGTGGGTCGAAGCGATCATGGAGATCAGCCTTTAGCTGATCAAATCTTATGCCTGCATTTTCATTGCTGCTGTCGAAGTAGTTTCCACAAGTATGGAACATGATAATCAATGAATTCGATTAAATATGAAACTAAGTTTTCAATCAAGGAGTCCTCCATTTCGCGTGGGCCGATTCGGCCAGTGATGTCAGTGACTGTGTTGAGCACCTTGAATTGTTAACGTTCTGAGCAAAGTACAACTGGAAGTGGGCGAAAGCTGAACGTTTGAGCGGCTGATGTTAAACTAAGCTCTTTGAATTTCGTCTGTAGAAGAGTTAAATTTTACAGTTGAACGATGCCCAAGACAGTATGCGGCGGGGGGCCTCATATAGAGTTTATACTCACCATTAACCTAAATATATCTTTACAAACATTGTTTCTGTTATTTAAATGAACAAAAAGTACTGATATCTTTGCGATGGAGGCTGGTAAACCTTGTCATGGGCTAAACACGTGACGGTTGTTTCCACGAAGGCCCAGTCACGGGCCCATGACGTTAGTCACGTGCCGGATTGTACATCTCTTTACAAACATTGCTTTTGTTTATATTTAAATGAACAAAAAGTATAACAACAGCTGAGGTCACTGATATCTTTGTGACATGTGTGACTAATATATCCGTGACGGCAGCTAGTCACATTCGCGAAGGTTAGATCTGCCAACTGTTTAAAGATCTGATGGGACTATTTATGGTCAAAACTGCGAGCTCTGGAAACAAACTAGAAACAGCATTCATCTTCAGTTCGTAGGGCCGTAAACGAGCGATATATCTATTTTTGTGAAGATATATCTATATTTATCAAACGCGATACGCTTACATGTACTGTCTGTACTTGTTTCAGAAAGATCAGGATATCGAGTTAAGCTGATAGGATTGCCCCGCGTACTTTTTGAAGTAAAGGGTTTTTCGTTTTGACTTTGTTTTGACTACAACTGCATTGTTTTTGTCGCGATATGCAAATTTGCTCCGTTTTCAAGTGGGAATGAATGAACTTCATCGTGCGGTCTACACGAGAATAATAAGTACAGCTGAAGTTTTGGCAGACTTAATTGTTTCTCTTTGTTTTCGAAAGAAAGCTACTCAAAAGAAAGAAAGCACTCATGTGTAAATGACACCTCTATTCCCATCTGTGCACTTGTACTTTTCTTGGGGTGCGTTTCTTAGGGTGCATTTCTTTGGAAAAATCGAAGTCGCGTTTATTTACCAAACAGATTCATCCAAGATCACTCGAATCATGGTACACTGCACATCAAAAGAACCTAGCCTGCGTGACCCTGTGCAGCTGGTGGGATAATTATGTTATTTTGGCGGCGGCGAGAGGTGAGGCCGCGAGAAAATTGGTGAAGAGTCGAACTTCGTCGCTCACGAATTTCCTCGCGGGCTTTTGCCCGCAGGAATAAAATGGCGGCTGGGCCGTCAAAAACCACCGGCTTACGATTTCGGCCAGCTTCGCAGGCTACAAAGGAAAGGTGAAGAATCCTTAGCCAAGGATTCTTCCATTCCCTTCATCTACAATGATCATTAATCTGTTTAGTAATGAAACGCGAAATGTGTTCTGAACATGTGTTCCGAACTGAGTAACGTCCCTCCTCGAAAGTGGCGACAAATTTATGGTTGTCAGCAAACCGAAAAATAGCTACCCTCCGAAAGCAACTGCCATCCGAAAAAAGCGCCCTCAAACTTCTTGTAAAAGCGGTGAAATAAGAGATCAACCTAAAATGATCTGATCCTTTTTTTAAATGACCCCATTCTCGTCTCCAGACTCAAATGGTTCTGCAGACTCTCGATAAAAATTCATTTCTAAATAATTAATTTCTTTCAAATAATTAATTATTTCTAAATAATTAGTTTCAAATTAATTTCTAAATATTTAATTTGAGTTTGCACAGACTCTATATCAACTCTGGATTACTCTCTTAACGTACATTGTTGTTTTCCACTGAAGACACTCTCGCTTTGGTCATATTTTCTTCATACACTCTTTTTTGCACAAAAAAATATATTTTATACTAGTAATAGTTCTCACCACATCTGCCCCCGCCTTGGATATCACGTTTATTATGTAACTGTACAACTTTTATTTCAAAATACTTTTATTTTTATGCTTCCAGCCTATTGAATTAAACTAAAGAATGCCGCAAAAATATTCATGTGCAATAAGAAAACTGTATTATTTATTTATTATGAAAATGTATTCAGCAGTGTTCAGTTCATGTATTGTAGCAATTCACTTTTTGGGATCGCTTGCAGGTGTGTTCCGTGTGGTGTTTGGATCTAGTCTGTCGACCCCGTTGCCGATTTGCGTCTAACAAATCAAGTCTTGTACGGAACAATTCTATGCAGTACTGCTGAATAACTCTTGAATAAAGAAATCACTGTGACGAAAGAAGGTCACATTAAAATAACTTCCTCCCGTATCCTCGCGTACGCGATACCTCTCCTCGAACTCGTGGCTGCAAAAATCACCCAGGGTTGCCTTGCGAGCTTACTAAAAAAATTAACCGGGACCGCCGTGCGCGCCTAGTTTCTTCAAATCGAGCTCGATTCGCACACTACCGATACTACACTAATATTTCACATTCTTTATATGAGGGGGTCCTATTAATGCCTCCTAGAGGCCAAAACCCTGCGGGGGCAAAAAATTTCAAGGATGAAATTTGCGGAATTTTAAGAATATTTTAGAAATAACCCTGCGGCTGAGATCAGTTGAAAAGAATACAATTTTATATAAGGTAAAAATTTGAAAATGTGAAAATTTGTAATTGGAATATAATTTTATGTTTTAACTAACCGGTATAAGAATTCTTCTTTTCTAAACGACAAGACTAGCCAAAAACAAAAAAAACTATTCTGAGAATAGTTACAATAATATTTTCAGCCTAAAATCGGCAGAAAAGTAAGAACATTCTGCCTGGGCCGGAAAAAGAACATTCTTATAAAAAAGAACCAGTATCGCAATAAGCCATAATTTAAACGGTTCAGAAGAACCAACGCTAAATCAAAACGCCTTGTATATTTCAAGCCGGCTATCTTTGCGAATTGACGTAAAACAATCATATTCTAGACCTATTTCAGTCAAATTTATTTGACAAGACCAAAGACTGAACTCTTAAAATAAGTTAGCTTTCCGATTTGAAACCATATTGCCGAAAAACGATTTTCGCTGCCCGCTTTCAACAGAAATACATTCTCCAACGTTTATCATCCGCACGTGGAACACGCACGACGTTATCACGTGACCTTGAAGCTGTTGTTGTCCTTTTAAGGTGCGTCGCATGATACGCCTTCGTCCAATACAAAAGGGCGATTTCTGATGCTTGGTTCGCTCTCTAACATGCAGAAGCTTCGATCTTCCGTCTTTCCACACCGCTTATTCGTCACACAGAAAATAACGGTTTTGAAGAAGTGTTCACCATGAAGAAACTTGTTTCCCTAAATAAGACATTTTTCCCTTCATGGCTTTCTTTTTTCTCATTCTGTAAATTGTTTAATTGTAAACGTCACGGGCGTTCCCGCAAATACAACTGGTCGTTGTGAACTTCTAAATGAGTCTCCTTAGTCACGTTTTTATCTGCTTATATAAACACAATCAAACCTAACACATTTCACATCGCTGGAATAAAAATGTTTATATAGCTCGCCAAACTAACGCATCTAAATATTCGCTACAATAACTGAACGGTAGAGTTTACAGTATGTAAGGCATTGTTCGACCACGGATTATAAAACTGTTTGTCTGACTTGAAAATCAGACGCAGTCATATATCTTTTCTCTTCTTAACGAGGAGCGAATAGACCAGTCAAGTTCAGCTCACTGTTTTGGGGTTTGCCCAAGCTGCTGATTTCCTTTCGTTTGTCGCAAAACAGGAGCTGAAAACTGCCTTCTGTGACAGCGTTTAGTGTTTAGGCTGCAGCTTTTGCTCATTTGTCTCGCTCAATACTATATTGATCATGGGTTCGAATCCCATTTTTTTTTCCGGCTTTAATTTCACAGCTGCTTAAGTTGTGTACATAGCTGCGATCTGATGATCCAGAATACTTACTTTCTTTTTCTCCCCGACACTTTCGATACTATTCTGCTTCCGCGATTAGCATCCGCCCCAACGTTCTGAAAGCAGGAAACTCCAACTGCTGCACGCGACTGTAGAGACAGAATGATCCGACTGGTGCTAGTAACTTGGTAGAGGGGGAATTAAATTCTCTGGGGGGTATCCCCATATCAAAAGGGTAGGGGCGCTCGTCGTACTTTTAAGTAAAAAAAAGTCTGCATACGAGCCTAGTGGCCCATCAAGCCGGAGCTTATCCCGGTTTCAGTAGCATGAAGCGACTAGGAGTATTTCTACTCCCCCCTGGATGGGATGCTAGTCCATCGCAGGGTTACCCCCAGCATCAAATTCACCGGTACCCATTTATACACATGTGTGGAGAGAGGCACTGTGAGAGTGAAGTGTCTTGCCCAAGAACACAACACAATGAGATATTTGAAAATCAACTGAGTTTTAGTTTTGTCTTAGAATTGGTACCTCTTAGGGGTTAAAAAGATTTCCAGCCACGCCCACAGAACAGGAGTTTAGTACCTCTTAGCGGTTCTTTTCAAAAAACACTTGTTTCAAGTTCCATAAAGAGACTACCGACGGTATTGTGCAGGAGATGAGAAGATGCTTGGAAAAAAAACGAATGCGATGGCGTGAAGAAAATATGCTTAGATAATGAGAAGATGAAAGAGGGCAAGTTAAAAAAAGTGCCAAACCTGGTTGCTGCGTCAGTACTAGAGACGCATCGTGCAACAGCGCCTCCAACACCTCCACTAGCGTGATGATGATGATGATGATGATATAGCAGCCTTGTGCAGTCTGAAGTTGTTCTAAACGCACTTTCCACAACCAAGCAGTAGTCAACCTTTCTGATTTAGCTGCATCGACTGCTTTTTTACTGAGTAATACTGACTTGATAAGCTGACAGAGTTAATTAAATTACCTAATGCATCTAACGAGTAACAAAACAAATTTTGTGGTGTTATGCATATTTTTAGATATTCTGTTATAGATCATGATAAGACAGTTCAGTAAAGTGCGATTATTGGGATTGCTAGCTTGTATGTTTATTGAGAGCTTAGAGCTGTAGATTATAAATCAACTTTTAGCAGCAGGTCACTATTTTGGATTTAAAACTGCGCATAGTAAATTTTTGTTAACTTTGTAACAAGTTTAAGCATTATTTGATGACGCTAGCAATTTAAGAAAACATTTAGCTCCTAGAGACTAGCTCCTAGTAGACTATTTGCTTGACATAACGATGCCATTGTCACAATCAGCTCAAAGCATTGTCAAAAGCCATCCCAAACTTAATCTCAGGCGAAAATGGTGAAATCGCAGTATATAAGGTACTGGTCAACAAGTACAGGGGAGGGAGCATTTAAAAATGTGGTGGATTAGAAAACACCTGACCCACCCCTTCCATTTGGCACAAAAGTGACCCACCCCTAAATGAAGGTTGAAAATCACATGACCCACCCCCTATAAAATATGACATTTTTGGTTGCATGATCCAACAAAATCAAATTTTGTGTATGAAATTGTGGTATATATTTCTAGGTTTATTTCTTAACAATAATGCAAAATCACCTAAAAATGATATTGTTTCCTTTTTCTCTTGCAACTCTAAGTTGCCTTTAAACTCTAAGAAAACTTAAGGTGGGGGTTTACCTGAATTAAAGTGAAATTTGAGGAAGTTTAAAGAGAGATTGAAAGGGGGAGAAAAGGTTATGGAACACCACCAGACAGTTGCCCGACCCCACAATGGCACTCGGGTTGTTAGGCAACTGTTTGGTGTGTATCTATCAATTTTTAACTTCAAACTCAAATTTTAAAACAACACCAAATTTCCTATTTCCATAAATTTTACTAATCCTTTGAGAAAAACTATCTGTCTCCAAATAAACCTAAAAATCACCAAAAAATTTACAAAACGGCGCAAAACATAGATGTGTGTAATGAGTGAACAGATTCTTGATTGCTTGAAACGTAAACGAGATATTTGCATTAAGAACATAATACCAAGCCAAAATACGGCTTTCAGGTAGACCTCCGCCTTAAACCTTTCACACTTTTTATTATAATTATTATCATTATTATATTAATTGTCATTATCATTATCGTTATCGTTATCGTTATCGTTATCGTTATTGTTATTATTATTATTATTATTATTATTATTATTATTATTATTATTATTATTATTATTAGGCCTCCAGCCTCGCTACGCGTGGAACAGTGATCCATCTTGAAAAAGGCTGTAGTGAATCCTGGGAGTCACATGACCAGTAAACTACGAGTCTCAGATCTATGAACATGTGTCCCGTACCCTTGGGGACAAATACTGTTTCGAAAATTTCTGCCCTGGGACTCCTTGCTCAATCCATTAGACTTCTTAGCTTTCGTACAGATTTTACAATACATGAAATTGTCATCTCTATTGTACACCAGCAAAGTGTACTTTTTCAACCACAGCTCGAAAAGTTTTCGTCCTTCGAAACTGGGAGAAGTTAACACTGTTGTCGATGTGTGCCAATTCCTGTTAAAAACAGGATAACCCACCCCCATGGGTAGCTAAAAATTGAACGACCCACCCCTTACCAAAGGCTCAAAAACTGGTGCCCACCCCCTCCCTACTCAGGCGGTCGGCCCACTCCCGATACCTTTTGACCAGTCCTTAATTATCGTTTAAGCGGCGTATGGGGAGTATGTGTCAGCATTTCTAGGAATGAATGGGGATTCACAAAAGACCACACTTTTAACTCTTTAATCTTTTCTTATGAAAGTGCTCAGTCTGCCAATCATCGGAAATCCCAATGGGTTAGGCCTAGATACAAATATCGCAAAAAATGTTCTAAATTTCTTTCTAGAAATTCTCATAAAATTCCTAAATTTCTTTTGAATTTAGTCTAAATTTCTTAAAAAATCTTCTAAATTTCTCAGAAATATCATTTTTTTCTAATGTTAATTTGACCCATTTTGGCTTTATATCAACTTCCGCCATGTTGACTGATTGATTCCACGTGGCGTCGAATGGTGCATCGTGGTGCATCTTATTGTACTGCAGAATAAATCTGCTGAATTGGTAGTATCGCTGGCTCATAAAAGGAAAAGGGACCATTTTAAACCTGCCGAAAATCTATAGCTTGTGCAGACAGGGAAACACGAAATTGTAAAATTTAATATAAACTTTTTTTTGTTCTTATGAAGTATCTTTTTTGTGATAATTGCTCTAAATATCACATTTTTTTCTAAATTTCTCAACATTTTCTAATTTCTCAAAAACTTCTAAATATCTCAAAAAATATCGCGATATTTGTATCTAGGCTTACAATGGGTAGCCAATGGGTAGCTTTGATTGGTTAATTAACCAAGGTATCAAATTAAAATCGATGTCAGTGAGTTTTACAAACCTCAGCCCTCGCAATCACAAGTATCGTGACATGTTTCGTGACATATTTCACTCTCTCCGGCCGCAGGCCCTTCGCAGAGATCCGAAACGTTCGTTATAGAAATCCGCTGTGCGGGGTAAGTGCAGACAGAAAGCCTAGCAACCGTACTCTGAAAAACAACAACGTGAAACGACCAAATTCAATACAGTTTTTAATGACGATTTTCCGTGTATAAACGAATAAAAATAAAATTGAAAACAATTATGCGTAATTTTCTTCGATGTTGTCTTCGACATCACTTTTATGATCGCTGGCTATATCGCAAAGTCAGTTCTTGCAAGACTTGTCTTAGTTTTCAACTTGAAATATGGCTTAATGATGGCTTCCCGAGCCAAACTTGTCACCAGGTTTTTCTCCATCCTACCCTGTATAATTTCGTGACGTCATCCAAACACCCTATGTTTAGACGGACCACTCTAATTCCCATTAGCTCTACTGTTGCACAACTGTGTCAACGATTCCCAAGAGTTCCAAGAGGGCGTTTCAGTCCATTCAGTCAATAGACCATTTTACAGTTGTTGGCAAAGTGACCTGGCCTCTGACTGGCAGCGAGGCTGGAGTTGACCTTGTTTTGATAAAGACCTCTCTGCTTTTATTGTGCAAATCAAGTTGTTCTCATGCTAACTAGTTTACATTTACATGAGAAAAGCTTGAAGGTCTATATCAAAGCAAGGTCACCTCCAGCCTCGCTTGCATTCATGGCCAGGTAACTAAGCACACAACTGTAAAATGGCCTATTTGACTGCAATCTCGTTCCCAGAGCCCACGTGCCTTTTGGTCAGCACCAAGACACGGAGCTCTGGAATAATCAATTTCCAGAGACCAAGAATTTAGGACTTCCGGTTTCACAGCGCATGCGTGGCTTGGTTTATTTGGAGTCCAGAGGTGAAGTCGATGTGAATACGTTCCACAAAGACATTCAATACGCACTGGAAAGACTAGGAAAGTCGAAATTTCGCTTTGAAAGAACGACAGTTATCAAATTATAAAAGCAAACGAAACGAGGGCTCTGGGAACGAGCTTGTTGATTATTCCAGAGCTCCGTGTCTTGGTGCTGACCAAAAGGCACGTGGGCTCTGGGAACGAGATTGATTTGACTGACATGTGTGAGACAGTAAAGGAAGTCAGTGCGCAGACTCACTTGATAGGCAGAGTGTTCAGTCCCAGGCCTGTTATCATTGACGCAGGAAATTTTCCCATTCTTGTCCCCAGAACCGTCTGTTTCTTTTGACCGACGAGACTTAGGCACGAGGAAAAGGTGGCTGCTGGGAGATTTGATTGGACGAAGATGGATTTCTACCGATTCATCACTGGTTTCCTTCCCGAGAATATCTGTTCCAGGTCAAAATGAAATTCAGGTTAAAATCATTTTGACCTAGTTTGATTCTCAATTTTCTATGTCTTCTAACCCTAATTATTGATGATTCATGAATAATTAGGGTTAAGAGACAAAGGAATTTCATTTTAACCTGAATTTCATTTTGACCTACAACATATCAATTGGTTGATCTCTAACTAAAACCGCTTGCTTACTGTTGTTCTTTACTACAACTACGGGCCTCAACAGATTTTGACAAGGGTAATTTAAAAGAGAGGCAAAATTTTGACCGGAAGTGGCATTCACTTGTCTGTTTTGACAATTCTCCCCGTAAAGCAAACGAAGTAGACGAAGTAAACGAAGTTGCGGTCATCCTTTTTATATAAAGGTTACCATACTTTAGTTATATATACAAGCCAGTGATGTTTCCAGGAAGAAACTAGCGCTCATTTAAGGCGGGGGTACACGTGAAGGCTGTTTTGACGTCGCTTAACACGGCCTTTCTGCCAATATCTCGGTCACATTTCAAGCGACACTAAATCTCTCTGCTTATCTCATTAACCACTGTTTGGCGGTTTCGTGTAAATTTTTGGGTGATTTTTGGGCAATTTGGGAAAGATATATTTTTTCTTAAAGGATAGGTTAAATTGAGGGAAAATATGAAATGTTGAAGACTTGATGGATTTGGAAAATTGAAATTTGAAGTGAAGAATTAGTAGACGCCAATACCAAACAGTCCCCTACCAACCTGAGGCTCTCTTTTGCGGGGTCAACTGTCTGGTAGTGTTTCCAACCCATCTTAATCCTAACAATTTCCTTTCTAATATCACTTCAAATTTCACGCCTATTCATGTTTAAATCAAGTCAATACTTGAGCCAAGGCCTCGCCGTCTGGGAAGGACCGGCAGCTCTGGGGCCGAAACAAAAACAAGCAGTCGCGTTCAAGGGGGCTGGAAACGGGGAATCAACAGTCGAGTTTTTTCCGTGAAGAGGAGCATGAATCTCGTGATTTTCGCTGTTGTCGCGTCTGCCTTTATTTCTGTCGGTAAGTCGTATCTTGTAGACGATTCGCATACTGATATGACTCAATTTTAATGATATTATTGCATGATTGGGTCGGCGATCGCTAAATCTATAACTAAGGGAACCTAAAGGAAGTCATCTATCAGTTCAATGTTTTATACAAACCCCTTTTGCACAGCTATGTAGATATTTTATATGGGGAATGCAAAAGCTGGAATACATTTGAAAGTATAAGAAATAATGACAAGCGTACCAATGAGATTCGGGGCTGACCTTTTGTAGCCTACACTGCACTGCTTTGGTTCGAAACGGACGCCTGTGCAAACTGCAAATTAAAACGCGCTTGTCTAGATCATCAGGATCGGGCGCCGTGTATACAGTATACTAAAGTAATACTTTGACTTGATTTGTCCCTTATAGAATATATTAGAACTGAATAGTTGCTGTATATTCGCTGTTGGAGTTGGGAGTGCATTATTTTTTATAGATTTTATTGCACAGTCATTCCCGGATGTCTTGTTGCCTGCGCCTTCTCGGATGTAAATATTTTCCGTTTTCTAAACCAAGTAGTAGATGTGTTTCGTTGTTTCCTAAGAAAATAATACGTTTTTAAAGTCTAGAAAAAACTACTAAACGGACTTGCGTTTCGCTTGCGTCCACTAGTAGTTTTTCTAAAGCTCGAGCGGACATCATTTTCTTAGAGATCTTGCAACATTATCTGCTATTTGGTTGGTGAATTTTGGTTAAAAGTGAAACCGCGTTCAGTTTGCAAGGATTTATAATTAAAAGAATACTGACTAAAGTGTCGTAGAATGAGATAACTATTATAAAAAGATAAAAGACACCGTTAGTTTTGAGTAGTTTGTGACTACCATAAATCGATCTAAAGTCGAGCAACTTCAAGCGTTGTGTTACAAGATGGGAATTTTATATGTTGTAATTCCAAATTGACCTTTAACTGGCCATATGTGAAATGATTTTTGCCACAAAAATCCTCTCTTGTGTTATTTACGATTCGTTTTTTGACATTTTGCGCTGTTTTGGTTCCGTTGCTGAGACAAAGTAAAAGTTACCAAACAGGAACTTTTGGATCCAAGATCAACCACGGGCTGAAAATAATGTCAATATTTGGCGAGTCGCAGAACATCACGCTGTAATCAGAGATGACGTTTCGAACTACACTACAAGCTTAATAGCGCACACAAAACATATTCAGCTAGCCCTCCTTAAGTAATAAAAGTTTATTGTAACCGAAGTCATTCCGTGAGCGTCATAAAAATTTGCCAGACGTCGTATATATGTATCGGAATGTAACATTCCAATTCAGCGGCTGGAATTACAGAAACGAAATACAATAAAAACACCATTCCTTGGCGTAGGTTGGAAAATGTGTCACGTGATGAAGGCAAAATATTAGTGTACGATGCGTGAACAAAGAAGCGTGTGCTGTAATTCGTGAATTTATTATAAAAATAAAATGTTTTTAAAAGTAGCTAAAAACAAGTATGACGCATGCATTTTTGTCAAAATTCGCCCGTGATATGCAGCTGATAGTTTAGTGGACAGAAAATGAAATATAATCCGAGAAAGTCCATGGTGTCCAAAAATTCAGACGATAAATGATGATAGAAAGACGTAAATAACTTACAAGCGGCTTTCGACACAGTTTTTATTCTATTCGACTTGAGACAGTAAATGACAAAACAGTTATATTTTGGCTAGAGCTATACCATCTTCACACTAAAATATGCATACAAGGTAGCGCTTAACTACGTTGTTAATAAAAATGAAGAGAGACGAAACAAAAAGGAATACTCATGAGAAATGTTAAAGTTCTCTGCTGGATTTAAGTTTATGGCTGGTTTGCAGTGTCACGCAATCAAAAATAAAAATCTTAAACATTCAATAAATCAAGTCAAGAATCTGAGATATGATAGATGACTCTTACATGAACAACCTTGTCAAGGTTTCGGCCTGTGCGGTTTTTCATTTGCGCGTTATTTGGAAAACTGTTTCACCCAAATTTATAGCGAAGATATCAGTGACGTCATGAGCACTGTTACGCAATATTTATGGTTGGCAAAAAGTGATCAAAACAAAAGAAATGACTGAAAATTCGTGTACTTCAAACGACTGTCGCTTCACATATATGCTAGATTTCATCCTGAAACCTGGAGGAAAGTTAGAATATTAGGATAATGCTTCACTGTTAAAGTTTTAAGGAAATCCGAGTATCGACACCTGTCGAATTCGTCTGTGAGTAAAGGAAAGAGCTTCTGCCAACCACACGCACCAGTGATTTTGCGCGCGTGAGCGAAAATGACGTCAATGTTTGTAAACAGATATCTTCGCTATAGAGCTTGTAAGGGATATTTTTTTGGACTTGAACTTGTCACGTGTAGTTTTGCGTTACAAAAGGACTTTAGACTTGTCATCACGTTTTTTGATGACATTTTGTTATTGCGTTTTTCTTTTGCTCAGAAGAACTCTCGGGCGGGCGTAAATTGCCGCACATTGCTGAATTTTGAGAAGTGTATGTCGCTTCATTCGTGAATTCATTAAAGAAGTTGATATAAAACTTTTCTTTTGACCTACACGAAAGCCCTCTCGAGCCGCCAAACTCAAACAAAATGAGAAACCCTGTCGGGCTGAAACGTTGTAAACACGTCAAGTCATTAGAGGGTCTTACATCTGATAAAACTAAAACTTCAGAGAGATTGGTAATTTTTAGTTTTGGAAAATGATGACGTCACATGATCCCCGGACTTTTGGTGCTTTTTCAACCCCCGCCAACGAGTGGTAACTGAAAGGTGGTTTCAGACGCCGAACTTTTCCTGAGGCGAGTTAATTCGAATTTGGACCAACCCAAATTAACAGCACTACGCCTGATGATTCAGACGCCGAATTCAATTAGCCGTACCACACGTACCACACGTACCACAATCGGCTCCTGCCACAAGTCGTTACCACACCCCTGTAATACTGTTGGAGGAAAACCAGTCAATATTGTCAGCGGTTTTCCAGCGAAGTGCAAAACACGGCGGACGGTACTATCACGTGTTCGTTGTCTTACATCAAGAATTATAAAATAATTGAACCACTTCGCGCGCTCTCATTGGTCACATGAAAAGTTCGGCGTCGGGAATCAAAGCAGTTACAAAACCGACACGGACAAATTAAATTGCTCGCCCAAGCTATATACGTTTGTGTCGCTAAAAAGGATAGAATCTTAAGCAGTGTTATCTTAGGGTTTGATAAGGTGAAGAGGTCGAAGAGTTTAAACACTTCAGGAAAGTGATTGTTTGCGTGAAGAGTTTAATCTAGATCAAGATTTGGTCCTTGGAAGTAAAGTACGCCAACTTTTTTGTGTATTTTCAGAGGTATCAAACGAATTTGGGTTGGGCGTGCCCGCCGTTTTCATTTTCTACAATCTACAGGAAAAAATAAGCCCCGGATCTCCTTTATGAGAGAGTTACACGTAGAGCCTCTCGATATTTAACTCGCTCTCTATGAACCTTTGTTTTATTTACAGCCTGGTCCATTCAGTGTTACCAATGTGTTCCTGAGGCGACACCCAGCTGCAGCGCATCTCACACCTCGGACCAGTGCGCAGCACATCAAACAAAGGCGACCTGTCCCGAGGGATTGAATTACTGCGTGTGGTCACGTTTCACCAATGCATCGATAGACATAGAAAAAAGATCGTGTGGAAGTTCACGGACATGTGGCAGCCTGAATTTTTCTTGCGAGCAACACAATGTGCGAGACGGGAAGGTGACATGCGACTGGTCGTGTTGTCAGGAAGACCTCTGTAACGCAAGCGTCTACCCTATCGCGCAATGTGTTATGTCGGTGATGATTGCCTGTGTGCTGTACGCGTTTCTTTAACCCATAAGACTTCCGATGAGGCGAGCTTGAGGCGCGCCACGCTTCTTTTTGTTAGGCGGACACTGTTCATGACATTACATGAAGGGCTGTGGAAGATTGGACTGAAAAAAATTGTATTCTGGAGTATGCAGAACCTGACAATGCTGACAATGTTAAGGTTTTACGCGTGAATTATATTAATACTGTACAAGTTAATTGGCATCCGTATATAAACCAGCGCCTCTAGACCCATTCGTCGCCTTTTTCTTCCTACAGCGCTGGCAAGCTCGTTTTTTCAGTGCCACAGATTTTAAAAACGCGAGAAGAGGAGCTGATTTGGAGCTATTGTGTAGGAAGAAAACTGACGTCTCTCAATCGGCTGACGGTTGCGGGTGGAGTCTTGCAATCCACCGTAGGAAAAAAGATGGCGGCTGTACATTTTACAACAATACCTTGCGAACCTAACACAGCGTATAAGACACAAGGAAAGCCACATTTTCACAATATTTGTCCCTGTACTTAGGACATTGTGTATCGTAGGTTTGAAGATTTTATAGCCCTTCTGCATCTTTTTGTGAACGTTGTTAAAGTTTTCGTGCGCTAAGAACTGTGGGTAAATGTACCAGTCGCCATATTCTTTGCTACGAAGGATTACTCTCGCAGACTTTCTCGCGTGGAATGAAAGAGCGTGCGACTAGGGATGGCTTAAAGAGTACAATAGTGACTTTTTATATATATCAAATTATTTTATATTTTTATAAAAGTTGACCTGCACCTATTTGAAACCTCTATTTTGATTCGTTTTTGTTAATCTGCGCATCTGTTGTTCTTAGGGCTAGGGGCATTGTTTGTTTTGTTTATCTATTGTTTCGTTTGGCAAATTATAAAGAATAGATGACAATGGCAGAATTCACTGCGAGGATCATTCTTCACTTTCATCTATGACCGCAGTTCAAATATATCAATTATTTCATATATACTTACATTATAAAGAACCTTGTAAACGGTACAGGTCGCCCCATAAAATTAAAGCATGAATCCGGCACCAGATTTGGACGTTAGATTCTGATATTCAACTGAATCTCTCCAACGCCAAACGCTTATACCATAATCATCCTTTAACTCATTTACGCTCGGTTTCTATGAGATGACAATGGCAGTATTTGCTCTTTAGAAATCAGTAGAATTTTACTAATGATGGTTACATTTGGTTTCAAACTAATTTTACACACGTTGCTAAAATGATATGAAGCAAGTTTATGTTAATTCTTATGAAGCAAAATCTTCTGCAATAACCTTTCTAAAAATAATATTATATGATTTTATATCATCATTCCCCTTGTCTTCAGTTCAACCCACCCTATGGAAGAATCTAGCTCTTTGCATAGGCCTAAGGGCGTGTTTAAAACACGAAATGACGAAATGGCACTCCAGTTACTAGCCTAAACAGCGCTTCGGTTAGCCTAAATAGCACTTCGGTTAGCCTAAATAGCACTGACTTGAAGGTGGTTAGCTCTCAATAATCATTGTATGGGTTAACCATATCCCACATTGTTAAGTGCCATTCCGTCATTTCTCCATTTCGTGCAGTTTAACACCATCGCTATCATTCTGCGCTCAGTTTAAAAATACGGTAAACGCGCCCCAAGTTATGATATTACGTTTCCGTTTTGCGTAGTCTCGAAGAAATCACTTCGTTTAGTCTAAAACTATGCGACACTGAGAAATAAAATGATCAAATTTAGATATATTTAAAGCGGATCTCAATGGAGCCCTATTGTTTCCGCTATTGTTTAGTTAAACAAAGAACTGCATGCATAATAAATGTATGGGGTTGAACGGATATTTGTCAAGTTTACTTTGCCCATGCAAGAGCACAACTCCAGTCAATGGCCGTCCTTCGCAACTCAAGTCCCTGCTGACCCCTCCCCACTGAACTGACACGGCCTGGCTACCTTGCAAACAGTGCGGACATGTTTGAACGTTCGCACTCTTGTCCAAAATGGCATGTTGCATTTGCCGTGTTATAGCATTTCGTAAGGTAAAAGATGCTTGACGTACACGTAGTGTTTAATAACGAACATTGATTAAGCTTATTTCTTTAGCTTTTATTTTATCAACGGTACAAATAGGCCATTTCCGAGTTGCTTTTTTGCTTCTTCAAAACGAGTCTTCGTGCGAGACCCTTCTATGAGACTGAGTGAAAATAAACCTGTAGGCGAAACTCATTTTCATACGAATGGTTTCGCACGAAGACCCGTTTTGACACAGAGGCGAAACACAACTTGGAAATGGCCTGTTGCATGCATCATTTTCGATTTATTAACATAGGCACGCAGGGCTTGCAAGAGTTATTTTTTATGAAGTCTCGGAGATAAGAGCATTCATGGAGCTGTTTACGATGTACAGCAAGAGAGAAACTGGGAATTTATGATATACATGGTAAGATAACTAATAGACCTTTTTACCGATACGGCGGCCATCTTGAATTCTATTGTTTTGACTGAGAAATTATGGGCTGCCGAGGGGGCAATCGCTGGAAAATTTATCAGATACACAGCTTTCAGGAAAAAAAATTTTACTGCTTGTCTCTCATATTCCATAACAAATATTACAAGCCTTACATCTTTCCGTCACAATATTTGGCAGTTGTTCCTATGGTTATCGAAAAATTATTGTTAAAAGTTATCACGCCACAGTATTCTTTTTAATTATTTCTCATCTGCCCCCTGGGCATCCCATAATTTCCTCGGAATTCAAGATGGCCGCCGTATCGGTAAAAAGGTCTATTAGTAAGCCATATACTGCAGTGATCTGACGCGTCTCCAGATTAATGTAGATACCATCTTATTTTCCAACCGCAGGCACTTTGATTCGTTCTTTGATACAATCCACACTGTGATTGGTGTGACACGAGCACATGCATAACTCCCCACCACTCACCAATCTCGTAGCCCTTTCAAACCCCAAGAGGAATTTTTGCTCAAAAATACTCAAGTTAAGAGAACTTTTCACATTTTATTTGAGTCGTAAGTTTACCCTTTTTACACAACAACTACTTCACTGAAAATAGAAAGAAAGAGGGAAAAAACCTCTCTGATTCATTGAAAGTCAGATTTAATTAAAGTGCACTTTAATTTGATGCCATGCAGTCTTCAAAGAACATTTGAACAGTTCTCGTACTTTTTACCTTTTTAAAAATATCGGACTGAAATGAATGTCATCAAATAAAACTATAAACTGCTACTGCAGTGTAGAAATGAAAGATTCTTTTTTGTTTAATATCCTGGAAACAATAGCCAGCAACTTGTAAGCTCTAATTGAATTTACTTCCATATGAAAAACAAAAGTGTCAAGTTACTATATATAACTAAAAATAGCAAACATCTTGTGCAAACAATTTACTCCCGTATGAAAAGCAAGTGTCAAGTTACCATTTGTAACTAAAGCTAGAAAGCATCTCGTGGGAACAGGTGCTGACGATTTGTTAGCTCTAATTGAATTTACTCCCTTGTGAAAAACAAAAGTGTCAAATTACCCTTTGTAACTAAAAAATAAAAATATCTCGCTATACTTGCATGCAACAAGAACAAAACAATCGTTACCCACACTTACTATTGTAAACGTTAGAACTGTCTCAAATTTAAATAGTCTCGTCTCCTCTAAAACAAGTCCTAAGAACTAGAAGCGACAATTGGTGACCTAATTAAATTTACTCTTTGAGAAAAACAAAAGTATCAAGTTACCTTTGTAACTAAAAATAAAAATATCTGGTGCCATTTGCATACTACTAACTCACAAACTGCTTCAAAACTCAAGACTCCTCTTGTTCACAGCTAAAATCCTTAGCCTAACCCATAGAAAATGAAGAAGTAAGCCCAATATATGAATACTTCCTCCTCTTTTATAGAAGAATAAATATGGCCGTTCTGAACTGTATCGGGATCAAATCTTCTCACATACCTTTTACCTTTACAACAGGAAGTTTGATTGGTGTTTAATAGTAGATCCAATCTGATTGGTGTGACATACATACATCTCTCACTGATCCACTCACTGAACTACCCGTCCATAACATACCCAACGCGCCAACTAAGAGGTATTTTTTTTACAAACAAATAACTCAAAAATTCTAACCTGGCTCTGTGGATCACATTGAGGTTGAGGGATGAATAAGTGATTCTTTTCTTTTATTC
Organism: Micromussa lordhowensis; assembly: GCA_964020085.1. NCBI lineage: Eukaryota > Metazoa > Cnidaria > Anthozoa > Scleractinia > Lobophylliidae > Micromussa > Micromussa lordhowensis. Next base: position 41,971,493 of record OZ026595.1, read on the forward strand.
CTCTATAAGCCTCAGAGCTATGTTAGAATTTTAATATGTCGAAAATGGCCTATTGAGTGGGTTTTGCCTCTTGTTTACGTGACAAGGTCATGTAAGCTTGGTCAATTAGCCTCGCGCTCCTTTTGTGCCAAATATTGAAGTTGAAGTTTGTGACTTGTTTCCATTATTCAGAAGCCCTTAAGTCTTATTCAGCATGAGTTTACACTTTACATCACAGCTTTTTGCTAATTGAGGTGGTTCGAAATAGTTTTCATTTTCCCGAGACAAGTTCACAAATTCTTCTCTAATTTATGTATGGTTCATCGTATCACTATGAAATTTGGCACAGAAATAAAAGAAACATCATAGATTCATTACATGCCATTCATTTCAGAAAACCTGTTACCATAGCAACCATATGACGCATTCAGTTGAGCCCCTAAAATCGAAATCTATTGTCTTTTTTAAAAAATTGGTCGGTGAAATCTTCTCAAACTGCAATATTATATGTCACCAGAAATGACCTTCAAAATATTTCAGTTTAAAAAAAATCTGTAGGGTAGATTAAGAAAAAATCCTCTTTTTGACTATTGTTCTCTTATTTTTTTTCCTGCCTACAGAATTTTTTAAAAATCGGACTATGTATGCAGCCAATTGATCCTGGTTATCACCGAAAAAATGAAAAAAATCCACCGAGCGGAAGTGGAAATATGAGCGATTAAAGTTATAAAAACTCCAAAATTTTGACACGACAAGATCAGCAGTTGCGCATGTGCGTCAACGGCACGTGCGAGATTAGGCTTGTTGATTAGAACCCAGTTTGCGCGCGCCATAAAACTATTTCGAACCACCTTAAAGTCGCAATATCATGGATGACGCATTTCTGGTGCAAATTAATCCTTAAATGTGGCGTGAAATTTCAGCATTAATTATTACTTTTCATGTGAAATTACAAAATTGCTGTGGCAACATTTGGAGTGAAATTTGTTGATACAACAGGCAAGTCAAAAATCCACAATTGTAAGTGGTATTTTTCACCCATGATATTGAAATGTGAGCTTAATCAAATTCTGTACTTGTAAAATTAAGAAATATTTTCACTTGCGCTTTATCAAAATTCTAATAATTTCCCTCACCTTAAGGCTTGGAAAAATTTTTAGAATTTTGACAAAAATGTGTGAAATTATTTCCTAATAATTTTCACATGTCATCATTTGATTACCATGCATATTTTCTTGTCTGGTCAGTAACCTGGCCTCTGAATGGCAGCAATGGCTGGAGGTGACCTTCTTGGTTAATAATGCTAACTTGCTCACTCATCATCCTGGCTGGGACATAAGATCATACTAATACTAGCTAGTTAAAATGCATTTAATGAGAAAAGGAGAGAGGTTTAATTGTACGAAAACAAGCATTCATAGGCCAGTTAACTGAGCAAACAACTGCAAAACTACCTATTGAAATAAAGTATAAATGCATTTACATGATTGTGCAATTATTTAATTATATAAGCCGGTTTTAACCTTAAACAATGTGTTATTTCTAGGAGTGCAAGTGACTTAGGTAGCAGTGTATTGTATGTATTCAATCATTCACCAGCTTGTCCAAAAGGGTTTTGACACACCATGGCCAGAGAAGCTGTGCAGCAGATTGATTTTCCAACAATTAAACTGGTCGTTCTAGGTGAGAGATATGTGTATGCAGGTTCAGCGTAGCTTATAGTGATGTAAGTATATATGAAATAATTCATATATTTGAACTGCGGTCATAGATGAAAGTGAAGAATGATCCTCGCAGTGAATTTTCCAATTTAAGCAACTGGAAAGAAGAAGCCTGAAAAAAATCAGGGCTTCAACGGGATTCGAACCCGTGACCTCATTTCACTCCTTACGGGAAGATATGAACTCAACAAATTGACCTCGCTCCCAATGTGTGGCTTCATAGCTCAGTTGGTAGAGCATCGCACCGGTATCGCGGAGGTCACGGGTTCGAATCCCGTTGAAGCCCTGATTTTTTTCAGGCTTCTTCTTTCCAGTTGCTTAAATTGGAAAATTCACTGCGAGGATCATTCTTCACGTAGCTTATAGTATTAATTTTTATTGGTATAAAGTTAACATAATTTTGAAAAACCTGAGAATTCATGTTTGGAGTCCAACAGAAATTCATTTTGCTTCTGGTTATAAATAAAAAGCTATAGACACTCAGAATGTTTTGTACACACTATACTTCCACTTACATTTGAATACACAAAATGTAACTTGTCTGTGGTGGGATAATAGTGATGTACTTGGTGTGTTCGCTCAAGTAAGGTTTCAGAGTCCTATAACTATGAGAAGTGATCTGCTCCGACAGAGTGCAAAGAAAACCAGTTTTTAGCTAGGCTAATGCTCTTTGATGCACTGGCCCAAGTGACCCCCAAAATCTTTCTTACTTTCTTTCTTACTTAAAATTTCGTCTTGCCCATTGGGCAAGCACAACATACCTTGGGTAGAATCCCCTTGCCCAAATAGAAATCCACTAAGCAATGCCTTTCTTTGCACTCCGTTTAGGCTAGGTATATTATGTTTTCACCACTTATGATAGCTGTGACAAAGGTTATTTCTTCAATAGGTGAAACAAATGTAGGCAAGGCAGCATTGGTTAGAGCACTTATGAAGGACCAAGCAATACCTCGAAGTACACTTGGAGGTGAGAAGTTTTCTTTCAAATGGGTTATTGCAGACAACTATCCACCCAAAATAAGCAAACCACTTTCCCACCTTTAATTTGAATACAACATGATGTTACCGTACATAATATTATTTAACTTTTTTAACAACAAAACTCTAGAAACTGCAGTCAGCTGTATCTGAATTTTTATTGCAGGGTCAGAACAACTCATCAATGTAGCATGTTTGAATGTTGGTGTGAAAGATTTTTTGTGGAACTTTTGGTTCTTTCATCAATGCCTTGAATCCTAGCAGACCCTAATGTTTGTCCCATTTATTTTTAGCTGCCTTTCTGAGACAGACGGTACGTCTTGGTGATACATCAGTGAAGGTTGAGATATGGGATACTGCTGGACAGGAGAGATACCACACTCTAGCTCCATTGTACTACCGTGGAGCACAGGCTGCTATTGTTGTGTACAGCATAACAGATGAAACTTCATTTAATAGAGCAAAACATTGGATTAAAGAACTTCGGCAAAGCGTTGGATTGGATATAGTCATAGTTCTTGCAGGAAATACAGATGCAGATCCTTCAGGCGAGAGGATGGTGAAATTTGAGGTAATTATACAGCATTAGCTAACTTGTTAGTTTGTAGATTCTTGTTGCGTTTGATGATAGGAGAATGCATTCTAATCCCATCATTCCTGCGGGTTTGTGATCTGCAATTTTCCACTATTCCAGGTGATTTCAGGGTTTGAACGCCATCTTGGACTGGCTGTGTGGCACCCATGATGATATTTAGATTATGGGCTTGATATGAGTTTTCCACAAGTGAATAGAATCAGAAAGTTACTAAGTTTAATGTAAAGCTTGATTCTCCCCTGCTCTGAAGAATATCAATTTTTGAAAAGTAAGCTAGAGTGTTTTTGAGTGAGCTGAACTTCATTTAATGAACTTTTACTCATAGGGCACACTAAGAGTTTTTCTTCAGTAAATATTCAAAGTTCTTGGATGTTTATTGCCAGAAATTTTGCTTTAATCTGTTTTTTACAATTGCATGACTTCATGAATAGGACATCATAGAATGCTAAATGCCACACTGACAGTACGTTTGAGTGAGCTTAGAGAATGAGAAAGTCTGTTTAAAATCATTTTAAACTTTGCTCAAAGATATGAGGAAAATACAAACAGCAATCTGTTGAGACTGCACTGGTATGTCAATTTAGTGAACTTGCAAATTATAACTCAAAGTATGAAGGCATGATTAATCAGTTGCAGTTATATTATATGCACACAACTTAAGCAGCTGTGAAATGAAAACCTGGAAAAAATTCAGGCCTGAACAGGATTCAAACTTGTGACATCTGCAATACTGGTGCAGTGCTCTACCTACTGAGCTATCAAGCAAGTTCTTAATAGTTTGAATCCCGTTCAGGCCAGAATTTTTTTCAGGCTTTAATTTCACAGCTGCTGTGGGTGTATAAATAACTACGATGATCAATCATGTCTTCACATCTTTCTCCGCAGTTCAAATATATATTCATTTGTCTTTAACAAAGCATGTCTGAAAGGCGAGGTAATGATTCGGACTGTACAAGCTGAAAGGATTACTGCTTTCTTGACTTTTTGTTGTTGATGAAGGCTGGCAATTCTTGAGAATTAATAATAATAATAATAATAATAATAATAATAATAATAATAATAGTTTAAGAAAATAATAATAGTTTAAACGATTGAAGAAGTATAAAGTGATTGCTCAACTTCTGAGGTAGAAGTCTGAAGTATTTTGATCCTGGTTTTTTCCGTGAGTCTGTCGAATGAATTTTCTGTTTAATTTAATCTTATTGTTG
>OZ026595.1:41983473-42130973 GCA_964020085.1 Micromussa lordhowensis
GAAGTAATATGAAAATGTCAAATACCCCTGTCAAATATGAAGTACTAAGTAAACAATACTTGCGTTCAATCCTGGATATAAGTGGATTGACTGGGAAATATACAGAATGCAGAACACAAATTCAGACCTGGTACAACTGTAGTACAAAATTATAACTAGTTCTCTCAGTTCCAGAGATCAGGTGCCCAAAGAATTACTGCAGAAATGCCATTTACTTCCATGCCTCTTGATAATATGTTTGCTTTTGTCACTGTTGCATTTTTTTGGAACAGCTGTAGCACCTGCAGAAATCCTCTCCCAGGGCGATTATGCGAACGTGCTTTATCAAAAGGCTCTCAGAGATGGAGCTGTGAATGTGTACCGTGGCCGAATTTTATTCATCGGCCAGGATCGTGCCGGAAAGACAAGTTTGAAGAAGTCCCTCTTAGGTCTGCCATTTGATCCTAAAGAACAGAGCACCGAAGGAATTGAAGTTGATCCTTCAATGTGTGAAATTGAAGTTGATCGAATTAAAAACTGGCGCTCTACAAGGGAAGACAAGCCAGGTTTGTCTGAGTTTTCTAAAGACATATCAAGGATGTTAGCTCAAAAGCGGTACCATGCTATTCTTAGCGAAGACTCAGGAACAGCAGAAGAACAAGAAGAAAGGCCTGCTGGTGACCTCATGAATCAGGTTTGTAATTCTGCATACCAATTGCAAGATCATCTCACCCCTTGTCGTGCCCTGCAGGACACCTAAGGCCATTCAGAACAGTCCTCCACCCACTCGGTTTCTCGTAGAAGCGGTTTCGGACCCCCATGACTGTCAAAAGTGCCCTGATCCCCAATTTTTCTCACGTGAGTTGGTCATTATCTAAATACAGTAAAAGTTTCAAAAAATTCTGAACATGAGAAGAATTGGGCTTGAACGTCCTCATATATGGATGCATAACCGGCAGCAGTGCGAAAAAGGTTCGTAGGCTTTAATAATAGACGTCCAGTACTAAATACGCCTTTATGAGACTTATCTGTTTGTCTTTAAAAACTATCTCTTAGATCACCGTTAATGAAAGTAAAGTCGAGGAGACAGACATATCCTCGCCAGCAAGGGAAATGGAAGCAGCGAACGATATTGGCAGTGTTAGCACAAAGACGAAGCCTGGTCTAGTGATTGATGCCTCTACACCTGCAGATGATATCACAAAACAAGCTGATCAGTGGTTGAAGAACATGTTTCTTAAGGGTGCCGATGCTGAAAGTGCTCCTAGCAACACAGAGTCTATTGTAACTCTGGATCTGTGGGATTTTGCCGGACAGCACCTGTACTACGCCTCTCACCCCGTCTTTTTATCATCACGTGCAGTATACATCCTGGTACACAACCTCAGTAAGCCATTGAATACCCCTGCCAAGCCCTGTGTTCGGCAAGGGACCCATGATGTTCTATTGGAAAACCCAAACAATGAAACAAATTTGGAGAATTTGCTTTCGTGGCTGGTAACAGTTAACAGGCTCAAAACAACGGGAGAAGGAATGGTTGACAACTCCGAAGGAACGCTACCCTATCTCAGACCTCCAGTGTTCATTGTTGGCACACATGCTGACAAGCCATTCGAGGACACCAAGTCTATGACATCACAGATACAGCAGGCAATGTCTGGGAAGGAATACGAGAAACACGTGATCCGGCCATTCTTCAGCATTGATAACACACAAAAGAACACCTCACTGTTGAGCTGGATGAAGAAAATCTTTGGCAAACAACCTCAAAGAAGTTACCAAGAAGGTAAAGATCATTAAACAAATAATTTGTAAGACTTGGTTGAAGTGATAGTGTCAATGCCTCAGTCAACTATGAGGAAAGCCTATATGTGAACAATACTACATTTTTGTATAAACCAGTTATCATTTTACCAATAGTGATTGGTAGACGTGCGACGGCAGTGAATATGTGTAAAACTGTTACTGTGGTAACCATTCTGTATTGCAATATGGCTGTAAGGTGGGTTGACAGGATTGGAATGTTGGAGAAGTTTTGGACAGTCTCGTCCTCTACTGAGATATTGACAGGAGAGAGCGAATTTTAGAGTGTTTTGTTTGCATGTTAAGTTGATTGTTGATACTTAGTGTTGTTTTGTAATGATATCTTCAAGGGCAAAGGGACAAGACTGGAACCACTGGTGCTAGTGGAATTCACGCGCTAAGGGCTAGAATCATGGAAGTGTTGAGGCAGGAGCCGTACATGGGGGAGAGGATACCGGTCAGGTACATGAATACAATCTCTGCAGTGGTGTTATGCCAGCCAGATAGCTGAACCGCTACTCTACTGCTTTGTGAAATTACGAAAGAGTGCGTGGAGTACATTTAGTTAATATACGATGGTGTCCATAAATTGCTTTTTTTGATGATACTACTTACCACTTCCCATTATAGCTTCAATTAGTTTGGTTAAAAATTGTTGTTCCTCTCTACCCTTTATGAACGCGTTTGATGTGCAGAGCACTAGTCATTGTGAGAAAACGTTCTGGAGCGTTCTTTCTATTTTTTGAAAATTGGATCAATGGTATCAAATCGATCAGTCGCAGTTAATTTGTGCGCCCTCGTCGACTCTCGTACACTCCCCTCCATGGAGAAAATGCAAAGAAGTTATAGCGATAGATGATATAGGGAACTTCGTGTCCTTAATGACAGAGAATTTCATGTCCTGTAAACTCCAGTATTTTACCTCTGACAATATTTGTGATGACCATGTTTTGTTATACACCTGTTCATTCATATTTCAAAATGCCTACCTGATTGGCCATCCATGGCTTGGTTGACTGGATTTGCCCTTTGATGTTTCCCAGGTGGTTCAACTTTGAAAAGGTCATTGAAGCTTTGGTAGCTGAGAATGTTTATCACATGCATCTGGAACAACTTCAGACGTATGCCAAAGAAGTCTGCTTAATCGAGGACGAGGAGGAGTTCAACACAATGTTGAATTTCTATCATGATCTTGGCATGATCGTTAAGCACCGCAGCACAGTCGTTTTGAAGGCTCAGTGGCTAATTGATTTGTTCAAGAAGCTGATAACCATTCCACCTTTCGATAAAGTGGTAAGAAAATGTGATGTTTTGTTCGACCTGTTTTGATAAACTATCAGACGTCTTGTGCACTTCATGTGCCAACCATGTTATTTTGTGTTACCAAAACGTTGAGAGATCCTCCGTGAGTTTTTCATCACTGGTAATGCTCTGAGGGAGAGGCATTTTCACAGTATAATAATAGTGTGATATTTCTTTGGACTTGCTGTGTCCTCTGATGTTCTGAACTAGATTTATGTGGAGTGCTATGTTTCTTGTTAGGATCCTGTACAATCCAGGTACTGGCAGGAAGTTGAGCAGACTGGCATCCTCAGAATGGAGCTTGTAGATCGCATTTTTTCCAGATTTATTCAGCAAGGCATTGTCAAAGAAGATATCTTGGACATGATGGAACGGTTTGGTTTGATCGCAAAGTTCTCACTCTCTCCAGCTGATGTAAAGTACTTTGTACCAGCTCAGCTGAAGTCATCGCCTAAATGCCTTTGTGAAATAGAACCATCGCCTTCTGATCCTTGCCCGTTGTATCTTCACTTTGTTCACGGTTTTGTGCCCCATGGTCTCTTCTCGCAGCTTATTTCAAAGTCCACATCTTGGTGTCCGGCGACTGGGTGCACACAACCGCCAAACCTGTATCAAAATGGAGCACGATTTGTTATTGGAACACAAAGTATCCACAGTTTTATTCTGATTTGCAAGAAGAGGTTCATCAAGATGTTGTTGAAGCACACAACACATGGAGATGAAGCTTCAATGTCGCATTCAGCAGAAGTCGCTAGAAGTGTGCGATTGTTCGTGGAGGGCACCTTGCAAGATTTGTCACGTGAGCTTCCACACCTGGGTGGATTGCAGTATGAGGTCTGTGTTGCATGCCCCTATTGTCTGCAGGAAGACCGCGTGTGTGACAGCCACAGGCAATCCTCTTGTGCGCACGAAGACTGCTTGCACCTCCTTGAAATAAAACAAGGGGAACATTTACTTTGTATAAAGAGCTTCGGTGATGAAGTACTCGCAGTCCGTGGACTAGAGAAGTGGTTCCCACCGTCAAGCCAGGTATGACCACTTGATAGTTTATAATCATTTTTTTTCCTTAGTGCGTGATGAACGGATAAGTCATTATTGCTTGAGCGGTCAATGTTTTTTTCATTTCTTTCATGAAAATTTGCAATTTTGGAAAAAAAAAGCCCCGGGGTCATGCGACAGCAGTTTGGCATTAATTTTGCTGTAAATTGAGCATAACTCAGATTGTTATTTTAGGAAGCTAACTAATCTTTGTTGTGTTGAAGTTGATGATGTTCGCTTCTTACAGCTCTTGTTCTTTTAAACAGTTGCTTATTTTAGTTTTTCTTCTTACTTTCGATTTTCGTGAAGCGCCAGCCATAGGGAAAAGTCCTGCAACTTTCTTAAAAGAAGATATTTCAAATAATGTTAGTTTGCGTGGTAATAAGAAAGGTTCATTTAAGATCCCATATTCCTTTATATTACGAATTCAGCAATTTGAATAACATCTTTTACATGTGTTAGCCGTTTTTGATAAATAACTGTTCCTTAGCACCATGACATTCGCCTGAATCAAACTGATGTATCTTTTAATTGCACCTTTGGCTCACAAGGTCTCCCTTGAACCTTGTGTACCCTTAGACTGTAGTGTAACGCGAACTTTGCAATAAATCGCAAAATCCAGGGCAAAAATTAACCTCAGAACGCCAAGATGTGACCATGTTCGGAACAGTAAAACAAATGACCGCTAGTGAACACACAATCCTGTTCCGCGAGAAACTCCTACTGGCGTCTATTGCGCAGGGATACCAATACATAAAACTAATACGGTAGCACTTACAAATTGTGTTTCCTTGTAGGAAGAGTCTCCTTCCAACGTAATTGGTACATCTCAAGACGCACCAGTGTACGGTTTTCCAGACAGTTTTGACGAAGCATTGAAAGTTACGCTCCTGGCAAGCGAGTGGAAATCATGTAAGGGTGGCTTGTCGACTATAAACAGATGCCTTGCCATTCTATTGGCCAGACACGTGAGAGTAGAAGTCACTCTCTTAGTACCACGATTTGCCTGTTCTGAAGAAGAGAAGAGGGCCGCCAAAAGTCACAACATTGTCATTAGAGAAGCAGAGAGACGTCCAGGCTTCAACGACCCCCTTGACTGGCTGAGCTTCCCACCAAAGGATCTTGCCATTGATATTGTATTAGGTCATGGAGGAAAGCTCGGTAAGCAAGCCCAAGTGATCAGAGAATCGCACAGTTGCAAGTGGGTGCAAGTTGTGCATACTGCACCTGAAGAACTCGGCATGCACAAAAACTATGCTAAAGCCATTTCCAGAGGCGAGGACAAAAACAGAACTGAAGTAGACTTGTGCAAATTGGCAAATCTTGTTGTGGCAATTGGGCCCAAGTTGACAGAGGCCTACTCATCTTACCTGCGCTCGTGCGAGAAGCACCAAGAGATAATTCAGCTGACACCTGGTGTTTTCAGTGAATTTTCAGCCGTGAAGCAAGCAGCGAACGACAGCGATAAGTTCAAGGTGTTGACCTTTGGCCGTGGTGATCCTGAAGACTTTAACCTCAAAGGATACGACATTGCCGCCAAAGCAATAGTTGAATTGAAGGACAGAACGTATCATCTGATCTTTGTGGGCGCACTTGATGGAAAGCAGGAGGAAGTTGCAGAGAACTTGTTGCAAAGCGGAATCTCCAGAGGTCAGCTGTTTGTTCGAAAGTTTGTGCAAAGCAAAGAAAGATTGAAGGAGTTGTTTTGCGAGGTTGACCTGGCCATCATGCCATCCAGGACGGAGGGATTCGGATTGACGGCCCTGGAAGCCATGTCTGCTGGTCTTCCCATTCTTGTGAGCGGTAATTCGGGTTTCGGAGATGCGCTTCGTGTTCTACCACAAGGCAAGTCATTCGTAGTGGAATCCAACGAGGCTAAAGATTGGTCAAAGGCAATCGCAGCCATTCGTCTCAAAGACAGAGCCCAACGCCTTCAAGAAATTCAAACACTGAGGAAATGTTATGAAGAGACCTACAGCTGGGAGAAACAGTGTGAAGCTCTTGTTCAAAAGATGTGGAGTATAACTCATGGTATGTTCAGAATTGCATTGAATATCTTTGATTCGTGACTCCAATCTGGCTGAATTAGCCATCGTTTCCTTCCGAAAACTGAATGAGTCTTGATATGGCTTATTGTGGGTGGGTGAATATTTTTTTTTTGGGGGGGGGGGAAGCTGCAAATACAAGTCTTGCGGCCGGTAGTCAAACTGAACAATGTGACACAATGAAATAAGCTGAACAAGCTGTGCTGTTGTATCAAGACATCGAAATAGTCTAAACATTTCCGACATCGCACGAGAGGTGTTACGAACAGGGTACGAGGTTTCCTTCTCAAGTTTATTTCCTTGGTATGATGCTCATTCAAAGTATCCAAGACACTATAATGAACAATTGATTGATTCTTTAGGGTTCATCATCGAGTTATGACGCAGGCGGGACGTTTGTAGAGCACGAACGAAGCGTCAGTTTTGCTCCAACTCTAGATTCTCGAGTGCTCTTCAAACTTCCTGAGGGCATGATAACGGGATGATCCACACATGGATGAAGTTCTAGGACATTGCGAACGGAGATGGTGCCGGAGCTGAAGTTTACTTTTGCTCACGCCATGAGCGCTCGTGCATCATTAGATTATAACGCACGCTTGCCTGTTTTGAGTTTGATAGCGCGGTTTTGCTTCAGTGTAGCTATGTTATAAGAAGCCTTATTAGCTTGGGCAGTTTTTTTGCCCTATTTCAGACCATGTGATGATAATCTAAAGAATTCTTGCTTTCAGATTTTCAAATTGTCGCGTGTATATCAATAAATTATTTCTAGATGGATGAAAGAGCACTGAATTCTATAGAGAATGTTACGTGGTCTGTAATGGGAAAACCATTACAAATAATGTATTCAAATTCGACTTTTTTAACGCCTTCAATTAGTAATTCGTGTTTGTATGTCCTTAACAACCACCTGCCTGGATTAGCTCGCTATTTGCAGTAAGTAAGTTTTTGGAAGACTTAATAAACTTGAAACTTGGTAACTTGATAATAAACTGCTGAAGTTAAAAAGATCTATTTTTGGTACAAGGACCAAGTAAATGCTTTTACAGAGTGATAGGTAATGTGATAGATAATGTGGAACGACCATTTACTCGGTAAATTGTTACAGCTTCAAATTTCCTCGGTTGGTGTAAAAGAGTTATTTTGTCATGAAGGCAAAAACATTACAAATAAAGCCCTTATCAAGCATGTATACCTGAGTTACAAGTGGACGTCTTAGGTCACTGTTTTATACTTATGTGCTGTGACTTTTATCTACTCCTGTTTCTTACTTGTTGTGATTACTGTTGTTTTTACAGATTAACTCAACGAGTGTCCTGCACTTAAGTCAAGCCGAACAGAAAACTTACCGAATGCCATCATAACAGGAGGCGAGGCAAAGGAAACACCTTACGGATGAATTAGTAGTTGATGAAATTTGTCGCAGTCTTGATCAGTCGTTTTTGTAGGTGTATCTCTGGTAGAATGCAATTTTGTCAATGAGTATAAGGACATTAAACATTATTACTCACTCCATAGCTCCTTCAATGGAATAGAAAGCAGTCACTGCAAAGCTGACTTGAACATATAACAGTTTAAAAGTGATATACGAGTAAGAATTACCATACCAATGTGGGAGATTAATATCTCCTCCACTTATCTCTAGTGTCTCTAATAATGTAATACACATGAGATGTTGAGGAATGAATTCTACCCAGTCGAGTAAATAGGTAAACAGTACCATCACCAATTAGAAACCAATCGAGTCTGAAAGTATGTGATTATTAATAGTAGACGAAATATTACTGAGTAGTGGAAAAAGAGGATTACTTTTATATGAAAGTTTTAATGATGTACTATATCCATATTTTTTTAGCTACTTTTACCCCTGCCATGTATAGAATTTTTAAAGTACTTGAATATCTTGCGAGTTAGTATTTGTTGGGGACTGACTCGCTTCAAAACTCTGTCCCACTCATGTGCTTAACGTAACTGATGAATTGAATACGAAGCGTGAATAAGTTTCATTTGAAAGTACGAGATCATAGAGCAAACGACATTATCACAGCATACTAGCCGGGTGATTCCAGTATAATGTAACTTCGGAACAACCTCATATTGATAGCGTTCCTTGTCTATCGTGTGTGAACTAAGTTCGGTAAACGACTTGAGCAACTTTTGAATCGAACAGAAGAAACTCTTAAGATTCAAACTCAAGGGAGAAATGTCAAATATTTAGTGTGTTTTTGAGAAAATGTACTGAACGCAGAACATTTCAGAGAGTACCAGATCCGCGCAGACAATTTCAAAGTACTTACTTGGTGAACTTGGATGTTCTGCCTGAATCGCGCCAACTTGACTTGATTCCTACCAATCTTTACACAAGATACATTGATGTATGTGATCTATAGTCATACGTACCAGCAATGAAATCACCGCAATTAGAATTGTGGACGTCTAAATGGTCCTAAATTTTTTGTTGTCTAGATGGACGGAAAAACATGCCTGGCCAGCTACCAGTGCCTTTTACGTCAGGTCAAGGGGTCTGGATACGAGCCTGGGTTTTTTTTTTATACTTTACTCGGCTTGCCATTATGCCAGACCGGTCAGAGACTAGTGGAACTAATCTCTTAAGGCAAGTATTTGACAAAATGGAACGGCAAATTTCAGACATTTCAGAAATTCCGGAATTGTGGCATAATGTTAAAACTACCTTCTAACACAGAAATAAAATAAGGAAGTTATCTCGCTGAAATTAAAATAAAGTGTGGTGCTTTCGCTTTCTGGTGCATTCTGAACCATGGTTGCATGTGAATGGTGATTACTTCAGTCGTTAAAAGCACTTAAAAAACCCCAAGGGTGTAAAGAGGTTCGAAGCTACGAGAAACGCTCAGCAACTGTGTTATGAAACCGCTAGGAGCTAAGCTAGCCTTGGCCAATACTGTGTTCATACTCACAAGATACTATAACTAGGTACTGTTTATGTGAGCTGCAAAATAGTATATCTCAAATTGATCAGTATGAGTAGACCTTTCAGATCCGAGTATAATGCTAGCAAACGCACGCGTCTTATGACATCACTTTCAGAGCTCATCTGAATTTGTATCACCGAGACTGGTTCGAAACTTCGCAAAACCATGGCGGATAACTCGGCAACTTTAAGGAGACTTAGCATTGCACACATCTTGGTAGGAATCCTACTCGTCTGTTTAGGCATCGCTGACCGTTTTGCGGGCTTCATTTGGACCGGTGATTTATATTTTGGAATATGGATTGGCACATGGGTGAGTTTTCTGTGGGCTTGCGATCATGTTGGATAGCAATTATCGCTTCAGTTAATTAAACGGCTGCCGAGCCCAGGGGGAGGGGGTACTCCATTATGTGGGCTATATAGGTATATGCGGCCCCAAAGGGTATGGGTTTTTAGCTGTTTTGGTCATAAATAGGGCAGTGATTTTGGCCATTTTGGTATTGATTTAAGGGTCAGTTCTTAAGCAGGGTATCAAATTTTGGGTCAGATCATAATTAGGGTAGGGAAAATCACTGACTTTGGTCTTAAATAAGAAAAGAGTTACAGAAGTTACAAAATCGTGCTGTACTGACGCGTCATAACTTTTTCAAATTACGATCGTAACACTGATGAATTTTTGCGGATGGTAAACTGGACCGTCAACACCTTGTTGATAATAATAATAATAATAATAATAATAATAATAATAATAATAATAATAATCTTTATACAGGGAGCTCACTTCACAAAGGGTGATATTCAGTGAGGCCCTGTAAAACAATAGAAAAAACAATAGAAAAAATAAAAGATCTTAAATAAATGAACGCGTGATAGCAATAAAAATACAATAAGGTTAAAAATGTCAAAATGTAAGATAGATTAATATGTTAAAACTTTAAAATATCTAAAATATATAACTTTTAATGTTCTGTTTAAAAATAAGAAGAGAATTAATTTCTTTCAAAGATGCGTCTAAAGTCAATAATGATGTATAAGATTGTAAATAATAGGGTTTCGGACTATCTTAGTTCGCACCCTGTCTTCCGTTCCGATACCTTAACTTATAACCAAAGAGATAGTGACTGTTCGCTTTCCATCCCACAGGCCCGCACTAATTATTGTAAAAGAAGCCTGCTGTACTGTGGAATAGTCTACCCTTGGATATTCAACGGTCAGCTTCTCTTAATGTATTTAAATCTGAGTTGAAGAATTAGGATTTACATAGTAGTCGTATGTGAGTTTTATTTTGCTTTTATACACGGCTTCCTTGTAAAGCAGGTTTTCTTATCTTTTCTTTTATTGTAGTAGTTATTAGTGATTTTTTTGGTTAGGTAGTTAGCCTTATTTTAATTCAATATTGTAAAGTCCCGGAGGAAATAAAGATCTTACCTTACCTTTACCTAAGAGTTGTGGGTGCGGGACGCCCACTCCTAAAGTAACCCTACCCTCTCCCCCTCCCCCTCCCCCGCGGGCTGCCGAACAAGATTTTTTTATAGAGGAAGTTCAATCCCCGATGAACACAAGTAAGTCGTGGCTACCTCTTTGAAGCCATGCTTTTTCATTCCTCCAATACTGGAGCGTTTTAAAGCCGAATGTAAAATGAGTGACAAGGAATACTGTAACAAACTGTAAAAAAATATTCCGTCTATCTCCTCTTCTGTTGCAGACATGCATCACAGGAACTCTGGGCATGTTCGCCAGTCTCGGAGAAACAACGTCTTCCCGAAAAGCGTTTGTAAGTTCCTGTTAGTGGGGGAGATTTGAACAAGCATGACCAAAGTAACGTTGGAAGATTTGACACAAAAAAGATAAAATCTTGCTTTTGCAAGTTATCATTTGCATTCCAATATTTCTTTCAGCTCTCTCGTACACACATCTATCATTCACTTCGTTAGGGTGAAAATATCTGAGCAGGAAATTACTTGCTATGCTTCCTTTATCATTTCTTTCGGCATTTTCACCTCGTAAAACTCTATTGTTCACGCAGTATTTCGCATTTTACTGCTCAGCTGAGAGAAAACAGGGAGTGAGTTGTTGCAAAAGGCTTGCTTTATACTACTGAAATACATATTGTTCAAATTTTCAGATTGGCGTCCTCTTATTTTTTTGTATCATATCGGTTTTGCTTGGCTTGGCACTAGTCGTCATCTACGGCTTTTTTATTGTCATTCTCTGGAATATTGCCCTCTATATTCCTGTACACATAGCTATCGCCTCAATGTTCGCGACTCTTGGTATTACCGAGATTGTGACAGGAATCTGGTCAGCGGTATGCTGTTGTAGGTCATGCTGCGCTGTGGCTCCGTCAGACCTGGTGAGTCCTCCTTCCGAAGCTTTATTTAATAAACGTGCTCAATGTGTAGACCTGTGAATTTCCCAGTGACTGATGATTGCCATGAGCTAACTTTTTGTTTTTTTAAAACAACGTGTAAATTTGTGACTAAGAGATTAAGTCTCGGGTTGTCACTACGAAGAAAAAAAGAAACTCGACCAAAACTTCCACGTGTCCAGCCACAGACATCCCGCGTAATTACATATTTAAAATCTCCTCTTTCTAGTGTGTGTCCTCTCTATAAATTCCAGGAACAACAATTTCTAAATCCTGCCATTGACGCTGAATCTGCTTCCACCGGTGAATTCATGAGACAAGATGTTGGTAGTGTTGCTATGGTAATTCCAGTACAAGGAGACGACAGTTGCAATGGATCACAGGAGTGGGACGGCCTTCTTCCAGTGATCCCGGTACCTAGCTTTGGAGCGACCGGGAATCACCCTCAGCCTGTTGGTGCTTTCTTGTCAGTTCCGCTGGAAGCGGTAGGCGTTGGTGAGGTTGTTGTCCAAGCCTCTGAATCAGTGGCTCAAGGAGGTCGGCGTTAAATTATTAACTGCTGCCTTAGCTAGTTCCTGTATAACAAAGGCGATGATTGGTTGAAGTTCAAGCAGACAACCCTACTTGTGGAGTGGAAGGAGTTCAACGTCGGATTGTTCAAACTGATACTTCTCCGCTGGCGATGGCTGCAGGCTACTTAGCATTAAAAGAAAAGCTGTCTCTTTGTTATAATAAATTATCTAATAAGCAGTACTGCAAAATAATCATTAAAGCAGTCAGATAAGTCCTCATATAACACTAATGGCACGAAAAGCTTTAACGCATTCGCAATTAAAGCATTAGAGCATTTGCAATTAAAGCATGTTGATATATCGAGCTTGACTGAAATTTAGATTTAAAAAACGTGTTGCCACGGACCAAATGTTTCTCTGAAGAAATCATTTATTTTGGTTTGAAATACGGTAAGGGTTCCATGAAACGAACCGTACCCAACCCCTTCTGGATCAATATCAGTATCTGGGCAACTGCGCCCTTCCTTGGGGGGAAGAGGAGAGGAAACTGAAACATTTGGAATAGTGAATATAATCAGTAAAAAGTACAAAGTAGTACAAAGACACTATTTTTGTGTTCGATAAAAATCTAAAGTCGCGAATTTATGTCCTAGAATGTCCCATCACATGGGCGTTTAGTTTGACAACGTAAAGGACATTGGACACCAGACCGGGGTGTTCAAAGCACGATTAAGCTAACCCAAGATTACGGAGAGTTTTAATTTTAGTTTTACAGCTTTTCCGTGAGATTTTCTGTTTATATTGTTTTTTTGTTTTTTTTGAGCTTGAATGATCTCAAACTACACAAAACATAATCGGTGAAAAAAATTCATACCATACCAAATTAACTTTTAATACTGGGTTAGCGTTAGCCGGCTTTCGAACAACCCAGTCGAGGCCTTGATGTCTGCGAATGATCTGAGAGCTTGGAATGACGTTATGGTCATGAACAAAATAAACCAAAATAGCCATTCTTTGTGGTCTTGTTTTTCTTATTTTAAGGGGTAGCTGTCTTACCTCCACTGCAAATATTTAATTTACATTTAAATCAGCTCCCTGACATTTTTAGCTTTTTAGTTATTTCAGGAAGTTGGTAACCCTTTAACTTTTCAAAATCATATTTTTAATTAATTGCATAAAACGTCTAAACGGGTAATACAGTGCTGTCGTTGTTGGTAGTATTCTAACAACATCACTCGTAACAACATGAAGCGTCGTCTAATGAATCTTCATGTTCCACTTCCACAGGGGCGTAGCTAGCGGGGGGGGAGTCCTGAGGTGCCTGTGACCCCCCCTTTTGTAAGCCTTTTTTTAAGCAAATAACCTACAACAGGTGGTGAAAACGACGTGACAATCTGGCCCCAGATGTTCAAAGGCTGGATAACGCTATCCGCCGGATAAATCACTATCCAGCGGATAAGTGTTAACAAAACAAACCGCGCTATCCGCTGGATAGTGATTTATCCGGTGGATAGTGCTATCCACCTTTCGAACAACTGGGGCCAGGTGAGTATCCTCACTTTGACTCAGTGTGACCCCTCCTTTGAAAAATCCTGACTACGCCCATGTTCCATATACTAGTCTGTGGCAAACGATCTTTAGCAGTCTACTAAGCCAGGAACACAAAACCAACAAGTTAACTCAAGACAAACACAAGTTAAGGCAGTTTTATTTCGATTGTTAACAAAATAGGGCATTTAGGACACATTTCTCGTACATTCATTGTCACTGACGACATTTCCAATGATCTGACGTGCCCGACCTGTCATGCCCAGTCCAGCTCGGTAGCTTCCTTCTAATCGTGCTGATCAGCGGTTATTACAGTTGGGTGCTTTCCATTATGCCAAAGATACCGGAAATTTCGGTCGGAATTCAAATGGAAGGCTCCGTTTCGGTTTCTTCCGACCGGAATATTCGGGATCACCTCTGGAGGTGGTCCACTTATTTCGGTCGGAATATTCCGACCGAAATTCGCCGTTCCATTTTTAACAAACCGGTTCTTTGCCCTAATAAGGGAATTCGGAAAAGGAATAAAAAAAATGGTGGGCTCGGAAAATACAAAAATGGCGTCCATTTTCCTCGGGTACTCCCACTGATCTCTGACCGGTCGGTTTGGCATATGAAGCACCCATTGTTATGTTTAATAACAGTGGCGGATCTAGGGGAGGGGCCCGGGGCGCCGGGCCCCCCCCCCCCTTTATTTTGGGTAAGAAAAGAAGAAATGACTGAAGGGAAAATGGCCGCCATGGCAAGTAAATCAAAAGCGCCCCCCCCCCCCCCCCCACTTAACTCAAGGTCTGGATCCGCCACTGAATAAGGCATACAAACGAGGCCAATAAAAAGCAGACCCTTTCGCCTCGTTTGTATGTCAAACCGCTGATTAGTATAATACAGTCGGAAGCTCCGGTTGCGAACACCTCTCGTAAGCGACCAGTCTTCCAAAATAACCTCCCTTGTTTTAAAACCTCTCGTAAGCGGACTTGACAGATAATAAAGCGGAAATTGAATAATAAGGCGTTGTACCATCATCGTGTCCCTGGATAGTTAGTACAAGAGTCGTAAAGTAACGGATTTTTTTTTCGCGAAATTGACTTTACACTTGAATAAAACATCTAACACATGGGGTAAGTGTCTGCAGGTACCTTGCTTATGAGGTAAAATTTTGACCCAATATTGTCTCTGCTCTCATCAGCGACCACCTCCCGTAAGCGATCACCTAGGCTTGACATTTTGTGTGGTCGCTTACCGGAGGTTCGACTGTAACATATATTTTCGAAAGCAAACCTGTCATTCTCAAATGAGTTCCGCAAAAAAACACAGGCCCGACCTGTCATGCCCAGTTTAGCTTGTTCTGGAGTTCCGGTTAATCATGTGCTGAATTCCGAGAACAAACCTTTCATTCTCAGAAATGATTAATCTCGTAATCACAACATCTCCATTGTTTAATAAATTCCGAGAAAAGAAGTCGTGCAACCTTGTCAATGGATGGCGATCGGATACCCTCTTAGGGCCGCTGCTTTCAGATAAAACACAAGGCAGTCGTTGTAATTACACTGTAATTATATAATTAGCTAGTCTTAAACAACCTTTCTTGTCAGTGATTGTCTGGTGTATTTGCACCATTTTTCATTTCCATAGCTTTTTTGTTCCCCTTGTTTTTTTTCACCGTGGAGACTTGCCATGACCTATTAGTGTTTCTCAGAAACAGATTTCTCTACTTGGAATGCACATTTGCCCAAGGTCTGTCAAGGTCGAGATAATCATATGATCTCCAAACGGAGCTGATTGGTCTGAATTCTGAACGGTAACCAACACCTTTGTTTTCAGTGATGCCCTATAAATTACTGTGGACAGTGACGATCGAGAACACATTGGTCCATCGTCAAACTGCACCACAGCGTTTTACAAGCAGAGTTTGCGGGAGTGATTGTGAACCTTGCAAGATGAAAACAGTTCTGGTATTCGCCTTTCTTGTTTCCATCCCAGTCGGTAAGTTACTTTCATCACATTTTTTCCAAATCTTAATCGCAGGATTCGGAGCACTTGTATCAGACAGTACGAATTAGCCAAGCCAGTCGAGTAAATAAGATCGAGAGCTCTCATTCTCGCTTTCGTAGATTCCTGTAAGTCTGAACTTGTTCCTAATTTTAATTATGCTTTATATAAAACGTTTATTTGCTAGTGCATAACAAACGCGGAAAACTGTATTGCCTCACCTTCGGCACTTCAGATGTTTATCACTTCACTATGGTGTTCTGTCCATTTTACTCCATTACAGTTCCAAAGAAGAAATCATAGGATTTTTAGCACTGACGTAACTCAAAATGATTGCAAATCACAATTAAGTTAACGTTTGGTCGTCTTGCGTGTAAAAAGTAGGCTTTAGCCATGCATATTCACTGTTCTGCTTCGCTCCCCCCGGGTCGCTTGATGTCTATATGTGGAAGGTGTGCTTCGTTTTCCCTCAGATAAAGGAAACCAGTTGATGCAGAATTATAGGGGAAGGATATAACTTGAAGTTCATCATGTCCCTTTTTAAAATAAAGAAGAAAATTCAGTGAGAGCGGCAACTTTCTCAAATGTTACTTGTTAGCCTTTTGCATGACCTTAGCCAGCGCCCAAACGCCTTTACAATTGACAGCCGCAGTTAATTCGGTGCCCGAAATCTTCCGTTCTTGGACTTAAGATGACGCCGAAATGACATGTACTTAGGTTTATATTTTTTTGAAATGTTTTTCAATATCTTCTTTAATTCACACAATTAACGATATTTATCTCAATCTTAGTTTCAAGTCATCAAGTGTTTCTTCAGTAATTCTTCTTGGAGCCACTATAACTGGCTGTTATCTTCGCGCAGATTGTGTAAATGAAACGGATTTTATTCCGATGTCTTAATTTTTTGCTTATTTTTCGCAGGATACGGCCTCAAGTGCTACGAGTGCGGTTCTACCAAGAGCTGGGATGATTGTGACAATGTCAGGAAAGAGATAACTTGCGATTCAAGTTTGACTCGCTGCGTTAAAGCTACGAAAGAGGTAATAGACGACGATGTCTCATCCGCTACATACGTCAAAAGTTGCGCTTTATCATCCAAATGCGATGATACATCCGACTTCTGCAAGTCTGACACAGGAAAGGTGAAGAATTGCGATGCCAACTGCTGCAGTGGCGATTTGTGCAATGGAGGCAAAGTACCAATGGTCAGCGCCATCGTGCTCTTGGCATGCACTCTTGTAGCTTTTCTTCGTTAATTTTACTGAGAAGCTATTCAACAGTTAGCCGTGCCATGAAAAAGCGTAGAAAATAGCGTTGAGTTACTGATCCCACGTAGCTGGTATTATATTAGGGACGTTAGGTTTTTTTCAGTAGGGACTGTTCCAATCGTAGAAATTTCACGCGATATTTTTTGTAGTAAATCAATCTGTCTGTATATCATTTATTCAGTTCTTTTGTTCTGTAGTAAAACTGTTTTTTATACCTTGGAATGAACGTGAAGTGACCTTTATTGGAGAGTCAATCGTTCCTAAAATAAAAGATTCTATGTGAAGACCTGATTATTGAGCGTGTAAATTTGTGCCTCGCAGTAAAAAAAAAAAACTTGAATCTGCGTTTTAAAGAGAACACCCTTTCCTACTAGTAAAACTTTGATGTTTGCCAAGAACTCAGTGGGAAAAACAAAAAGGCTAGTGTAGACAAATATCAAGTACGGCGTTTTAAACTGAACAATAAGCCGAAGTTCCTAGGCCCATGATATCTATCTGGCTTCGCTTTGATTAATTCTCACGGGCATAATCTCGCTACAGCAGGCCAATGGCTAATGTACAGGCTTCCCAACTAACCTGGTTGATTTTTTCAGTTATTATTGAGGAAACTAAGACTCAGAAATAGCCGCCTAAAAGGCTTTCAGACGGCCCAGAAAAAGACAAACATAAAAATGATACCATGAACACAAGATACGCCATTGTAGTTTCGATTTTGGAAAATCCCAATTAGTTTTCAAACTTCACATTACACAACAACATCACTGTACATTTCCACCCCCACCCCCAGCCCCCAAGCCGACCAGCCTAGTAGTTCATTCATTCATGGGGTTCCGGTTAAATCATAAAATTCCGAGAAAACCCCACATTCTTCTCAGAAATACTTTCCGAGAAAAAAGCCTTGTACGCTAGTAATCAGGACGTCTCCATTGTGTAATAAATTCTGAGAAACGGAACACGGTTTTTCTCTTCTCAAAACAGGTCCTTTGAAAAAGTAAACACAACTTGACTATGGCTTCCTGATCTTTCCTTGTCAGTGATTGTCTCTTTTATTCGCTAAATTTTCATTTCATCGTTTTTCCTTTCAGAGTTTCCGGTACACACCTACTACGTGTCGTCGAAACTGAGCTCATTGAGCATTTCTAGGAAACAGATTTCTCTTTCTTGTTTAGGACCACAGGCAAAACACTCGAGATTCCAATGTCTCCAAAAGAAGCTAATTACTGCCAGTTTTTCCGCATTAGGACGGTAACCAAATCTTCTTTTTTTTCGTCCGCTTCGCCGTAAATGAGCTCATTCACCGTTAAACTGCACTTTTGCGAGCAGAATTCAGTAGCGAGATCGCGCGCTGAGTTGAGGGTGAAATGAAATTTTCTCAGTCTTGCTCAGTCTTTCCTCCATACCGGCAGTAAAAAGGAAAAAAGTAGTTTTCAGGAGTTTTGGAATGGTAAATCTTGCAGTTCTGTGACTTTGAAATCCGAAGTTAATTCCTCCTTCTGAGGTAGTTTTTTCTGTGTTCGTGATTTTTATATTCGGAGTATCTCATTTCGTTTTCAAAAACCGACCCCCCCCCCCCCCCAAAAAAAAAAAAAACATATTATTCGCGACAGTCCATTTCACGCTCGCTCAATAAGGGATGGCAAATTGCGACAGCGCTGGAGTGAGTTCAGTGGGGTAGAGAAAGGGAGGGAGGAAAGACGAGATGCTCGGTAGCGTGTTGAAGCAAGCGAGAAAGAGAGATTACATGTTGCGGCTGCCAACAGCCAAAGGATTCTTACGCGGACTGGGCTGAAATGAGATGCATGCAGAGCTTTTATTTATACTCGCTTAGTTGGAACTCGTGCAAATAGCATACAAATCTTGGTGAATATGCCAGATCACTCATCTGAATTCCAAACAGCTGTAGATTGTTTCATGCATTAGACAGGTGGTTAAACTAGACATGTGAGGAGTAAGGACACAGCCATGGATCATCATGGGACTAACACAAGACAAACCAAAATGACTAAAATTAACAGTTAAGTAATGAACAAATTTAGCTACTCACAGAGCCATAGCCAGAAGAAGATTACGACTGAGGCAATGGGGTCCAGGATTAATTTCTCTTCCTAGGTATTTAGAGTGCTGATGGGGCTATAAACAACACAGAGGAAAAAAAAAAGTGAATAAGGCAAGTGCCTCGGCTTGCCTGTCACTACCTATGGCCACAATAATTCGTTACCTCATGGAAATCAGGTAAATGTTTGCGCAAATGGGATCTATCCCTGGCTGCACGCTGAGGTCATGTTTTAGGGAAGTGTACTTAAGTTATAAATCAATTTTCGGGTCAGGTCTGCAATACGGCATCCCCGGAGAGCAACGTAATTCGTTTATATTGGTTTGAAGGGTATAGACTGTTCACAGCCTCTCTATTTACACACGTGAAAGAAAAATCGAGCGAAGAGAACGCGAAGCACGAGGGGGTGGGGGTGGGGATTTCGATGTTTTGATTATAAGCAATGCGATTTGAGAAAGTGTTTTGACAGACAACTCTCGGGAATCTGATAGCCTTGAACTTTGGAACCATTTGTCGAAATCCAAACCAAATGATTGACAGTGATAAGAGAGACAGTAGAACACGAGAATGAAATAAAGAGAAAGGACTTTTGGAATCTTGAACCTTGGAGAGAAATCCTTTCGGCGATCAATAAAGTAGACAAAATCAGGATTTCGTGTGAGTGTGTTGGTGGTTCAATCTTGGAGGCAAATTTCAACATGTTTTATATATACTGTGATTATCACACGGGCTTTCATTTTGACAGCGTAAAGGACATTAAACACCAGCGATTTTTAAGCGATGACGTATCGCTTTAAGCTGGCAAGAAGCATTCTTTTGGATAGTGATGTACCAAGAGAAAATGAGGGGACAGAGAGGGAGGCTCCCGATATGTCATGTCCACGAAAGTTATTTTTAGACGAGCGGAAGTCTTTGTTCTAGCGGGAGTCTGTCTTCCGGGACGTCCGCATGCACGCCAACCTCGGTCTGATGTTTGAAAGAAAAGCAAAGATTTCATGTAATGGCGGACGAAGTGTCACTAACAACCTGAGAGCGAGGCAAGACTACACATGCGGACGTCTCAGAAAACAGACTTCCGCCAGGAAAACAGACTTCCGCTGGGTTAAAAAATAACTTTCGTAGACATGACATATCCCGGCCAACGCCCTGAGCTTCCCCCTCTGTCCCGTCATTTTTTCTTGGATGTACTCAAGACAGACACGAGTTTAGTCAGTTATATTTCTCTTGTTTGCTAAACAGGCCATTTAAAGCATTCATTGTTACTGACAACATTTCCAATGATCTGACTTTATCTTTAATTCATAGGCCCGACCTGTCATGCACAGTCCAGCACGGTAGTTCATTTTTGGAGTCCCCGTATTGATTATGCACCAGCTGCTATTACAGTTCAGTCTGCGGTATTGTTATGTTTAATAAGGCATACAAACGAGGCGAACGGGTCAAACGGCTGATAATTACAATAATCATAAAAAAATTACAATTTCCTCGATTGTGATTGGTTTAAAAACTCCTATTTTCCACTAATTCACTTGCCAAGTTGTTATCGGACAGTTCAATCATATTCAGTTTTAGTTAAATCAACCAATCTCAATTTCAGGGCGACATGAAACAATTAACGCCTCGTTTGTCAGTCATTTAATGCAAATTTTCTCGGAAATTGTAATTTTTATGATTAATTCGTAATAAGACTTCGTGTCATACCATACCGCGTGACTCCCGCTGCGCGGTCGTCCGATTTTGTTATCACTTGTGTGATTACAGACCGACTTGGACTCCACTCAGTCCTATTGCCATTTCTTAGAGGGGCGGTAATGAATCCTACAATCTGATTTATTCTTAGCGCAGTCTCTGATATTGGTCGCTCTATCGCCCGCGCGATGTGTGCGTGGAAAAGGTTAACAATTATAAGTGATAAGTGAATAACGATGGCGAATTTTAAGCTCAGTAATGAAATGTGAAAGGTGAATTGATCAACATGACAAAAGTGTGAATCTGAGTCCCCAACAGGAATCGAACCCATGATCGCCCGAACACCGTACGGGCACTCTATCCACTGAGCTACCAGAACTCATGGAGAGAGAGAGAAAGACCCTTTAACTGAGACCAAATGTGACAGGCGTCTTGCATACTGCTAGGATTAGCAGTGAGGAAGTTACCATGCTTTCCGCGAAAAAGAATTGCCTCGTAATCATATCTCCATCGGCAGCGGCTACTCAGTTGATCGCTATGATAACGAAACACCACCATGAGCTTAAAGCTTGAAGCGCTTGAAGCTATCTTTCTTTTAGTTATTGTCTGTTGTATCCGCGGCATTTTTATTTCTACAGCTTTCCCTTCTTCTTAGAATTCTTTTTCTCAGCTCTTGAGTTTCCGACCCTCTTTTATTCATCGTGAAAACGTCCCATGACCCATAAGTATATCTAATTCTCTAGGAATACAGATTTGTCCAAGCTTTATGAAGGTCCAAATAATGTTAACTGAGCTAATCATAAAATTATGGCCTTATGTTCCCAAGGACAACGAAGAGGATTGAGTGAGTAATCAGAAGATATCCAAAAAGAGCCTGCTGATTGCTCAGAATACTGAACGGTAACCACATCTGTTTATTTATTGCTGCCCTATAAATTACTCAGGCATCCAGTGGCGAAAAAAGACGCATTGGTCCATCGTCAGACTGCGCCATAGCGTTTTACAAGCAGAGTTTGGGGAAGTGATTGAACCTTCCAAGATGAAAACAGTTCTGGTATTAGCCTTTCCTGTTTTCATCCCTGTCGGTAAGTTACCACAGTCTGCTAACATCACACTTTTGATGACCTCAGTTCTTTCAGCACTTTTTTAAAATACAAATTAGCCAATCCAGTAAGCAACAAAGTAAATGCCGATTTTCAAGGCATCGAGAGCTTTTATTCTGGCTTTCGTAAATTCTTTGAATGAAGTCTGAACTTGTTTCGGATTTGTACGCTTTAGAAAACATTTGTTGGCAGGTGTATTGTTATAGCAGAAAAAAATGTATTACCTTACCCTCAGCGCTTAACATGATTGTCACTTGAGGGTGTTCAATCGGGGGGAAAGCTTTGATGTTATCAAGTGGAAATTTCTTATATGAATTTCAGTTAATGTAAACATTTGCATTCTTTGTAAACATTTGCGTTTTCGAGGTCGTTTTCGTCTTACACAGATGATTGAAATTAAACGAAATACTGGAATACATGGTAGCAATCTATAATATTCAACAATTATTCGCCGAAGGCGAGGTGAATATTGTGAGCGAGGTGAATATTGAGCGAATCGCTCCGACGAAGGGCTAACGCTCGAAACGTCAGCTTCCGAATCTCTTTACGGTGGACAATTCACATTATCAACCCAGTTGATAAAACCAAATTATCTTGTAATACTCCCACCGACGCAGCACCACAGTTTCTTTAGAAACTTGCCCCCTGCACTAGGCAATGCTGCCTTCACCAGAGTTATCAGCAGTACTGTTTTCTGTTGATATTATATGTCCTTCAGCGTTTGAGCTTGAGTGATTTCAAACTACACAAAAGGTAAGAAGTGAAAATCATTTTTATGCAACAAATTGACTTTTAATCCTGGATTAGCGTTGAGGTCAGTGCGACCAATAGCCTATTTATTGCATATTGACCACTACTCACTGCACACAGTGAGCAGTGTCCAATAATCCCTCTAAGGATTATTGGTCGTTATTCTGTCATTGTTTTAACGAAGTAAAAAGAAACACTTCACCACTACAGAAGCCAACCGTTACAAAGACGTCGACATACAGGGGACTGCGTTGCAGTTGATTTTCGACCGCGCATACACAAGGGAAACTGGCACTAGATGCCGTATGCCGCTGTCAAAAGGTTAGAATCCTCTGCAGGCGCAAATACTGTTGTGATGACAAACTAAGAAGAAAATAAAGAAAACCATGGCTTATTGAATTGGAATGAAAGTGTTTTCTTCATTTGCACTTGAACTTATGGGAAAGTCTTCCTGTAAAAGGCTGAAATAATGAAATATAAAGACTATAATGACAGGTAAAGAAGCAGATCGTTCCTTAAGTTGTAAGCTCGCTGCAACTTACGTTTAAGCTTCATTTGTGGATGAATTCGGTTTTCTTTAACTGAATTTGCAGGAAGTTAATCTAGCGAAGAAATGATATAAGACAGAATATAGGAACAGAGGGAATAAACGACAGTTTTTCAAATCAATGCCAATTCCAGGAGTCACGGTAGAGGTGGGTGAAACACGTACATTTTGTCACAGTGAAAGCCAACAGTCAATGTGCATGGGGTGTGGAAGTTCTCATTGTGTCCATGGATAGTATCCATGTTGTGTCTTAACATTTTCACCGTTTATATTTTAGGATGTGGATGCATACTCTGATGTATCCAATGGCTCTACAATCTCAGTGGTAAGATTTTAATTCAAATTCATTTGCTTTTAAGTTTAGACGCTTTATTAACTTGTGTCCAAAATGATCAAACTTAATTCTAGGTATTAAAACTCTATTTATTGATAACTTTTAGAGTTTTAAATAAGGAAGAAAACCTCTGTTCCTATGTCTTTTCATTGTGCCTTGGTTAAGATCATAACCTTATCATTTTTTCTCCCAAGATGGAATAGGGTAAACCCAAGCCACAGGTGAGGTCGAGAGAGCAAAATAACATGCTATGATCTTCATAGTTAGTAACAGAGGTTTTTTTCCTATTATGAAATTGCTACAGGATAAGAATGCAATTGAGGAGGTTATTTGACAGAAAACTGATACGTACTGCTAACTCTATTTGTTTCGGTTTCCTGGAAAAGCAGGATTGAGGATCAAGGATCAAGGATTGAGGATCGAGGATTGAGGATTGAGGATCGAGGATCGAGGATCAAGTGACAAGAAATAACTTAACATAATTTTTTAGTGATGACGAATCGCTTTATGTCATCACTTCTGTTGCACGCGATTGAATAGTAAATGGAGGCCATACTGCAGTTATATCAACTATCACATGGCCATATCGCGGGCTTAAGTGTAGAACTCATCAAGGTCACGTGTTCAGTTAAGGTGCCCCATTAGATCTCCGGGCCAAGTCCAACGGCCTTTAGTCAGTCAATTTGGATTTACATCAAAAACAAGAGTACTTATTTGGTTTACTTTGGTGGGATTATTTTTGAGGCTTTGGACTTTAAGAGGAACAAACTACAATCCAATCGGGGCCCTCTGTAGACAAGGATATAAAAATAATATTTCATTACAAAATTTACCGTTTGGATCCGCACCTCCAAGTTCTTACTGATCTAGTCTAGTTTTTTCACCGTCTTTAGGTATTATGATTTGCCTTTTATTGTATGTTCCGGATTACGAGGTTAGTTCATCAAATAGTTCCTAAATTTGGAGTCTGAGCCTGCAACTCGCTGAATACAATTCCCAACAGAGGAAGGGCCGGAAGATCTTTCCTGAAGCCATTTTTTTTGTCGTTCGGAGCCTCCGCACAAACTTTTTGTCATCATTTTTCGTGATGTCATTGTCTTCGAAAATTTTCTTTTGTCTTTCAGTCAATCATTATCCAGAATTACGATGGGTAATTTGCGCTGGTGTTACACTTTTTGCACTGGTGTCACACTTAACTGCACTGCTCTCAGCCAATCAGAATGGAGTAATTTTTTCATGTATATTATTATTGCTTGAACATTCTTTTACTTAGACACTGAGCACGCGCTGGAAAATTCATAAGAATCAGTTTCAAGAGCCTAATTCAATCGAAATACATTGCTTGAAAACTCTACTAGATACCAACTTTAAACTCTATTTATTTGTCATCGTTAGTCATGTCACAATGCCAGCATATCCGATTAGCAGACACCATAGGCGTGTTTCCGGCTGTCGCTTGTACCATCCTCCATCCTCGATCCTCCATCCTCGATCCTTGATCCTTGATCCTCGATCCTCGATCCTCGATCCTCGATCCTCGATCCTCGATCCTCGATCCTCGATCCTCATTTTCCAGGAAACCTATTTGTTTCTTCATTTATATTGTCCCCAATTTAACACAGTATATTGAAGCGTGCTAAATACTTTTTTTATTTTATTTATTTTTTTTTTAACATGCATTGTTCAGAATAGTTGAAGGAGGCCTGAAAGAATTTTGGCTTCTACCCACAAACTGAGCTGTAAGCTGCTGGCCTTTCAAGCGTGATAATAATTATAAATAATAGCATGTCAACAGAACAAACAAATTGGCATTGACATGATTTAGGTTAACATTCAGAATGTCAGTGTCACTGTACAGGAATTACAATGCTTAATTAGCATAATTATCCTATGAGCGCATGTTGGATGAAGATAATCATAGCTATAATTTGGCCATAAATATATAGTGTATAACCATATCCAACAAGTGGCAATTAAGTTGCTACACTGCTTAATGACTAATTGTATTGATTATACATGTACTCTATTACTTCGGTTTTCACTTGGCGATTGTTTAGTTGCAGTGAAATTTTAATCCACTAGACTTTAATGATAATTTGTGCATGTTTTTAGTTTTAAATACCACATTTCAGCAAGACTTAATAGCTCTTACTTTAAGTAGACCTGAGCTTGAATTATAAAACTCTCTGAAGTAAAGCGTGGGAGAAGCTGTCATTGAATTCAATTTACACGATAGCTTTGAGAGAAATGTAGAGAGTTATTGTTGAAAGCATGACTAAAGACCTCCTAGTTTTATAATTCTACACTATGGACCTTCCTTCATCATAGCAGTATACATGTATATAAAATAGGTTAAGATGTTGTTTGGTTGAAATTGTTTTATCTAGGGCAGTGCAGCTTCTGGTGGAAGTGGACACATGCCAAGACCTCCGTCTGGTGAGATCTTTAACACTACAAGTTCTATGTATTAGTGTGCAGTTCTTTGATGTTCAATCTGGGACATTCTAAATATTTGTATACACGCTCACTGACAGGTGGTTCACGGTGGTCTAAGTCAGCACAAGGTCGACGATCTCGAATTGGTGAGGATAAACTTTGTATAATAAACGATAAAATGATTAAAATAAATGATAAAATGATTAAATCTGTCTGATGAGTGTATATGCACGAAACTCAGAGTCGCAGGGAATCTTGTATATTTTCATTTAATCATGAAGTGTACCAGTAATGAGTAGGTGTTCATTTATTTGAAGTGCAATTAGATCATAGATTGTGGGTTCACAGTATGAACCTGATTTACCGGTACCATCAAAACTTTGTGCTTTACATCTTTACACCTTTCCATCAACAAATTAACACCAATTTTGACACATGAAGAAGGCAAAATGCAGCTGATTGATTAAAAAGAAACCAAGGAATATAAAAATCTCTGGTTCCATGTCGCACAATGTGTGATGCCATCAAGTGGAACTATATGATTTACTAAATGTGTTATTTATATTTGACAGCAAAGTCACCATATTCTAGCTCCCAGATTAAAGGCTCTTCAAAACAGCAGCCTCCAAAATCTGCTGCAAGAAATATGTGGATCACTGCAATGAGAAATGGAACTGCAAGTAAGTGATCACATTTACATGATATACCTCTTACTAAATGAGTGTGATGAGGTCCATACTGTACATGTAAGTTTTTTCCCCTTTGATTTAGCCCAAGCGCAAAGTGCATGGACCATGAATTGAAAGGGAAAAAACAACCAGAGAAAATTGAAAAACATATGGAAAGATGAAGGGGGCAGGATGGTCTGTAGCCCATTTGGCACAATCCCTAAATCTGCCATCGCATTTAATATAGAGGAAGGCATGAAGTTTGAAAAAAATTATGATGAAGTTTGAACAAAATTATAGTGTCTGCTAGTGGATGCATAAAGAGTGATCTCTGATAAATCTTCACCTATATTACAAAAATGTTCTTCTTAGCCCTGAGTACAGAAAATTCCCCGATGAAGACTTGGGCAGGTACTAGAGCCTTGTATGGCAAGCAGAGTAGGAGTGGAACCAGAGCAAGGCATTTGAGTGACTTTGCTCAAGTTGAAGACTTGAAAAACAAAAATCATGTTAGGAGTGCTAGCATGTCTGCAAGTAAGTTTCATCCAAACTAGTGTACCTCATTAAGTAACGGTCCATGTAAGAAGGATAGCACACGCGGCAAGGAATGCTGAAAGGTGCTAACTTTTGCACAGCTTTGCTATTGTTCTATCATACTTCTGATTGGCTCAATCACCAAAATCTACCAAAACTTCAGGTAGCTGTGTAGTTATTTATTCTTAATTGATCAACTATTTTCCTTTCAACAAAATCTCTTCTGAGTCTAAATGCCAAAGTAATCCTATGTGGGGAACATTGAAAATTGGAAGCTTTTACTGTCTTTGTTTACGTCTGTAGTGATTGGTTGAAATGGTTTCAAAACAAAAAACTACCTTTCAAAATAGAGTTTAAATACATTTTATTTCATAAACCTGCTTTCCATCGATTGATAAATTCTTGGTCTGAAAACACAACCGTTTCAACGTGGGGAAAGCGTATTGCCACAGAACAATAGAAAATGCTACAGTTCTTATCCGGATCATTACTTAATAGCCACCTCTCTACAATGGCCAATTCTTTTGTTCCCAACAGACAGTCCAAACATTCACTCATATTTTAACCTCGCTACAATCAGGCCTTCTGACAGGGTGCGATAAAAAAACAGAAATTACGCGATATTTTCGGGGCAGATTATGCAATAAGGATGGGCTATTATGCGATAAATTATGCAAATTGTGCGATTTTTTCCTCAGCTATTTTGAGCATATTTTACTAGGTTTTAGAGGAAGAAAACCACTTTGGGGCTGCTCAAAATACAAATTGAACATCAAGGGACAAAAATTAAACATCTACGGATAAATCGCGATAAAAAGACTTGAGGTGCTTGCCCATCACGGACTTCCGGCTACGAAAGATCATCGATCGTAGCGTTGCATCTTCAGCCTATCGTCCACGTAAAAACTGTATTCTCTTGCTCTATCTTTGGCAGCTTAATCTGGCAGAAGGTGTGATTTAACCTTTTCAGTCAAAGAAATCACTACAAACTTATCCTCGAGGGACGTTTGTTTTCGAATTTCACGAAAGAAGTTACATTTTTTCCATCGGAATGCAATACTGAACATCGCTTGGATCACTGCGTGGTCGATATATACTGGCAATTCTGATTGGTCAAAGTAAAGAAAGAGATGGTTTGCATTTCACCAATAGGCAACTCTTTAAGACTGAGCCCCGACATGCAAAATAACGCCTTGAACTTCGAATGTTTACAAACTCGAAGGTGATAGACGTTTTTGGGCTTTTTTCAAGGTTTATGATCTTAAAAAAGACGTGTTTATGCGGGACTTTTTAAGAAAATTGTTTATTTATGGTTGATTTTGTGAATAATGTGCGATCAGATGTGATGTGAGGTCGATTGTGCGAAATCGCACCATCGCGTAAATTATATCAGAAGGCCTGTATAATGGCCACCTCTCTACAGTAGGAACAGTCACTAAAACATGTTTCGATTGTTAACATGATGTGTTGATAACAGCCAGTTAACCAGTGACTGACAAATGGTGTATACAAAACCCCAGTTTTTATTGTAAAAGGTCACCAAACTTGATCTGTACCATGCTTTGTTGGTCTCATTTCTGTTTTGTTAATATATTTTGATTGTGTTATTTTAAGAACAAATGTTGCACCCCCCCCCCCCCAAAAAAAAAAAAACAAGTGTCATGTTAACACCCCTACATGTACCTCCTCATAGCAGCCACCTCTCTACATCAGCCACTTTCTTCTCTTCCCAAGGTGGCCATTGTGGAGAGGTTCAATTGTATATTGAATAGAGAACCCTAGAAATACAAATCTATGTACTCTACATACATGTGCATTTAATTTAGTACATAATCTTCAGCTTATCACAATTCTCCTGATCTGTGATTCCAGTGATTAGGTGAGCAAAAGAACCGTGTATTCAACTTTTTTCCAGGGACTCAGAATTTGTCATTGATCCACACTCTGGATCAGAACAGGATCAGAACAGAATTCACATTTCTTCCAAAAACAATTTATATGTTGGAAAAGATGATAATTCATTTGTCACAAGCAATGTTTATATTTTCTACTGCTACCAATCACTGATCATTGGAAAACAAGCTGTAAAGCCCAGACCAAATTTCAACAAGATCTAGACTACATACCCCTATCTGTTATCATGGCTAGTGTTACCGCAACACAAAATTCCAGAAATATTTCTCTGTGTTAAAATGCCACTAACCCCCAAAATTGTTTTTCACTAATATAAATCTCCTTTTTGTCCTGATCACCACTGTGAAAAAATTATCATTGTCAATAGCTATTGAGGAATAGCTATTGAGGAATAGCGGACAATGGGACGAGTTGGTTTCTGACGTCATTTCAGGAATAATGATATTTTGCTTTTGAGAAGAATATATGCGAACATGTGATGGTGTGTGTCCCGAGGTGACGTCACTAGTAGCCCGACCCAGATCCCACTTTGCGGAGCTGTGAACATAAAAACTACAAGTTCGAACGCCTGCAGAAACGCAGAGATTTTATCAATCAAGATAATTTTTTCACTAAAGTAATCTAGGGAAACTAGTAGATTTTATGAACGGATAAAAAACTGGGGGTTTGGTGGGTTAAGTCAAAATGAAATTCAGGTTAAAATAATTTCAATCTTAGTTTGCTTCTTAATTGTCATTTGTCTTCTAACCCTGATTATTCATGATTCATGAATAATTAGGGTTAAGAGACAAAGGAATTTTATTTTAACCCAAATTTCATTTTGACCTACAACATTAACATGTACATAGAGTTATGTAGTTGACAGCTGAATCAGCTAATTAATTTTCCTATCCATGTAGTAGATTATTTAATATATATTCATCCTGATTTAGTGGGAATTTTAAACCGATGGACTGCAACCCCACAATACCCAAAGAGTTGCAAAATCTATTTGAGTGTGGATAAAATGTACTGACTAGGTTGCTACATGTATTTCCCCATGGCAACCTAAAAAAAGTGTCAATTGTACACATAAATGGATTACATGTATTATATGGCGATCTACAAAATTATTCGTAAAAGGAACTTTTTTTTTATGTTTTTAAGGTGAACCTCATTTATCTAGTGGAGGTCCTGCATACAAGCCAAAGGAAGATTACTATGATGAGATCATAGAGTTAAAGAAGGTTAGTAGTGTCACTGAATGGAAGCACTTGCTCTTTAGGGGAAAAAACAACTACAGGTTGTTCAGAGTCTTTCTTACCCTGCATTAGAAGCTCAAAAACGTTCTTTCATCTTAGTAAATCACATTACATATATTCGCTAATTTTTATGTTATTTGGGAGATTATGGGGGATACCAAGACAATGTTTTATAATGTTAATTATATTTCTATGTAATGTTTAAAAAACGAGCAGGAGTGTTTTATTGGTTTTACATCCGATAAAACATGTACTGTGAGTTTTTTGAACGGCCTTAAAAACATTCCTGAAAAAGCGTGTGTCAATAGATTTCATAACAATTATGCTCTCGTGAATGTTGGAAATTTTCATACAAGAAAAATATTTTAGGTATAAATTAGTATGGAAGAAAATCAAATCTGTATTTATCAACTGTACTATTAATTTTGTGCAAAAGTAAATTTACTGTGTGTGAAATTAGTTGAAACTGAAATATGCACTCACCATTTGTTGTGTCAGTTGCATGTTGATAATTAATTAATATTCATAAGTCATGTGCAGTGTCTTGATATCTGATAAAACACCGCATACTAATAAGGATGAGATTTATCGATATAAAGTCACTACACATGATGTATTATCAACAATCTGATAGGTCAATGGGCTTATGAATTATTAATGAGTTTTTGAATAATTGGTAATTAATTTATTCCCTACCTGTTTGCTTCTCAGTAGATTTTTATCTCAGTTATAGTAAATATATTTAAAAAATACATCTTTTTAAACATCCTCCTGGAAATTGAGATTAAATCTATGGCTCTTTGGTTTCTGTTCAATTCTACAGATTATAAATGCTTTGAAAGCAGAAAACAATGTAATCAATACAAAACTTCGCAGAGTTGAAGGAGAGAATGTCTTAAAGGTATACTAAGATGAAGTTTCTTTTCGTGACTTTGTTGAAATCTAACAATTATGTTTCTGTCATGTGATGTGACATCCTCTTATTAAGGTTGCAAGTGCTGTACTCATGTTGTCTCTCAAAAAACATGCCTCGGATAATCCTCTAAATGGGGAGATAATATTATTTTGGTAGGTAAGGGTACCTCAGAGACTCCAAGACCCTCAGTGCCCTGAACCAGTTTCAGCTGTATTTTGCAACCTTATTCCAGGCTTGATGCCACACATCCCTCCCTTATGATATATATCTTATTAACGAAGTGCGAGGGCCATACTGGGAGAATATCGGCCCGAGTTCTTGACAGTACTGAGACCGAGCACAGTGAGGTCCGTACAAAAAAGACTCAGGCCGATATTCTCCCAGTACGGTCCCGAGCATGCTTGGTTAATAAGAAATTTATTATACGACTGAAGAAAGCTTTGAAGGTTTTTCACAAACAATGCCCGGTCCAATACTTAGAGATTATTGGACTGGTAATAGAGCATTTTGATTGGTTGATTTTAGTTATTGGCCCTGTGACTGCCTGAGTCGTGTAACAAAGACTTTCTATTTCCCAGAAACTCTATCACCGTCATGGTCAGTTGCTTCTAATCTAATTATCAATGTTGTTGATAATAATTTGTAATTCCAACAGACTAGACAAAAACTCTCTAATTTGTATACTCCATCCAAGACTGAACTGCTTTAAATGATGATCTTGCAAAGCCATGCATTCTTTGGGGAGGAAACTCTTCAAACCAACCTCCAGATTTTCTCATAATCTCCATTTGAAGAGGGTGAACAATAAACAGTGAATTATTTTCATTGAAAGCAGTTTTATTACCAAACAACATTAATGCATTGTCAGTGTTTATTATATACACAGTTACAAATGGCCTTCTATAAAACTCTAGTTGCTGCTAAACTAGGGCCCTAATTGCTCATTTCTGTATAAATATAGGACAGGAAGATGGAAGACCTTTTAAATACAAGAAAGCAGGTATGCAATCTAGAACGTTGCTGGAAATTTTCAGAGTGTTTCAATTTTGTCACGCAAATCCAAAATAATCAGATCCTGGCCTGTACAGTGGCAGAAGACTCTTTGCTCCAAAGATCTACATGTAATTTAACTAGTGCGAGGTCTGTTTATGGGAAATATTGCTCACATTATTTCTGTGCAAGTTTATAAACTTGGAAAAGAGAATGAGACCAATAACCTTGAAACAAGCTAGCTCAAATTAATATTTATTACTGTTAATGGCGTTTTTAAAAATTCTGGTACACACACACCAAAGTTAATTAATATTGTATTTAATTTTTTCAGGCAATTTTTGGCAAAAATTAAGTCAGATTATACCCCAGACATGAAGGAAAATATATTTCTACTTAATAAGACTTTTAAGTAGAACTGTTTTCTTTTGTGCAATGTTTTGGAGAAGCACTTTTCTTAAACTATTTTAGTGGTCACCTTAGTGTTCTACATTGCATAATTCAGATTACTTAATAGGGAACCAATCATAATTCTCCTTTTCGTGCTGGGCCAGAGTTCCATATTTAATAAATTTAATTATTGTCCATGAGTTGAGCAAAGACTGTAGTGAGCAAATTTGCATGCCCAATGACAGTTTTTAAAAATATTGTAAAAGTATGTGTAAACCCACAATTTGTTGCTTCGAGTGTTGCGATGAGCGATAGACATTCTGTAAAACGTTTTTTGTAAATCCAATCTGTTGCTCTTTCTTACTGAATTTTTGGCGACCTTTGTCCACCTTCATCAGAGAACTTGCAATATCAAAGTTTGTCGCGCGCTCGCGCTACAACCCTGCGCTTGTTGTCGTTTTATTGATTTTTAAATCAACAGCAGGTATGAGGGAGCAAATTTGTTTTAACTTGAGTCATATTGAAAACGTGATCTAGTGAATGATATTAAAATTTCAAAACATGGCAATTTTGAGTTTTTTTATATTTCTCTTTCACTATATTTTGTTTTTTTACAACAGCCAGAAGATGTGAGAAGGACATTAACAGACAAAAAGGGAGACACTAGTGCGGTAAGTATTAAAGCAATAGTGTTCAGACAATTGGGTCCATTTGTTTCTGTATAGTAAATATTTTTCTACCTTTTTTGTCAGATTGTAAATAGTCTAAAACAGAAACTTCATGCCGTTGAAAGAACAGTAAAAGACAAAGAAGCAGAATTAAGGTGATAGTCAAAATAATATTATTTGTTAAATTCTGGATTTGTACCCAGGGGGAGGTGGTTGTTAGTATTCCTTGAAATTTCTGTAAGAATGTAGCGCCCAGTTGTCAGAACCCTTAAGCTATACTTCCCTCCAAATTTATGATTGTGTATCGAAATGAATCATTTTTCAGACCTGACCTCTGATCTCTAGATTGTACATGTACTATTACAGACCAGCTGAAGTGTTTTTCAAATCTAGCAATTGACATGACTCCAGTTGTGGTTTCTTTTCAGTCTCTTGATAGTCTATGTTTGATTATTTATTCATTGTCCTATAATATCAAGAGATATAAATAAATGTTGGTAAGCATGCACAGTAAGTCTCATAGTTTACATGTAACCATGTAAAAGGGCAAATCCTATTTCAAAACATTCTGTGTAAGATCATTCAACCCTACTGTGCATGCCACATTGAAACAGCTCATCAGCTTTTCCCTTTCTGGGAAATAACCATATAGCTTGCAGTACCTTTTCCTTTATGCTCAAATCTAAGCCTCAACTAGACCTGAGTAACTAGGACGGGGAAGTCCCTGGCCAAACGCTTTGACACCATCATAAGTACAGTCAATGGAGCAAGGACCCATCATGATATCATGCATCAATGTGGCAGATCATGATGCAGTGATATCATAAAACTCATCTTAATGCGCTGGTGTTTTTTTTCTACTGTAGTCAGTTGAAGAAGGATATCAAAATGACAAACATAGAAGAGCTGCAAATCCAGAGTGAAACATATTACCAAGAGGTTAGCAGATATTCCTCTTTACATTTCAGGTTGTGATATGTGATATTTATTACTCCAGTCTTTTGTTTTGATATTAAAGCAGCTAATTATTGCTGTCACCCAATTGAAAACAACATACTGCTTTTTAAGGGGACTCTGTAGTTGGATGCTAGCTCAGTCCTGAATTGAAGTCAAGATTAGATTAATGTTCAACTTATTGAGTAAACACATAAAATGAACCACATATTAATAGAAAACAGCCTGGATGTACATGTGGTATTACATAAAGGCGTT
Source organism: Micromussa lordhowensis (assembly GCA_964020085.1). Classification (NCBI taxonomy): domain Eukaryota; kingdom Metazoa; phylum Cnidaria; class Anthozoa; order Scleractinia; family Lobophylliidae; genus Micromussa; species Micromussa lordhowensis. Next base: position 42,017,715 of record OZ026595.1, read on the forward strand.
CCCTGTTGGAACAAGATTGGTAAACTCCTAAAGCCTTATAAACAAAATTGACCACTTTGACAATGTCTAGTAATATGGACAATTCTCATATTTTTCATATACATGCAAACAAAAAATTGCTTTCTTAGATCAATTTATCATGCATAATTTACTGAAATGTGGGCGAAGTTTTCGAATAAGAATCTGTTACAAACTCATAGAAATATGGAACCTAGGCTTGATTTCCACCGCTCTGTCATGTCCCATCTACACTCCTGTACAAGAAGAGGCAGCTGGACGCCTGAGTGGCCAGCCTTGTCTGTGACGTAAATTCATAATTTAATTCTGCGGTGCTTGAGGTCGTCCGGGGCCTAAAGTTAACAGTTTCTACTTAAAAATGTATGCCAGGGAGCAGCCCTTTCTCCATCACATATTTACTTAATTTGGCATGATAAATAATTGAGCAGTGAGGCATAATTATATTTTGGTTGTATAAAAAAATTCAGAAAAGCATGACCTTGGGCGTTTTCCATTTACCAAAAGATTCCGGAAAATTTCGGAAACTTCAGTGGGAAATGTTTATCGGTGAAGAACGTGTTCCATTTGACACACTCGTCCCATTCATTCCCAGGCTCCCTTCACCGTCCGATGTATTTCCCGCCAAAATACAAAATGGCGGAACAACTTTTAGTATTAAAGGACCGTTCATTTTTTATGGGGTAGGGGGGGTTGGTGGGATTTGGTAGATAGTCTCTGTAGCATATGATGGCCCCCCCTCTTAACCGGATATTTTTTCCCTGGTCCCCCCTCATAAACCTAAATTTTTTTGATGACCCCCCCCCCAAAGTCGAAGTCAAAAGCAAAGCAAAAAGAATGATCAAGTAAAGTCTACCTTATAAGTTAAACACAAAAACTGCAGTTTCAAAAAGTTCTTTCTGAATCACCGTTTTCGCCTATGGGATATGTCCTTTGTGTAATCTGACTATTTTTTAACCCAACACGTGCCCTAACTAGGGGGGTTCGGGGGCATTCTCCCCCAAGAAAATTTAGAATTTCAGAGCTTCAGAAACGCTATTTTACGCCATTCTGGCAAACTTTTTGTAACATTTGTAGATTTACTGCAGTTTAAATTGAAAATAGTAGAAATAATTTTTAAATATTTACATGTGCACTGGCCATGGTAATCTGTCTTTTCCTTTGATAAACAAGGTACTGTTTGTTGTTGGGAGTGAACATTCTCAAGTAATTTTGAATTGATATTGTTCCATCCACTACAAACTAGGGGGGTCCAGGGGGCATGCTCCCCCGGGAAAGTTAAGATTTTTAGAACCTCAGAAATGCAATTTTAGGGAATTTTGGTAGAAAATTTTGCATCATCATAGATGCTGTTCTTACAATATTTTAGGGTAATTTTTTGAGTGACCCCCCCCCCCTTACAGACGATATTTTTTTGGATGGCCCCCCCTTTAAGACCAGTTTTTTTTTCATGGCCCCCCCCTCAATCCCACCAGCCCCCCCTATCTCATAAAAAATGAACGGTCCCTAAACGAAATACAAAATTTTGTTTTTCGATGAATACTACTTACCATTTGCCGGGCTATTGGCGTACATGGCACAGCTGTGATGTAGCAATGTTTCTAAGTCAGGAGCCAGCCCATGACACACTGAACATTCGTAGAAAGCTGAGGGGGAAGCCGACGAAGTAGCCGCCATATTTCCCGCCATATTTCCCGAAGGTGTGAAAAACAATGGTTGTGAGCGGCCTGGAACTGGTAAACCTTTGCGAAACCCGTAAATGGAACACAGATTTCCATCGGAAAATTTCCACCGGGAAAACGGGACTACCTTTTCAGAAGTTCCACTTTTTCCGGAAATTTTCCAGTGGAACAAACCGAAAAATCATGTTCCATTTACATCCCAACCGGAATTTTCGGAATCTCTTGGTAAATAGAAAACGCCCCTTGTCAAAGTGATCATTTCATGGAAACCACACCTGTTTAATCTGTCCATATTGCATTGATCATTAGCCAATCGGTTCCTATCATTGTTTTCTACCATCTGACTGGTTTGAAATGATCCACAATTGTGCAAATGTAGATAATGTATTTCCCATGATTGTACTTAAAAAAAAACCAGTAGAGAGATCCTGGCTAAATGAATAATCTTGCTATTTGTTTCTCCAGGTTCAAAGATTACAGCTGGCAATGTTGGAAATGCAACAATCTCAATTTCAGGATGGTTTTGGAAATACGAGGTAATGATTGTACCAAAAAACCATAGCAATGTTTAGCTGCGGTTGATAATCTGTTGTGCGTTTCATTTGGATTTCTTGTTCCTTTGACTTAAGATACGAAAGGTGAAAGACTGTGTTTCACCGCATGTATGGGGTATGAGTTCGTTTTGGTGAAGGTTTTGGTCTAAGTCGAGGTTCTTCCAAACCGTCTTGAGCGTTGCACCATACACACACAGCATGTATCTCAAGTAATGTAGTGTGCGCCTTGAAGGGGGGCGGGGGGAGTTTTCTCTACACTGCACTTAGCCGTGATGTTACGGTGTGTGTTATCTGTACATATGGCATGTGCATATACAATGTGAGTTCTCTTTTTGCGTTCTCCCACCGAGCAGAGAGAAAAGGGAATTTCTGCCTTGCAGGGTATATGACATGCTGTCAGCCCCATGGATTTTATCCTCGAAACTCCAGTATGGTCTTGAATGGGCAGGCACTTTACCCTTGCAGCATAGACTACGAGAAGTCCCTCTTTCGCTAATACTCCGCCGAGCATGGCCTTACATAAACCTCGAGGAGAAAATGGCCGCGCGAAATCCTAGTGGCGAGAAGCGGTCGTTTTTCATCGAGGTTTATTTACGGTCACACTCGACGGACTGAGCGAAAGAGGTAATACTCGCAGTCTATAACAGCACAGCTCTTTTGTGAAACAAAGACACAAAAATTCCTCGTGTCATTTGATTCCGGTGAAAATCATACTAGAAAATGAAACTACTTCTAGAAAATCTACTAGAATGTACTTCCTTTTAACGATGAATCATTTTACAAACTATCTTGACTGATAAATTGTTCTGATGCCTTTTCGGCAGTCCGAGGAATAACACCCTTTCAAAAGGTCCTAAAGGAAAGCCGACCAGCGTTTCTCTTCAGAGACTGGCAGGTATGGTAAAAACAAATTAGATGCACTACACTATAACACGGTCTAACACTTACAGGCAATTTTTCATTGGTGAGGATAGCGGGAAAATACAACAGCGAAAATACTCAAATCCCAACGTAATTATTTTAGCACTGTCAACTATTTTTGTTGCGTTTCTCGTACCTTGCCCGAGGATCCTGAAATTGACTGACGCCGTGATTTTTAATGATTCCTACCTGTTTCTAATATTACCTTGTGCCTCTGTTTCAAAACGAGTCAACGTGTAAAACCTTTCATATGAAAATGAGTTTGAGTCTGCAAGTTTTAATAAGTTTCCATAAACGTAATCCACACGACACTCTTTCATGTCCCAGTTTAACAGCCTTTTTTTCCTTTTGAAACAACGTTCCTTGTCATCTCGGTAATTTGTTGTTTCTTCTCCAGAGGAAAATGACCACTTGAAAGCAGAAAATCGAAGCCTCAAGAAAGACCTCTTGACGGCTATAGAAAACGGGGCAAGTGGAAACAAGAAAGTTTCGCTTAAAGGTGCGCTATCCTCGTCTTATGTTGTCAATGAAGTTATTTTTTTAGGTCAGAGAATTTAGCGTGGATGAAGACGACTCCTATAAATCTCTCTTAACTCTTATTGCTGTCTTAACGTGTTTCCAAATCACTGCTCTTCATTCTTGCGCTTTAGTATTAGCCTGCGTAGCGAGCGAAGTGCAAAGAGTTCCTCTCCTGGTGGTCGCGCGAAAATTGGAGCGAGAGCAAAAACTTTGACGGGGCGCGCGGTCAGCATGGGTAAAAAGCGCTTTTAAAATTTGTATTGGATCGCGTGCCATGCAGGTTATACTGTAGAATTTTTCACGGACTATTTCTCCAAGTGCTTTTGTTTTCGCCAAAAGATATGTTAAAACAGCTTACAAATCATTCCTTCGAAATGTTCACGGTTTTCGTTGTTGTATCATAAGGAGTTATTGATTCTGATTTTTTTATGCGCACTTTCAGCTGACTATGCAGATATGAACCGAGGGCAACTTCTGGCCAAGATTCGTGAACTAGAGGAAGTAAGTATCGCGTTAAAAATTCAGGACGGGGTTCTCAGTCCGCATCAGCACAATTCTGTGAAAAAGTTCGCTATTGGGATTAATTAATAGAGTGAATTGATTTGAATTCTGTCACTTGATTAACCTTGGCAAACGAGGTATACGTATGAACTGTGGATAAGAAATGTTAAAGTTGTTCGATGCAGTTTTTTTCTAGACCATACCTAGCATTTTCAATTGGCCTTTTACCAACCTTCCCTTGATCTAATAGATATGAAAATTACACCAGTTTTTGTAAAAAGATTGAACTTTGGTTGAATGTGTTTATTAAGGTAATCGATATTTCCATGGAAACAATAAACTAAAAAATGACAATCGGTGGAGCATGAATTTTGTACGAACCAGATCTGTTACGGAAAAGCTGATATCAATTTTTAAAATTATGATGTATGACAAGGGAACTATGAAAGGATTAAAAAATTCTGTATGTTTGATGTGGAATAAATCGCAAAAGACACTTCAAACCATGTTTTTGTTTAATGAAATTAAATGGACTGAAAGATGTGTTTTTTACCTTAAAAAAACACATTCAACCTCGTACAAAATTCATGTTCTACCGATTTTCATTTTTTTTTAGTTTATCGTTTTCATGGAAATATCGAGTACCTTAAGGTGGCTGGTCCGCCCTTTGTTCCACGAGGAACCCAATGGTCTAACTAACTAACTAACTTAAGGTGGCTGGAAACAGTTTCCAGAACTTTTCAAGACTTATATTTTGATGGGTCATTAAACCCACTCTATATCGGTTGGTGCCAAAACCATGGTATCAAAAAACTGCCCAAACATTGGTGACCATGTTGCTGTCAATATTTTGGCTCAATAGGTTACCATAGCAACAATATGACCTGCTAAAAACACCTTTTATTTTAGCTTTTTGTGCTTATAACTCAAAAACGAGCTCGGTGTCCCCCCATTTTTATAATCGAATTGTAGTAAGCATGATAAGAAGCAACTTTTTGCAAAGTTTAAAAAATTATACGAAGGAGGTTTAGAGGTACCTTTTATCATGCTTACTACAATTCAATTATAAAAAAATGGGGGTCACCGAGCTCGTTTTTTAGATATAAGCGCTTAAGCTAAAATAAAGGGTGTTTTTAGCAGGTCATATTGTTGCTATGGTAACCTATTATGCCACAAAATTGATAGCAACTTGGTCACCAATGATTGGGCAGTTTTTTGATACCATTACTTTGGCATCAACCGATATAGAGTGGTAAAAATGACCCATCAAGCTCTAAGTCTTAGAAAGTACAGGAAACTGTTTCGAACCACCTTAAAAACATTCAACCAAAGTTCAATCATTTTACAAAACTTGATGTAATTTTCACATCGATAGTCAGATCAAGGGAAGGTTGGTAAAACGCCAATTGAAAATGTTAGGTATGGTCCGGAAAAAACTGTATCGAACCACCTTATGTGAGGGAGTGGACGTCGTATTTCTGTTTACAATTCAAGCAATTGCAAAGAAGCCTGAAAAAAATTCAAGACTCGTTGAGATTTGAACTTCTGTTCTCCACGAAATCGGTGCGATGCTGTGCCAACCGAGCAAAATTGTTATAAGATCAATGAATCGTGAATTAATGCGTCAGTGACAGTGGTAGAATAACAAGTGAGTTTCGTGGGCAAATCATATAAAGCTCTTCTGTGGCAAAAATGCTATTGAACGGATCGACGGAGAGCGAACAAACAAACAAGCGAAGGAAATTGCCAGTGGAAAGATTTTTCCAGTTGTTTTCGGCAAGCTCGAGTTTTTCTAAGTTCGCTGCGTTTCTGTTTGATACCGATCTTGATTTCAGCGAGTGCAAGAGTCAGATGGAAAGGTCGCATTGGCCAGGAAGGAATCATTTAGAGAAGATAAAGGAGATGACATGGAAGTTAGAAGAAAAAGCATCTCGAAGCTCACTTCGCAAGGTATTAATTAGAAATAGTAAAGTTATGCTTTATATCGTGGTGGATTAGAGATCCTTTTGAGCAAAATAATCTCAAGGTTAGTCTGAAAATCTGCAAGTCACTGTTGTTGTGTTTAGTTCCAGGGAGAATAGAGCTGAAAGGAACCACATCTCAGAAACTAGCTCAACTACAAGAAAGAGAAATAGAACTTTTAGAAGAAAGGGAAAAACAACGGGAGGTTATTGAACGACTGAAAGAAGATCGCGCCCATTACAGATCAGTCGCAGACGATCTCAGGTAATTTTTTTTATTTCCGTCTTGGCTTGCGAGTGGACTTTTTAGCTGTGTCTTTGTGTGGATTGATTAAGCTCGAGAATGGAAGCGAAATGAGTGATAAAGGGAGAGAAAAACAACACAGAGGATCTCTTTAATTTCTCTTTAACCCTCCTGGGAAACTATGTAGATGTAGTCATTTATGGAGATGCGGGCTTTAAGCATTAAACCTGTAGTTTAGCTAATCGGGGGTGGGGGGATGGGTGGGAAAGTGCGCTGTTATCAGATAGCGGGCGAGTAGTGGTAATCATATTGGCAAAAAAAATACCTAATCCATTCAAGATTGGAAACAGATGAACAAAGCTTTCTTGTAGGCGTTTGGATTGTGGATGTGTTTACCGCTTACGCAACCTTGAAGTTCGCAAAAAAAATTGTTAGCGATGGAAAGAACTATAAACTTCGCTTCTTTTTCAGGTTGCAGTTGAAGTCAACTCAAGAGGAGCTGGACAGGTTGAGAGACGAAAAGGGTGCTTCTGGAGAAAGAAGGAGATCCTCCGCAAGTACAACAAGGTCCATACGTATTTCATTTCTTTTGTTTCAAGGGAAATTATCTTAATAACGTCATTGCGTAAATGTTTCCTCGTTAGCATAAGACTTTGCAAAGAGAAGGCATCATACTAATACAAATTGACTCCAGAGATTTTAAGAAGTTGTAGATCTAGAACTTAGTAATTGTGAGATTATTGAAGAAGATATTGACTTTCAAAACCTGCAAAGTTTCTCGGTGGCAAGAGCGCTAATAAAGTCTCATGCGCCCGTACATTCTGAGATTTTGAGTTTTTAAACCGGTGTTCCTCAAAAAAGTATTTAATACATCGAGCTCAAACGTCTTCGGACGTTGAAACGTGCTATCCCCTTTCATTTAGCAGAATGGACCTTTTCGGCGATACGGCGGCCATTTTGAATGATTTTGTTTCAAATAGCTATGAGGGCAAATTAGTATAATAGCTATTTGAAACGACAGAATTCAAAATGGACGCCCAAGTTATCGCCGAAAAGATCCATTGAAGTTTTGTTATTCGATGAGAGACTCCGGCGCTTATGCTTATGAGCAAATATTGTAAACTAAGTTTATTTGATTTCTTTTCTATGGTTTACAGCCCAACAAGAAAACCTTCTCTCAAGGACGTTCCAGCCCAGGTTGATCACGATGAAGACCTGGATCGAATGTTGAATGATTTCCAACAACAGCGAGCCGCCAAGGCTCTACAGCGGCAGTGGCGAGGCTACCAAGGGAGGAAAAAGCAGCAAGTAGAAAAACAGGAGAGACAAAGAGAGGAGAGAGAGAATCAAGCTGCTTCCACGCTACAGAAGAACTGGCGGACACACAGAAAGAAGGTAAATGAATTATACAAGCGGCATTTTATCTGGGTGGACATTCATCGACAGATTTAAAAATGGAATTGAATACGCCGGAGACATTTTATAAACACAACCATCACCGGTAATTTTAGATTTGTGTTTGAGGAAAACTCCGTCAGGGAAATCACATGATTATCGCGACGCCATCTTTCTAAAAGCTCCGTTTTCAAAATGTTTTCCGTCCACACGAAAACGAAAACCCGGCGTTTTCAAATTCCTCCGGTTTGAAGAGCGTTTAGCTCCGTTTTCGTGACGGATTAGTGTGGACGGTAGGCCTAACCGTAAAAATAAAGCTGTGTTTTCAAATTCCTCCGGTGTAATGTGGACGGCGCCTTACGCTCGTCACTGAATATCGTGTATCTGAGGTCAAGGTTTTCTTCAAGAAGTTGTTAAGCAACGTAATCCTCGGGATCTGTGACGACTGCAACGCAGGCTATGACGACTGGTGCTCGCGCTATTTTTCGATGGGGCAATAAAAATCGAAACATCTTCCGCTGATTCCACGACGACTGCTAAAAAGGCACAGCAGGTATTTCACTTCCAAGGAGAGTAATATGTATTTATAAATAAATGCAAAATAATGGCCCACTACAATCTGAAACGGTTTCATCAGTTTATATTATGGATGCTACTTAACTCAGTTGTTGTTGAAGGTTATATAATCCTCCGCAGAAGATTGTGGGATTTTCATGAAGACTAATGATGTTAAGCTTATGCTGCTTTTTGCTCTTTCACGGTGCTTCTGCTCATTTGATTCTGTGCAAGTAAATTGGTTTAAATATTAGTCAACTAGTAATGCTGGTATATTTTTAAAGCAATGGATCCGGATGCTGTAAGTAACACTGATTCTGGTAGCATATTTTGTAGAACTAGCTTGTTTTCATTTTATTGCAGATCAAACAAAGGGACGAAGAGGATAAAGAAAAGGTGACGGTTCTTCTTTTAGCTTTAGTGTATTAAAGAATACGTTAGTACACTGGACTCTGGTCGAGCGGTTCTGGTTCTAGCTCTGGTTGATTGTGTTGTGTTCTTCGGCAAAACACTTTACTCTCACGACCCTGAAATATAAAGTTCCCCCCCCCCCAAAAAAAAAAAAAACATTGGAGGGTTCAAGACCTTAATTTCCGAGAGAAGATGACTGCCTTGTGTTTTTTCTTCAGCCAAATATTATGCTTGCGAAATGGAAATCATCTTCTAACTTTTAACTTCTTATTGAAATTCATCATGCTGTAGGCAATAGAAGAGATCCAGGCAGCTCTGCGCGGTCACGCGGTCCGCAACAAGCATATTAAACAGTTGGATGAAGAACTGGAATTTACAGACCGTGATGACGCAGTGGTCACCATCCAATCAGCAATGAGAGCGCACTCGGCAAGAAAACGACACCTAGGGTCTCCTGAATACGAGATAGAGTCACGTGATACCAGGACTAGAGGAAGGTAAACACTCAATTGAAGAGGCTGTTACTGGTTAATGCGCATATGCAACTTTGATTGACAGTGGAAGTGACTGTCAATGGTGTCAGGAACCAGACAGCGGTCAGACGCTATTGCACAGAACAATGGGAGTTGCACGAGTGAGTTTTTTGTAAAACTCACAAGTGCAAATTAATTTCAAATTGAACGAAAAAACCGTATGATTACTTCTTAATAATACAAACATCAAAAAATTCGCGCAGAAAAATTGCCGGAAGATGTTTCTTGAAGCCATTTTCATTTTTTTCGCATTCGAGAAAACTTTTTTCAGAGTTTCCGTACAAAATTTTTGTCACTGCTTTACATGATATCATTGGCCTACAAAATTTCTCATTGTCTTTCTGCCAATCATTATCCAGAATTACGATGTGTAAAATTTGCACTGGTGTTACACTTTTTGCACTGGTGTTACACTTGAACTGCACTGCTCTCAGCCAATCAGAATCGAGTAATATTTTCATGTGTATTATTAGTTATATAATAACTAGGTTCCAATTTGATAAAAAGATTTCTGCACACTATGCAACATGAAATATTTCTGATTTCAGGCCCGGTGGACACACGATAAGAAAGATATTCTTCTCAAAGGAAGTTTTTAACAACACGAGTCAGCCTCAGTCAAGATGGCATCGAAACGTTAAATGCTTGAAAAGAATTCACTGTTGCAGCTTTCAACTTTAAAAATAGAATTCCGAGAACGAAGAAATTAAGTTATTGCATCAAATGTAATATCCCTTTGGTATTTGTTCTTCTCCTACGAAAATGCTTTGAAATCGAAAGTGAAACGTGTGTAAAATATGTGAAGCGTTTTTTAGGCAATACACTGTTGCTTTTTAGAAGAAACTTCGCAGAAAGATTGTGTGTGATTGAGGAAACTTCTGTTTAATTTTCAGTTCTAGTCGCAACCTTGGCGACCCTGAACCCGATTCCGATGAGGGTTTGGTAACTAAACCGTCCAGCAGTAAACGACATCCAGAACCTGCTAAAACAGGTTTGAGAAGATCCAGTTCGACTGGTGAGTACTCGGATCATGGTGTGAAAAGTGGGGACTGGTGATGAAACGAGATCACCCATTTAACTCGCCAATGCTTGCATTTTCTACATACAGAAACATTATTCTAGCCAAAGCATGTTTTACATCTATATCTAAGGGTGTGAACTGATCCAGTTTCTCGTTGTTACGATTACCGATGGTGTAAAAGAAAAGGTTCAAGAAACGGAAGATTTTAGCCACACCTAAATTGCTAACCAGCATCGGCACTGCTTCCACCACATTCAGTATTGCCTTGATTTAAAACGTTCTCAAACTGATTGATCTATACATAATTGTGAAGTGTCACGCATGCTATTGTAGATGTATCACGCATGCCATTATAGATGTATCACGCATGCCATTATAGATGTATCACGCATGCTATTATAGATGTGTCACGCAACAGTAAGTGGTATTTTTGTCATGTTGTTTTGCTGTGAAAGACCCACAGGATTCTGCTGGTCACAATGCCCTAGCACCTTCAGCCTATCAAGTGGCCACGACAGCACGTGACTCGGCACTAACGCGTGATTCACCGTCCAATCGACAATCACTTACACGTGATAATGCACTTGCACCAGCAGTGTTTGTACGTGATAAGACACGTGATAAGGCACTTGCACGTGATCAAGCACTCGTTACGTCAGCACTTGCACGTGGTCCGTCAGAATCGGACTCAGACGATGACGCTGTCGTGTTTGGCCGATCAGGTAAAAGTAAAACAAAAAATCAAAACATCGAAAGCACGTCACTTTCCAGTGCAGATAAGTCAGTAGAGAGAGGCCAGAAGACTTCAGGCGTTAGTGAAAAGGATAAGCAGAAGAACACAAAAAAATCACGCGGAAAGAAAAAAGCTGGTAAAAAGTCCGTGAAGAAAAACGACGATGATGGAGAGACAAGAAATTCGGACGAGGCGGGTATGTTTTCTCAGTGAAGATTGGTGCATGGAGATCTCTCGCTGCTTTGCCTCACTGTTGACAGTTAACACTGATCATTAACCAACTGATGGCATGCTTCACCAGCCAATACCGGCAGTATTTCTGTCTCCATAGTCCATATCAGTGACGACGCTGCTAACCTCAGCTTCTCCTAATCTAACATGTTTGGAAGGCTGGAATCGACATGATTATCAAATCACTTTGCTGACCTGTTAACGAAGCTTAGTCTAATTACTCACGCTTGCACTGACTTGTTAGTTATCTGTGTTGTCTGTGAAGGTATTTACATTTGATCTTGATAAAAGGGCCACACCCCTCAAGTAGTTAGAAGTAGGTAGAAGTTAACAGTTAATAGTACTATATCCCAGTTCAATGTGTAAATGATTTAATTCTAACTATACTTCAGACCCGGGTTGTTCGAAAGGTGGATAACGCTATCCACCGGATAAATCACTATCCAGTGGATAGCGTGGTTTGTTTTGTCAACACTTATCCACTGGATAGCGATTTATCCGGTGAATAGCGTTATCCAACTTTCGAACAACTGGGGCCAGATTCACATTTCGTCAGGCCTCGGAAATTGTTCATCTAATTATTTCCAAAATGAACGGTATTTAACTCTATTACAAAATAGATATTACGCACAGAACTGTCCAAATTACTGGCCAGTTTGAACCCTTATGATGATTTATCCGAATTAAGAATTAAATCTGGATAGTCTTCGAGATAATATCAAAATATCAGGCGCGCCTGTGTGGGATTTTAAACTGTCATTTACAATGCTAAATTTTCGCTGAATTTTGAAGAATTTAGTAGAAGAAAGAAACTCTCTGGAGCCAGATTCGTTGCTATTTCATTGGATAGTTAACGACGATGGGTTACAGAGAGAGGTGTTTTAGCTTTCAACATTCTATGGTGCCCTTTTGTTTTAGTTGACCGAAGCAGTGTTGAATTTCTTACAGCTGAAGTGGGAAAGAATTCACCCAACAGTGTGCTATTGTAGTAAGGCTAGAGAATTACATTTAGTAAGGCTAGTGAATTACATTTTGATAAGTGAAAAGAAAAGTGTTACACTGTGGCCTGCTGGTTGTGCATCAGTAGACAACTGATTTGTTGTCATTAGCATCTGTGACATTTAAAGACGCTTCCTCGCCGAAAAAAGCATTTCTGCCAGATTGCCAAAACAGCCATTAGTGCCAGGTTCGAAGAGAGTTACGATACTGTTTAATACGTTTGTAACAGTACCTGGCGTGAATGCTGACGATTGACACGTGAATAAAGTTATTATTATTATTATTATTATTATTATTATTATTATTATTATTATTATTATTATTATTATTATTAATTACGTAAATTGTAATGATCCCTTGGGTAACATTTGTTTTTCTCTTGAAGGCCCACGACGGAGTTTGATTACAGCACCAAGGTTCTCAAATATCTCTGAACAGAGCGAAGAGGAAGATGCTCGAGTAGCGATCCCCAAGAGATCGGGGTCGCTTCAAAAGAGGTTTGGTGGGGAATTAAACGTTTCCGCGCCGAAAGAAACCGGGGTAAGATCGAAGAAGAAGACGTTCGAGATCGTGGACAGCGACGACGATGATGATGATGACGACGCGATAGTTTCCCGCCCTAGGAGATCGCTAGACACGGGCGTTAGTCAACAGCGACCTTCTCTATCACGGTCAAGCCGAGCGCTTAGCCCTCCTTCATACAGCCCAAAAGAAGACAGCCTAGTGCCCGCTGCAAAAAGTAGGCCTGGTTTATCACGAACGACCGGTCATCTCGCTACTAATCAAGATCTTGGAGATTCTGAGTACAGTAAAGACGAGAATCTTCAGAGACCAGGCCTGTCACGGTCCAAGAGACCTCTTAGTGGTAAGAGACCAGGTTTAAATCAGGGTAGCGGTGGTGTTGGCGGTGGCAATAAAGAAAAAGAGAATTCCAGAACGTCGAGCTCGAGAAGGACCAGTTTGACCGCTGGCTCTGAAGAAGACAGTGAAGGTGATGTAATCGTCACTGGAAAAAAGACGAAAGCTGCCAATGACGAGAAAAAAGCAGCTCGCCCTAGTCTCACTCGGAAATCGCTCACAAGCACACGTAAGAATCAAAACAATAATATTTAGTAAATTCTCAACTCTGACTATTACATTTCTAGCTTTTTGATTGGCTAAAAAACTCCGACTGTGAGCGAATAGTCGGAGTTTTACGTCATATGGAAAATAGTGCGCCAAGTTTAAAAATTTTCCGCTAGAAGTTTTCAACTTCAGCCCTCTAAAATGGCCGAAATAAAAATCGGCGGCAAAACCCGGTTTGAGAATATACTAAAACAATTATTCCATTCGCCCTTGTTGGATATGAAGTGATTATAACCAACTCGCGCTACGCACTCGTTGGTTATTTTATGACTTCATATCCAACTCGGGTTCATGGAATAATTGCTATATATTGCCACACGAATCGTTCGTCAGCAACCTCAATAAAGTGTTCTTCAGCAAAAATTTCCCGCGAATCCGGGAGGAAAACTAAACAACAGGAAACTAAACAACAAAAGGCGATTGAAACGTGTTGTAATTATTTTAGCAATCAAGAAGGAGGTTGTATAGACTTTGTTTATTTCTGTTCAAAATACGAACGGATTGTGTTTAAAGAGTTACTTTTTTCCCTCGCTAAAGGTTTAATTCAATTTGAGATTTTTTTGTCGTCTTTCTGTCGTTTATTCTGACACCTGAGGCTAATCTTGAACCCAGACCTCCCCTACCAAGTGTCAAACAGAGTGAGATTTGGGTACGAGATAAGCCTTAGCCAATCAAAGAGCCGCGCAAACGCACGTGTAATTTATCACCACGACAGTAGTTTGAATTTACGCCATTCAGACTAACTTGAATTTTGATTGATCGTAACTAAATCAAATTTTTTTAGAGCAATAACGATACGCCCCGTTTCACTGAAACCCCGTGTAAACGTTTATCCACCGTTTTTTTTTTACCTTTAACTTCCTGTAGTGCCAGTATCTTCTCAACGTGAATCGATAGCTAGCAGCCTGGACAACTTTTTCTCCTCCACTGTCCCGTCAAAAGAATCCAGTGGCAAGAAGTCCCCCCGGAGAACTCTCTCCCAGTTTAACGACAGTGATGATGACGATGATGATGATGATGATGACGACGACGAAGATGAAATTGTTGTTTCCTCACTGTCGAGATCCAAGTCCAAACAAAAGGAGAAGTCTTCCACTGGAAGAAAGAGCACAGTAGATTCAGGTCAGTAGTGGCACTTCTTAGTGTATCTAGGAAGCACGTGATTCTCTTGGAAATGGCGCGATCGTGAAAAGTAACTTAAACGCGAGAGTAAATTAGAGAGAATGGGCACGTCCTACATAACGACCTTTCCCTAAAGTTCTTGCATTAATTTTCTATTTCTTTCATTCGTGGTGTGAAAGAAAGCCAACATAATGTATTGGTACGTCATAACCGTGGTTGCGCCATGCATGGCTTCGTACAAAAGTCAGGGCAACCTATAGATCGTTTTCACGTAACGTCGTCATTTTCTAAAATCTAAAACTAAAGATCCACCAAAGTTTTCATCCTCATCAGGTATAAGAGGTGACATATTTATATCTGTTTACAACTTTACAGCTCAATAGCGTGCTTCGTTTGGAAACCAGAGCATTTTAAATTTCCGAGTTATGGAGGTGCGTGACCCAAGGCTACGATCAAATTTGTTGAAAAATATATACTTATCTCATGATTTTGAGCCCAGTTAGAAGCTAGAGCATTAGAGAAGTGCTTATGTAAATACTTGTTTTTTCAGTACTGATAATCAGTCGCCTAGAAAGCCAAAGTAAGTTCCAGATGTTTACACTATTTTCCGGCCGCCATATTGGTGTACCATAGAGGTACACCAACATGGCGTTTTCATACTCGGCTCTGTAAATTTCTGCGAAACATTTCGGCGAATATCTGAAGTTTGGCGAAACGCACAGGGCTAAAACTTGGAGAAGTGTATTAATTTTTGCCAACGAGCCAGCCGAGCGAACAGAACATATCGAACCAGCGTGTTTCCTCTCTCACTTTATCGAAATGAAAGTTCAATTGGGGAGCGTACCCTTTACAAAACTCTTCTTCTAATTCGAATATTCAGGAAAACTGTTAGACAAGAGCAAATCTAAGACACAAAATCGACATGGAAACGAACCAGCGTGTTCACCACGGAATTGAACGAGCGTGTTCATGAATCGAAACAGTGTATTCCTTCTCTGTTTACCTATATCGAACTGAAAGTTCCATCGGGCAGCTTTTTTGGAAAGATTGCGTTCACCAGTCGAACCACTAGAGCAAATCCAGTGTTGAAATCTAGCATATCGAACTGAAGGTTGAGTCGGCAGTGTTTCCGAACAGAACTGAACGAGCGTGTTTATCATACAGTCGAATCCAGTGTTCAAAACACAAATCGGATCAAAACGAGTCGTGTTCATCAATCAAACTAGCGTGTTCACTTTCAGTTTGACTTTGCCCATCATATTGAACTGAAAGTTCGACCGAGCAGCGATACATTCCAATACTCTTGATATTAAGGGATTGCGTGACGAACGTTACCTGCCGGTAAACGCGTTATAATTTTCTCTCGGTAATGTTTGCAACAGAAGAGAACCAAAAATCCGTTATTCTGTATTAATAAACCCCTTATTATAGCACAAATTATTCGCTCGTTGGCACTCTATCGATAGGTATACCTAGTTTATCTTCTATAACATCACAATTTCTTAGCTTTTTCCACTGGATCGGTTTTCGATATATTTATTTTTTTGCGTGACAGTGAAAACGATCTATTAGATCACTGTTTGTACGATCAAAATTTTATATAAACGTCCAAACAATTTCATCTCTATGAAAATCAGGGCCATGCTGACTTGAAATAGCCCGGCGCGACTTCAAAACGTCAGCAGAGAATTTTCTCCTGAAAAAGAGAGGGTTTAGGTACGTCACAGGGCAATATTCTCTGAGTACTCACAAGTTTTCAACAACAACAATAACGGGAACAACTACAATAGTTTTATTTGTACTAAGCTAAAAAAGGCAACAAGCCATCTAAAATGAGGCTAGGAAATAAACAACTTGAATGACCAAAAATATTTCTCTTTGTGGCAGCTGTCGAAAACCTCTGCATGAAGCAGCATGAATTAGACTGAAATAAAATCTGTGAAAATGCGTTATCTTCAAGGTTTTACAGCCGGATACACCAACGAGAAAATAACACAAACTCAATCTATGTTTTTGGCTTTCATAAAAAAACAAATATTTTCCTTTCCAGTGATAAAAAAAACGACTTGGCAAAGCCACCTAATCCGAGTTCTAGCCATATCATGTATATTGGCTTTAAATATGTGATGCCGTCGCCCAGAAAGTACTTTTAAAGTTTTATACTATACTGTAAAAATTTCGGACGCTTAAAATTTCGGACGCTTAAAAATTTTGGACGGTTTTATTTTCGGACACTATTTTTGTCCGAAATTAAAATCGTCCGAAATATTTTGCAAGTAATGTATTTCGTTTTATCTTCACTGACTTGGTTTCCTTTGTTATGTATGTTTCAGTTGCTGGGTTATGGGCGACGTCGGACAAGGCAAGCGACTCAAAGAGCAAACGAAAATCGGTAAGATTTGCTTAAATCTTGGCTTTGTTTGCGCCTATGAAAATAATGTGCCTTCTTTATATAAAGCCTTCTCATCATAGTTGTGGAAACCATTAAAGCAACTTAAGGGATATAGTTTTGCAATCCCTGAATTCTTTGATGGAAATCAAAGCGTAGGAATTCAGAAGGAGTCTTTAAAATGGTATTTTTTTGGAAATCTCAAAATTCAGCATAATAAGAGATCAACTTTCACTGTGTGGTGATATAGACCCAAGATTATTATTGCATTGTTATGAAATGCCCAAGGGAAGGTGAGATGTTTATTATGATCTTTGTACATAGGATGTTAGATTTGACGAGTGTAACTTGGATCTCTTGACTATTCATGCAATTCGAGAGTTTTCATTGGCTGAGCCATCATGTGTTATGAGCCATGATACCACGCTCTACAAATATGGTAAGCGTACGCGTGATTTCTTGGGGCGTTTTTCCTTCAACTTTGGGGGCAAAAACAATTACTCCACTCGCGCTTGTTGGATATGAGATGATTATAGCCAACTCGGCGCTAGGTGCCTCGTTGGCTATCTACCATCTTATATCCAACGCGCGCTCGTGGAATCATATTGTTTAATAAACACGTGTATGTACTACGCATACATGTACGTTCTCGTTATACTGAAATATTAGCATTTTCTTTTTTTAGAGTGTTAAGTCGTCATCAAGCAATAGGTGGAGCCAAGATTTTGATTTCGAGAAACCTTCCCGTCGACCAGATTCACAACTTGATGAGCTGTTTTGATGACCGAAACACCGAAAGGAGCACTGTACATGGTACACTGACATATGGAATGAATGAACGTCCAGCATGAATAATTGCCCTGTAATGTTGGATAGAGAGGTCACCAAAGCATGAATTTCTGAAGCTCAAGACTCCAGTAAGAACGACAAGAAAACGCAGACTTCGTGGTAGATGTGGACCCAAGCCCCCCCCCCCCCAAAAAAAAAAAAATGATCGCGGTCCGGGGATATGGAAAAGGGAACGAACTTAAAGCCCTGGTCAAACGGTGCATGAAAGTCCATAATAGTTTATTCTTCCCTAACTGTCATCAGCTATCATACGCGAAGTCAAACGGGTAAAAGTGTTATCGATTTTCATAAAGGATTTGAACAAGTTCTAAGTGAATGATGATAGTCGATGGTAGTGCGTGATAATTGATTGTCAAACGAAAGCGAATGCTAGCAGAACGCCTGTTCCTGGTTGGCTCGTGTTTATTACAGTGAATCGCGCCATCCCATATCCATTCGATAACCGTTTGACGTCCTTATGTTGTTGTTATTATTTTTTCATCTCTTAGCCAGTCGTAAACCCATGTTAACAGCATGAGCCCGCAATGCATAAGATAAAAGCATTTTGTTAGGAAAATTTCCGAACACTGTATTTCCTTGCATCTTACTTCGTCTGCGTATGCTGCTGATGCTCATACACGTAAGCAAAAGCATACACCCAAGTTATTGAGGACTCCATAGCATAAGCTATAGGAAATGTGCAAGCGAATAATAAATCATTCTCGTCAAGTAAACGCGTGGCGCTGGGGACGAGAATAGGTACGAGCCTTCCTCGATCGTTAAACATTCAGCCGGAGTCCGCCGTATTCGCACATGTCTGGATCAAAGTCAGTTGTGACTGGTTGACTGCCTAATGTTACCCGCATCCTCACTCGCTAGCATAAGCATCATACGTGGACACAGTAAAATGTTGATATTATTAGAAAATTTCAAAAAACAAAAACACAAATAAGGAAGGTTTGTAACCTGAGTATCGGGTCTTTTCTAAGAGGAGAGGGTAAGCTTCTTCCCTTTCTGCCGTTAGAAAAAGAAAAGCCTGATACTCAGGTTACAAGGTTTGTAGCTCATCTTTACGCACTAGTCAAAACTAGGCTTTACCAAAGCCTTTGATGGGGGTGATTCTTTTTAGATAGCTTCCCTCTTTCTAATCATTGATTATAATTATACATCTGACCGTCTGTCGTGGTATAAATAAAAAGAATATAATAGGTATATATTTTAACAAAATTTCACTGAAAGAACCTGGGCAACTTGACTTGGACTGTAGTTTAGACTGTTAGCTACTGTCATTAGAAATCTTACTCCAGGTGATAGATGTGGACAAAGCGGAAAACTTCGTATAGATTGATTTGTCCGGAGGACAGCATCGTACAATCTTTAACAACTTATATTTATTACAAGGTAAAGCAGTTGTAGCATAATACTGATAATACTATGAATAAAAAAATGCTGAACCTTTTTATGCTTTCGATTGAATGTGGTGACTGTATCCATAGGCGTACGGGCCGGGGGAGCTGGAACTCCCTCCCTCCCCCCCCTCCCCACCCCCCCCCCCCGCTCCCCTTAAAAAAAAATTGGCAGGTCAATTTTGGGGTAACAAGAAATTTGGGCAAAGGGATTTTAAAATGTTTCCATTTGTGTCGAGAAATTACAATGTCACTAAAGAACAGAATAACAATATATGTACTGGTAATCAATATAGAGTAAGGTCAGACTCAACCCTCAATTGCAGTGCGAGCCGGCATTTTCTTAACACACCTTATTTTTTACGTGTCTCGTATTTTTGATATTTTCGGCCGTCGCAATGGCAGAGACAGCACCGTTATCTCTTTTAACGTGAACTACTTATAACGTGATCTATATGATAGATTCTAATACAGCAATATTCTCACTGCAGATTCAAATGTAAGATGATTTTCACTCCATATGAAGTTCTGTGTTGGTGAATCCTGACCCTCGTTCCCTCGATTGTTTTGTAAAGATTTGGACAACTTGCGAAATATTTTTGGGGAGAGTGATTCACCGCCGAACGAAACATGTCCTTTGAAACCTTGCTCTAAGACTTCCTTTTTCTATTTACCTAGAGAGACCTTTTTCATCTAAGTAGAGAAACATAGTGTCACTGACTCGGTATGAGCGGGCAAGAAGAGCCATATCCTGAGCTGTGATTGGCTGTCCGAGCGGGCAAGATGGCGCAATATTGCCCTCCCCCCAGTTTTCCCTCGGCCAAGATGTTGAAGATCAGAAAAAAATTATATTGCCGGCAAAAAGTGCCACTCTCAAAAAGTTCAGAGTCTTCAGAGGGAAAAGTCAACAAGCGTGTCACTGGCCTTAGACAGCCTTTATCACTGTTGGAGTTAGTGGATGACATGTGCAATTTCTTTATGTCTTTTATTCGATTGGGACAAAGCCCTATACAAGAAAGACACGAGAGATAACTGAACAGCAACAAAAACGGCAACTAAAAAATACAACAAATCTTGCAGTAAAAAAGAAACAAAAAACAACGCATTGCAGAGCGTGAAAAGTTACCAGGGATGGCTGAACGAAATCTGGGAGAAGAGAAAACAATTTGATGCTGTATATGATACCAGAAGAGTATTACGTCTATTAC
Source organism: Micromussa lordhowensis (assembly GCA_964020085.1). Lineage (NCBI taxonomy): Eukaryota > Metazoa > Cnidaria > Anthozoa > Scleractinia > Lobophylliidae > Micromussa > Micromussa lordhowensis. The sequence continues at coordinate 42,038,068 of OZ026595.1, forward strand.
GCTTCCGATATATACAGACAGAAGTTTACTGTTACGTTTTGAAGTGCAGACCACGCGTGTACGGAAGGCTACTGACACGAGAAAACATCGGAAGTGGAAGTGGATATGGAAGTAAAAAAACAAACGAAATGAAAGCAAGATAACCATAGATTCACAGTAATCGGTTCTTGGCTGTTGCAATTTATAATAATCCGTTCAAGTCTCATGTCGCCATTTTGTTCCCGATATTTATCATCATTACCAATGTTTTTAATCGTCGATTTATCCGAAGAATGACGAAAACATGTGACGTCACCAACGACACGGAGTCGTCGTCGAGGCATGCCTGTAAATATTCGTGACTTCCGGCATGACAGTCGTGTGACGTGGTAGATTTGCAATCGAAAGTAATAATGATTTTGAGAAAGTTATGCTGCCAAGGTCGTTGTATCCTAAATAAGAGAAAAAGCCTGAGTTTTTCAGAAATATAGCCAGTCAGGAGATCGACCAGTCTTCATTTACCGTATTTTTCTAAAAACGTAATGTAGAATTCTCTAGATTTGCCGACTACATGTGATGCGGTCATATTTCGTATCTTTTGCTTGTTTGCGGCTATTTCAGTCACCCATGGTTTATACTGAGCTTTTTGTTTAATTATCCAATCACATAAGCCAAATTCGAAGTGATTGACGTTCAGAGCTGAATTAACGTGACGTCACAGAGACCATAACAAAAGGAAATCGCTTCATTTTCCGGGAGAGAGAATAGTGCGAAGGGCAACTTTCGAGTTTTAAAGGATATTTCGTCGCGTTTATCGCCAACATTTTGGTAAGTAGATGGAATTCTAGTAGCATAAGGTACTGAGGTGAAGGAAGACATGAACATCTATCGCTAAAGATACAAAAATCCACCTTGGGCGCTGCCAGAAGAGCGAGCCATATTTGTTTGGCTTTTGTTGTCAGCAGTCTGTGATGGCAACCTTGGTCTTTCGAGTACAGGCTTTCTGAAACGTTCAGCGGTACGATTTTCGGTCGTCCAAACCGTCTATAGGTTACAAAATTATGCGATAGAAAGTAGAAATGAGTGTTATGTCGGCCCTCCCTTCAAACACGCGTGACTGCGAGGGCTCTTTGAATCTGCCAGTCGAAGCGAACATTCTTAAAGATCTTTGTTACAGGCTCGCTATTATACACCTGTAAGTCTCTATTTTCACTAAACCCGATAGATGTGATGTTCTATCACGCGTTTTGTTATCAACCGACTCAAATAGATATCGGAGTAAACAACCAAGCTTCATTCTCTGGCCACAGGGTTCGCTCTGGCTGAGTCATGGTTGCGTTAGCGCAGCGCGGACGAATCCGGCCTTACCGGACGAAATGAAAGGGAATAAAAACGACAAAAGAAATATGGAGAATTTAGGCTTGGAAGTCGTTTTCACTTTCATTCTTTTTTGATCTAGGGCTTTGAACTTGAGTTTTACGAGGGGAAGCAAAATTGACCGAAAATTTCAAGCGTAAGGACTGCCCAGCTATCTCTCTCCTCGCTCGCTGTTTCGTAATGTGGTTGGTATTTGTACAGTTTCTACTGCAAAATTGACTTCGCTTACGATCTCTTTTTATCGGTTAAGCTCCTTGAAAAGGTACATTAGCCCTTTTCGTGAGAACAATCGCTGGTTTGGAGAAAAAAAAGTCTTATTTTATGGCGTCGCGTCATATTCGACCCATGAGAGAGCCGCGAAATTATTAATGTTGACCAAACATGGCGACCATTTGAAGATGTCCGCCATATGCATTGCCACCTAGTTTTAACTCAAGGTTTTTTCAATCGCCAGAATATTACGTTTTGTGTTAATAAGGCTCTTTGATTGCTTGAAAATGGCTTCTTGGTGAGTAGGAACAAAAAGAACTTATATCATTTCCGTGAAAACGTTTGCTCAATTTTGTGATATTTTAGCTTCGGCGTCAGTTATTACCACAAATTTTTAGTGTCAGACTTGATTTCGATAGATTTTGTTCTCAGCTCATGTCGGTGAAGGAAGTTAAGTTGTTCCTCAACTAAACGCAAGTCTTTGGAAAGTTGTACAGTTGTATAACCTCGTGGGAATCGAATGAACTTCGCAATCATTATTTTCTAGATCTCTGCAGTTTTAGATTGTAATAATCGTTCGAACCACGTAACCTTCATGCTTTACACTTGCTTTCAGTATTAGATAGTCGAGCATGTGGTTTTGCAACCTATGTTACGTTCATTTGTGCCATTTATTTCTCTTTACAATCCGGATTTAGATCCTTTGAAAACAATATTCGGTGTAGATCTTTTCTTTGATTTGAAGTTAAGGTTAACTTTAATAAACCAACCCAATTCAAATTTGGCTATTTCTTGTATTGAAAGCGCTCTTTTACAGATGTTTATTGATAGTTTGTATGAGCGATCAAGAATCAAATGGTGCAAGATTTTCCTTGAATCGTGTTTGTCAGCAGTTTCCTTATGACACCACCCTGGTATTCAAGTTCAAGTTGTAGTTTACTCTGACTTACGAAACTCCCCTTACACAAGAAAGTTTCTTGTATGCCAGATCAAAATCAGTAAAACAACAGTTACTATATTCTGTCATAAAAAAGAGAAATTTTGATACTTTCCTTTAAAGCATCTTTGAGTGTACCCTTGGAGGAAAAAAACCTTCTTACACGTGTAGCTCTAAAGTTCTCCGATAATTTTCAGTATTATTTTATTATTATTACTGTAGTTGCCTTAATTTTATTTTTTGTCATGACAAGGATATTGACTTGCACGTTTTGGATTTGTTATTTATGTTACTGTATTCTGTACAACATTTACATGTAAGCATGGTTAAAAGGTTCAGGAAGACAGAACTTTGACTAAATAATTTGATATTATAACTGTTATTGGTCATCAATAAAAGTCACTGAATGATGTAATTTGGAGAATGTTTTACATTACTTCAAGTGTTCCAAAGGGAACATTTGTTGAGCCCAATTTTTTTAACCTACAACCCCTCAGACATGGTGTTTTTTTTCCTTCTTGTTTTTTACTTTTCAACCATAATATATGATGGTCTTTGTGCTTATTAAGTTAAAGACCTTTTGCTTTTCTTAACAGTGTGTGATGGAAAGAGGTTCAGACGACACTCAGCAACCCTCTTTGTGCCGCATGGGTTGCGGATTTTATGGCAGCTCATCAAGTGATGGTATGTGTTCCAAGTGCTTCAAAGATGCTCTACGAAGGAAGCAATCTTCACCAACAACCAGTGCAGCAGCAGCAGTAATGTCGAGTTCCTCCACAGGTTGGTGTAGTAAGAGGGAGAAAATTATTTCTTTTCTTGCATTCTTGATAAGATTTTGTCGTTTAACGTTTAAGAGGAGTCAAAAGTATTAGTTTGTCTTTGAATTTGATCGTGATACACAGTACACGTATGTGCATGTGTGAAGCATAGCCATTTAAGCTTATGTACATGTACGATATCGAAGACAAGACAAGACAACTTTATTGCATTTTTGTACAATACATTACTAACAGACCTGGCACTGCAGGTAGCAAAAGCTAGTCGAGGCGGGCCAGGAACAATAAAATAAATAAAATCTGCTAATCTTAGTTTAAAAGGAACATATTACAGGAAAAGCAAAAGCAAAGGAAGAAGTACTTAAGGGAGACTCGTATTGTATTATTTCATTAAGGCTACATAGTTAATTCGAAATTAATTTGAAGTATATAGGACAGAACAGAATTGGAATAGAAGAAGGAAGTACAGCTATGGAAAGTAAAAAACTTTTTCACTAAATTGATATCGAATCGAGGGAATAGATCAGACAACAGAGTACATTTGCATGTTCTTTTCTAACTGCTTAACATACACCAGTCAGACAGTTTGTCACCTGCAACTGTTAAGTTATCAAAGCTACAGGATTCAGGACAGGATCTAACACGCTCAAATTATTTCAGGTTATTCCTCTGGGATGCAACTACAGTAGCTGCAAAAAAAATAGTCTCTCACTTGTCCTTCTGAAGTTTTAGAACCTTTTTTTATGTCTATATGAAAAGTTCTTATACACATAAAATAGTGTATAATTTTTGCAAAATTTTAATGTTGCTAAAAAAAGTTCACAAGTCACTAGTCCCAGCTTCCAGGTATGCTTAATGCTAAAACTTTTCACTGTCTCCTCAATTTTCTTGGTGATGCAAATCTCTAAAATGCTGTTGCAGCTTCTGTGGCAGGCAGACAGATTTTTAAGGTTAAATCTTTAAAGCCTGGTTACAGTTGAACCCTGTTATTCTGAACTCTGAGGGGAAAGAAACATAGTTCAAAATAGTGGGCATTCAGAATAACTGGGTAAGCATTAAATATGAAAATAACAAATAATAATGATTTTTATGTAGAAAATATATTGGAATGTACTTTTTGTTAACCAAGGTGTGGAAGAGAGTGAGAGTTATTACAATACAGGATAAAGTGCAATAAATTGCCAAGCTATGTTCTACATGTATCATGGTCTGACATCATGAAGATGTTCCTTTTTCAACTCAAACAACAGAGTTCAAAATAAAAAAAAATTAGGCCAAGGCAAACGGAAATCAGTCGGAAATAGCAAGGAGTTGAAATAACTGAGTTTGAAATAGCCAATAGTAAATGACTGAAAAACAAAACAAGGGCAAACCCAAGGGAATGGGTTTGAATTCAAAATAGCAGGGTGTTCAAAATAACTGAGTGCAAATTAGTGGAGTCTGACTGTAAATTTGCCAAACAGTCTCTCAGGAAAATTCTAAAACAGTTCCCAAACTTGTAGAAATTTTCATATGCATCCTATCAGCAACCAAACTAATAGCATCTGTCATCCAGAAAGTTAGCAACAAACATGTTTATACCAAAGATGCTGTAGGAATGTGTTGTCATTCAATTTATTATCTGCTGTTCAAGCCATTATTTTTGTTTTGAAAAGGACAAATGAAATCACTTAAATGTATGCATGCATACATATAGATGGGATGTTTTTGGATCAAATTTCAACTGGTATTTTTTTTTTGGCCAGCAGGACAACTGTTGTTGTTCAAGTGTTATTTACTACTTTTTGTAGGCAATAAATATTCCTTCTTGATGAAGTCATTTTTGGGGTAATGAGAAATTTGGGCAAAGGGTTTAAAAAATGTTTCCATTTGTGTCAAAAAATTACAATGTTGCTAAAAAACAGAATCACAATACTTGTTCTGGTAATCAGTTGATATACAATAAGGTCAGACTCGACCCTCAAAAGAGAGCAAGCCTTCATTTTCTTTTCACACCTTACTTTTTCTTGTCTCGTATTATTGATATTTTTGGCTGTCACGATGGCAGAGACAGCACTGTTATCTCTTTTAACGTGTTCTACTCATAACGTGATCTACAGTATATGATAATACAAGAATATTCTCACTGCAGATTCAAATGTAAGATGGGTTTGAATTCAAAGTAACTGGGAATTCAAAATAACTGAGTGCAAATTAGTGGAGTCAGACTGTTATTTTGCTGGATAGTCTCTCAGGAAAATTCTAAAACAGTTCCCAAATTTGTGGAAATTTTCAACTACATTCTATCAGCAACCAGACTAATAGCATTTGCCATCCAGAAAGTTAGCAACAAACATGTTTTATACCAACTATGCTGTAGGAATGTGTTGTCATTCAATTTATTATCTGCTATTCAAGCCATTATTTTTGTTTGTAAATGACAAATGAAATCAGTTACATGTATGCATGCATACATACAGATGGGATGTTTTTGGATCAAATTTCAAATGTGTATTTTGTTGCCAGCAGGACAACTGTTGTTGTTCAAGAGTTATTTACTACTTTTTGATGAAGTATGGAAAATTAAAATTGCAAAGGACAAACTGTTCTAGTCCTGAGGTTAATTTACACCTTTTCGTGTTCCTAAGTAAATAAATGGTAATGAAAAAATAAACTTTTGTAATGTGGATGACAGTACTTAAAGTAACAGTATTGAAATGAATTTATTGGTAATAAGATATTATTTTTTGTTGACTTAGGGCTTACTGAGGAACCATGCACATCTCACTTACCCCCAAGTGAAGATATTGCAGGAGCAGAAGTGAGTCCATCATCTTCAACCAGCAGCGTCTCAGACGAAAATGATAGTTCAAGACAACCAGAGGCCCAAGCTGAAACAAGCACATCTGAAACCAAGGACAAAGCTAAAACTAAAAGAAATAGATGTTTTATGTGTCGTAAAAAAGTAGGATTAACTGGTAAGTTGTGGATTGTTGATAAATTATGTAAAGCTAATAGTGATGAAACACTTAACTATTTATCTTAGCTGTTTATCTTAGATATTTATTTATCTATCAAAGTTGATCAAGGTAACATAACTGTGTGGTGAGATGGGGAAGCTGACCTTTTAAGCATTGGCCCTTTGTTTTAGCCCCTTTGCTCTGATGAAGGGCTAAGGCTTGGATTGTCAGCTTCACAAACTTAAAGGTTAAGCTCAAGGTTAGGTTGTAAATTTACTTTTATCACCTTCAAGAAGATACATAGCTTTGTGTTAACTGTTCAGTATCACACAAAGTCTGCTCAATGAGCAGTGTGTTCCTGCCATCAATCAAATTAGCAGATCTCTCTGGAAAGATAGGTGTACTTAAATGGGTTCCAAAGGTGGGGGTTGTGATTGGCAAAGCAGTCCTGGATAAAAAAAATGAATAACTAGGCTTTTGTTTGAGATAGAAGAAAATGACTGTAGTGACCAGGTGACCATATTAACAGAGGGGCTGTTACCTGGGTTCTACAATACATGCATAAACGGGTATAATCACAACTCAAAAAATACCCCTTCTCACCCTGTTAACTATGTTAGCTTTTGTCTGTTGATTTCTTCTTATTGTTCACATGACACTTTGTAGAAACGTGCCATTGATAACTGTTTATTCTCTTGTTGTTAGGGTTTGAATGCAGATGTGGAAATGTCTACTGTGGCCTCCACAGATATTCCGATAAACACAACTGCAGCTTTGACTACAAGGCTGATGGCAGGGCCAAGATATCAAAGGACAATCCCGTAGTTGTTGGTTCAAAGATACAGAAAATTTAAGACTCTAAGAACTTAGTCAGGAATGCTTGGGTAAAAGGGTATGATCTAATGCCATTCAAGACAATGGATGTCAAGTGAAGTGCATGTTATAATCTTTGAAATAGTAATTATCGTTGTTGTTCAAAAGACAGTCTGTAGATGTACTGGTACTCTAAGTGCATAAGTCTTGTCTTGTGTTCTGTTTGTCAGTTCTTGTGTGTTAATCTGAAGTAATCAACACAAACTTTGTGTCGCATACAACAATATGTTAGATGTAAGTGTAATTCACTGCCACTTTGGCCAAGCATTCCCTTTTGAATTCCTTGCCTCTGGATAAAGTTTTTTTGTGAATCACCCATATTGCAGACTTAATTCAGTACAGGTAATAAATTATGCTCAAGTTAAAATTTTATGTAGGACACAATGTGAAGGTAATAATAATTATTTACAAGTGATTGCTAGCTATTAAGCCCAAAGCCCAAGGCCTTCTATGTCGTGCTTGGGTTGGCAATATTACCAACAAGCAGCTAAGAAGAAAAAGTAACAAAAGCCTAATATTTGGCTTTGAATTTCTCTGATACTCTAACTGATGTTTCCCACATTATGTTCTGTGATACCTCTGTAGCTGCTACACAGCTTATCACATACCAGTCAGTAACCAATATTCCTGCAAGACTTCTTGCCTCACCATGAGCAATTCTGCCATGCAAGTTTACATTTTCTTAAGACGGATGCTTTTCCATGCTAATATTGGAAGGAGGTGAAGGGAAAGCACCTGGATTCCTCGTTCTTATATTTCTGTAGATGCAATTTATGCCTATTTCCTATACTTTTTGGTGCATGTCTTTTTCATGCATGTACATGTATGGCCTGGGAAGGTTCTGTTCCTTTTTTTTTCAGTGGAAGAGCCTGAAGGGTAACTTGTTAGGTGATTGCAGGATTTTTATATGCATGCAGCTAAATATTCCCATGGAATTTTACTGTCTTGGTCAATATGCTGTTTAAAATTGGAATAGCTGGCGATAAAGCTTGTCGTAAGTGATTTTTAGGTTAGAATGCAGACAAGCTGAAATTTGTAGGGGCAATGAAAACCTGCCTAAAAATCACTTTGGGCATTCTTAATTCTACATAGACATGCATCTCTTCTTTTGTAATTGATAATTGGATGAATGTGGACCTGTTTTTTCTCTTTGAAGTTACATTATGTATCTCGAGTATTACGTATTCCTTATCATATCTCAACTTACACTTTACTGCTTGTATTTAGAATTAGGCTGAACAGTGCATTCTCATGTATGAACCAGTATAAGTTGCACTGATTTTGAAGCAATGTCAACCAGAGGACTTTTATTAGACTCTGGGATGAGCTGAAAGTAATTTAGAATTGGCAGCTAGATAAGGTACCTTACTTTTTATGAGGTACATGTATAAATTCCGATCCGAACTTTCAATCTTACAAGACTCTACTTGAAATAATTCATGGCTACATTTCTAGAGGCTCTAAATAGCAAGTGATTATTCAGCCATTCTTAAATATTTAAACAAGTTTGTTCATATAATTTTGGCTTCTTTCAGTTTTAGAACCTAAAAATAGCTTTTTGGGTCAAGTCAAGCATACACTTAAGTGCCAAAAATTTTCTAAAAAAATAATGAGCTGCAAGGTTTGAAAGGTTGGTTTTAATTTTTTTCTGAATTATCATGCGTTTTCACTGTATTATATTATGAGAAGTAGTAAAAGTCAAGCTTAAACCAAGTTCATGCACGAGAATGCCTTGAAATCGGGTTGGGTTGGGTAAAGAAAGTTATTAACACAGATAATAATATTTTGTACAGTACTTAGTATAAAGATAATAAACACTAACATAACAATGAGAGACCGAATGTATCTACTTTATGTATGGCAACGTGATAACAAGGCATACTTCTACAGATAATTTAGTTCATTTTGCAATGCATCATAAATTAAGGCAACTAAGTATATGTAAGATTGTTTTCAGGAAAATTGCTGCAACGTGTTGCCGTTAGAAAACAGCTATCGGTGTTGAGTGTGTTTTGTTATAGGGTTATGTAATGCAAGCTTTTCCCTGTTGTCAAGGGATTCTGTTAATAAATTTCTCATTGCTATATCAGTAAACAAGTGGCTGTTGTCGTTTAAATTTTAACCTCTGAAGGTAGGGTACAATAGACCATTTTACAGTTGTCTGTTCGGTGGCCTTTGAGTGGCCGCGAGGTTGCAGGTGACCTTCTTTTACTAAAGACCTCACTTCTTTTGTTGTGTAAATCAAGTCGTTCTTATACTAACTAGTTGGCCTTTAAATTAGAGGTCCAGAGAGGTCTGTATCAAAGCAAGGTCACCTCCAGTCCCGCTTGTATTCATAGGCCAGGTAACTAAGCACACAACTGTAAAATGGCCTGTTTGTAAACATCAATATGGGTGAGATAAGGTAGAATCTAATCATCATATTGTCCTCAATCTAATATTCACAAGTTCCCTTCCCACTAATTCATTACAAAACGTAACGTTCCCTGCGCCGACATGAGGAGGGGGTCATTATGTTTAGTTTTTTTTCTCCCATCCCTCTTTGTACTTTCAATGTCTTGAAGTGATGTTCATCACCCTTTGAAGGACGAACCGCCCCCCCTCCTCCCACTCCTCCTATGTAGATGTAGACTACTGCTTGCTCGCGTTCCGTATGTCTTTTTTCGCCCAGAGGTCTCAACATCTCGGTGCAGTGCTAACCAAAAGAATCGCATTTAGTCAGATTTTTTTTATGGATTAGTATATTCGAATATTCTTCTTTTTTGATATCCAATATTTATTATTACTATAATTCAGTTTTGTATCATTATTTTCTTTTTAGTACCACTGGTGTTTTGCTTTAATATGGGGTCTTTGACTCTTGCATTTCATCCTTTGGCTTCTGGTGTAGTGTGCCATAAATTGTAATAAATAAATAAATACTGGCACGGGGTTGTCACGGGGCACTTTTCTCGGTTGCGTGACGATCCATAGTTAAATAGACCAATTTCGACATATTAAAATTCAGCCTAACACAATGCACCTCAGCACGAAGCTCTGGTGTATAAACCCCATGCCACAAACTCTAGTTATTCCCCAGATCCCCGTAATGAGGTCTATTGTTTTAGGCTGAATTTTAATATATCGAAATTGGTCTATTCTCCATGAGAGGCGCCCGCAGGAAATCATGGTATTCATCGGAACAAATATCCAGTCCAAGATGATGAATACAACTAAACGATTCCTTGCAGGCGCATCTCGTAAGGGATATTTAACAATTATTCCACAAGCGCGCGTTGGATATGAGATGGTAGATAGCCAACGAGGCGCATGGCGACGAGTTGGCTATAATCATCTCATATCCAACAAGGGCGAGTGGAATAATTTTATTAAAAACGCCCCAAAAATGTAGCAAACTAAACTTAAAAAAAAATTAAAACGCCTCAAAAAATCAGGCGTACGCTTACCATATTCGTAGAACATGGTATAATGGCTCATAGCCCATGATGGCTAAGCCAATGAAAACTCTGGAATTGCATTATCCAATGATCCAGTTTTTAATAATGTTAATTATTAAAAACTGGATCACTGGATAATGCAATTCCAGAGTTTTCATTGGCTTAGCCATCATAGGCTATGAGCCATTAGTATATACCACACAAGTGAATAGTACTTTTCGCGCGCGCTGATTGGCTAGCTCGGAGGTGATTAGTCAAGTACTATTCACCTCCGAGCAGCCGAAGAAAACCAAAGTGGCTTTTGTCGCTATATTTTAACTAATGAAGTTATTCTTGGGCTGCTAGTTATTCAGCTTGTGTGGTATATACGAAAACAATTATTCACCTCAGTGTCGGTGAAAGTGGTGGATATTTACCTCGCCGCTTCTCGGCTCGGTAAATATCCACCACTATTCACCTCCACTTCGGTGAATAATTGTGGTACGAATTGTGGTACGTAAGCGTACGCGTGATTTTTTTAGGGGTTTTTAGTTTGCTATATTTTTGGGGCGTTTTTAATAAAACAAATTTTTCACTCGCCCTTGTTGGATATGAGATGATTATAGCCAACTCGGCGCTATGCGCCTCGTTGGCTACCTACCACCTCATATCCAACGCGCGCTTGTGGAATAATTGTTAATTAACGCCTATTAATATGGGTTATTGACCAAGCTTGTTCGGTCAAGATGGCTGGATATTGGCCAAGGTCTTTTTTTTTTTGCGTGTTTATGGACCGAGACGAAGTCGAGGTATGTAATCTCGCAAAAAAAGCAACCTCGTTCCCAGGGCTTATCCCTTTATGAAATTGGGAGGGGCGGGAAAAGGGCCTTTTCCCGCCCCTCCCAATTTCATAAAGGGAAAAGCCCTGGGAACGAGGTTGGCAAAAAAAGAACGAGGCCAGTATCCAGACATTTGAACTGAACAAGCTTGGTCAATAAAGGATTATTATATGGCTTTCGGGAAACTCTTTCTTGCGGGAAACAGCGGGTAGTCCCGAGCGGGCAAAATAGCTCCATCGTGCCCGCTCGGGTAGCCAATCACAGCGCAGGAGTTGATTCATCTTGCCCGCTCACGGAGCTAGCCATATAAGATAGCGAGTTAAAGCCCGGGGGGACTCCCATGTAAAAAGGACGGGGACTCTCGTCGGAAATTTTGAACAGAACTCCTAAGAGGTACCAAGACCCAGTTTTATGGGCGTGGCTAGGAATTTTTTCACCCCTAAGAGGTACCAATTGTAAGACAAAATTAAAAGTCAGTTGATTTTCAAATATCTCCCGTCATATTTGTTCGACTCAATGCCCTAAAAGGTACTGCAAAAGCTCTCGCTGTTCACCTGTTGAGGCTGACCACCCTAAGAGGTACCATGACTGAGGGCACCACTACCATTTTTATATGGGTGTGCCCCCGGGGGTTCAGAAGGTTTCCCAAATTGGGTAGCACGAAGCAAGTACTAGGAATGAGGGCCGTAGCCAAACTTCCATCAGAGACAAGGCAAGGTGTAAGGCCCAAAGGGGCTACACGATTATTCCCCTCTCCCACCGATGAGTTTTTTTCCATATTGGCATTCGATCTAACGATTTGCTAGTATAGGTTAGGTTCCCTGCAAGTGTTTTCCACTACAGGTCTTTCACCGTGCAGTTCATTCTTTGTACATGTAAGCGCTCTTCTACACATGGCTGTCCTATTATGAATGAGGCCTGATATGCATAAAAAATTTAACATTTTGCATGCGTACAAGTACAGAGTTGGGTTGGCTAACAGGATTCTAGTTCAGAGTTGTTTGGAATATTGACTGCTAGAAGTCTTGGAAGGTTTCGCCACAGCTCAACCAAATACCGATTGCGCAAGTTTTCAAGTGTACTCTCTTGTGCATAAAACGAACTGTCTTAAACACAGTGAAGAGCATGCAAAGCAAATGAGCTGTTTAAAGAATGACTTGTTCTAAGAAGGACCTATATAAAGAAGGACCTGTACAGAGAAGGATCTGCATAGGAGAACCTGTATAGAGAAGGACCTATACATTAGCGAACCTGTATAGAGAAGGACCTATACATAAGAAGGACCTGTACATTAGAGGACCAGTATAGAGAAGGACGTGTACAGAGGAGAACCTGCATATAGAGAAGGACATGTACAGGAGAGGACCTGCATAGAGAAGGACCTGTACAGTAGAGGACCTGTACATAGAGAAGGTCCCGTTCAAAGGAGAACCTACATATAGAGAAGGACCTCTATAGCTATGCAGAGGAGAGCCTGCATAAAGAAGAACCTGTACAGGAGAGGACCTGTAAATAAAGAGAAGGACCCGTTTAGTAGAGGACCTGTATAGAGAAGGACGTGCACAGAGGAGGACCTGTGTAGGGAAGGACATGCACAGCGGAGGACCTGTGTAGGGAAGGACATGCACAGAGGAGGACCTGTGTAGAGAAAGACCTGCACAGAGAAGGGCGTATGTAGAGAAGGTCAACCTGTAAAAAGGAGGACCTGTAGAGAGGGGAATGGCCTGTAAAGTGACGGCCTGTGAAGCATGTTTCGGCATGGATTATGTCATCATCTTTATTTTTATTTCGAATTCACTCTTGTAAGTTTGCTATATATTCAATTTCAATAAATTGAAAAAAGTATTTAATTTCGAAAATGTTTTATCTGGTTCTATTTGCTTTTACACTCGCCGGAATTCGCGGAAACAGCTGGAAACTTGCAGACTGCAGACTACAGACCGCGGCCGATGCAGACTTTTCAACTTAATAACGTATTCTCAAGTATTCCCATTTCTATGACCGAGAGCTAACCGTAAACAGGTTAGCCTGAGCGATTTTCAGGCTAACTAGAACGCTATTTTGGCTCAAATGTAGTCTATAGTCTGTAGTGGTCTGCAGTCTGTAAATGTCATACACCGTCGAAAACCACACCCGCAGGAGGCGTACCCCCAAGTTTTATTGGTCGGCAAATTTCACGAGACATTTGACCGGCTTAGCCTAACTACTGAGTACCTGCAGAGGTCTAAGACCGAAACCGGAACCTACTCTACTCAACATTCCTTGTAGTTCCCTAACTACCAACAACAATTTGATTTCTCTCTATTTCTGACACCAGGATGGGCTCCTGCTGATACCTGATTTATTTCACAGTGGGGAGAGATGTCTGGCTTCGGGGGGTCTTTTTTACAGACATTTTCTTCCTCGTCGCTCGTTCATTTCGATACCTAACGACTATGAATTTTGAAATTAAAATATTTGTCTTCTGAAACTAATCTGATTGAAGAGGGAATCTTGAGCGCTTTATCCCCTGATAGTGATTTCCCGCTCTTTCGTTAATTCGATCTCTGATTGGACAGAAGCAAGTCCGGTGACAAGCATTTGTTTATTCGGTGTGATGGTTCACAAGGTATCGCGTTTTTATTGGAGGAGGCGAAGCGTGTACATACCTGTAGCTCTGGACCGGGCTATATCGTCGTTGCTTTCCCTTTGGTTTTCTCTCACAGTACCTTAAGATAGCAATATGTCTTCCGACGAAGAAATTCCAATGAAAAGTAATGAAGATGGCGAAGGCGCCAAAAAGGAATCTGGGAAAACATTTGTTATCTCGCGGAATCTAGCAATTGTTCTAGTTGTCGTTGTGATAGCGTTGATTATCTTTGTTGGCGTTATTTCGGGCGTTTTTAGCGCTAGACAAGCGAGGAAAGAAGCTCTGGTGGAAAGCGAAAAGAAGAGAAGAGATGACAGTGATACAACCGAGAAGCCATCGGTCGAGAAGCCTACAGAGCCCGTTATCCGTCCGGAGCCGTGGTACAAAATTCGATTGCCTCAAAACATACTACCGATTCACTACGAATTGTACCTGGATCCGTACTTGGAACGGAACACATTTCAAGGAGAGGTCTCGATCCTGATCAGAGTTACTGAAAAATCAGACTACATGTCCTATATCCTGATTCACATCAATGACATGAATGTGACACACGCCAAAGTTTACAAGCCTGCGAAATCTAACACTGCTACCCCGGGCGAAGAAGTACCTCTGAAGGACACCTTCGAAAATCCCGAGAATGATTACTTTGTTTTCCAATTGGAGGATGATCTTGATGTTGGACAGTATGTGCTAGTCATGGCTTATAAATCGACGTTTTCCAGTCAGCTGAACGGCCTGTACATAAGTACCTACACGAACGAAAAAGGTGAAAAAAGGTGAAGACGTTGAGCTTACATTGTTTTGTAACTAGAAAATACCTGTTCCGAAACGATCTTTGGAGCAAGGAGCGAAGTACGAAAATATATAGCACATTTCTTTAGTTAATCCCATTAAATGTTTGATCAGGCGACAAGCAGCGCTTAAACGGCCTCTTTAGAAGTGTGAATTTCAAAAGCCAAACATTTTAGAAACATTGATACTCAGCCAACAGGCTCCTACGTGGGAGGGGGAGGGTAGGAGAAGTGCTCTCCCTCCTTTGAGATGATCCAGATTGGGGTCAATAATCCAATTGGTGCATCAATGCAAGGGAACTAACAAATCCACTCCGGGCAAAGGATTCAATGGTTCCTTTGATGCACCATCATCTTATGGCTTCATCAATTCCAAGCCCTTTCATTCGTGCCCCATCCCCTACTCTGTGTGTGAGAGATTTCCTTCTCTTTCTGCTGGGTGAGAGATGAGAAGGAACCTCTGCTTGCAACTGCTCGATTGTTTGATTAGCTGCTCTCCACAACCAGGGATGCATGGATTAAAAATACTAAAAAAGTGGCCTTGTATGAGTCCTGCTCTTTTTCAGTTGAACCCAAGCCCCATTCTCACCTACACATGTGCGAAAATTTGCAAACATATTGCTTCCTCATGCGAACTAAGGATGGCAGCAGAAAGAAGCCTTGACAGCTTTGCGAGGCAAGATGTTCAATACGTGTATTAAAGTGCTCATTATTCAATTATGCTAATTATTCAGTTCTAGAGTTCAAATCTATCAGATTATGTGAATGCACACAAAGCCATCTTAATAACTCTGATAGTCTAACAAACATGGGTATAAAGTCCACTGATTTAAAGCCTTTTGACCAAGCTAAGTTCAGGAGATACCGTCTAGAATTTTTTGGTTGTCCTTGTTGAGCTGAGAGTACATTGTAAAAGCCGTATTCCTGTGGATGTAGACAAGTAAAGCCAACACGTTTTTTTTTCTGTCTTCAGACGTCTTGCCACAACAAAGTTTGAACCAACAGATGCACGTAAAGCTCTTCCTTGTTTTGATGAGCCTGCAATGAAAGCAACATTCTCCACTGTAATTGCTCATGACAAAGATTACAAAGCACTGTCAAACATGCCAGTGGTTAAGAAGCGAACTTTGGCAAATGGAAGAATTGCATCTCATTTCAAGAAGTCGGTTCCTATGTCAACATATTTGCTGGCATTCATTGTGTGTGACTTCCAGTACACTAATGCAACCACTGGACAGCATAACAATATCACAGTGAGTCACTCACATTTTTTTTTTTTCATTTGTAAATCTATGTGGTTAATGTCTGATATTCAGGCAAATATTAATTTAGAACTGAATTCATACATGGCATGGTCTGTAACATTGAATGATAGGTATTCTTCAGGGCCTTAACTGGTAACAGGCAAACCAGTTGTCATAGTCATTTTTTTTGAAGGGGGAAAGGAAAACACTGCTAGCAAATAAATAAACAAACAAACCAATAACACTGCCTTAATTAATACTGGGAGAAAGTGTCGGGATAGAGATTTCCGAGGGCATAGTTGTAGAGGACTACTTAAGAGAAAGGAACCACTTAAGGGGCTGACACAGTGATGTGAGTGGAGAGGGGATTATATTAACAGTTGAGCTCTACAGGTTTTTCTGTGGTTGTAATTTTAGCTCAGAGTATGGACAACTCCTGCCCAAGTGAACCAAACCGAGTTTGCACTGGGCGTTGGAAGGGACATAATCACATACTACGAGAAATACTACAACCTTGGTTACCCTCTTCCTAAGCAAGGTTTGTTGAAATTCACCTTAAACATGACACCTGAGCTTTTTAATGTTTGAAACTAATGACAAGGTACACAAAGCAGTCCTTGCTACTAGATGTATAAGGTCTGAATCATTTCTATTTTTCCTCAGGTGGCATTTCACAAGACAAAAGCACTCACATTATAAACTTTAATCTGTAGAGTAATAACACATGATTAACATTATTTTATGGGCTTGGAAAGGTGCCTAAGGGATGGCTGAGAGTAGAACATGCAGGTATCCATGGCAACCCTGGAAGTAGCAACCACCATGTAGTCACACCGACAGAATCATTGCAAATACTTACCACCCCACAAATTTACCACAAACTAAGCACAAATTGCATCCATAGCAAACTGCATAAGCCTTGCAAAAACACCACGTACAGATGAGACCCCACACAGCAGAGAAAGGCCACAGACTTAAAGAATTTTCACATAATGGCCTATTGTTTGCCACTCGTACTAACCTTTAATTCCTAATTCAGACATGATTGCCATCCCTGATTTCTCGTCTGGAGCCATGGAAAACTGGGGGTTGATCACTTACCGTGAGACAGCTTTACTTTTTAATGAAGGTGTGTCTTCTGAAAGTAATAAGCAACGAGTAGCTGTGGTGGTATCTCATGAATTAGCACACCAGGTATGAAGAAGAAATCAAACTGTTCAGTCTATTAACTATCTTATTTCATTATTTTAATTACTGAATGTATTCAGTAATCATTTTGCATTGTGTACTTTTTTAGTGGTTTGGAAACATTGTTTCTCCCAAATGGTGGAATGACTTGTGGTTGAATGAGGGATTTGCTAGTTTTGTGGAGTATTTAGGAGTGAACCACACCCAACCAGACTGGGAAATGGTAAGTAACGACAGGCTTTGTCAGTGATCAGCTGATCTTGCTCGCACAGCAAGGGTAGACGGCTGTGGTCAGTGTGATGAGACCTGGATCAACTGAACCAGACATAAACCTAGGCCAGGATCATTGTTTTGTGTTTTGGGACAAGGCATGAGCTTCATCTCACTGTACCTCTCTCCACCCATGTGTAATTTAATGATGCTTGTAGGGGCTAGGGGTAGAGGGGCTGTAACTCTATAATGGATAAGCACCCATCCAGGGTGGAGTAGAAATACACATGATCAATTCATGCAACTAAAACAAACAAGGGGTGCTAACCTATGTGGCCACTTGACTCAAATGCAGACCTTTTTACTTGTTACTTCTTACAGCTACCACCAGCTGACAAGCAAGCTTAGGAATCAAGTTATAATCATTATAACTTGATTATTATTCTGCAGCATTGATTTATTTGTACTTGGTTAAAATTATGTGCTGGTAGCTGGAATTTTGTTCCCAACAGTGCACATTCCCATTTTCCCATTCAATATTTATTTTAAAAGTTGCATCTTATCACGCTCATCATAATTCAATAATAAAAAAATGAGGGTCACTGAGCTCATTTTTGAAGCTAAAATTAAGGGTGTTGTTGGTAGGTCATGTTGTTGCTATGGTAACCAATTGCACCACAAAATTGACAGCAACATGTTCACCAACGATTCAGGCAGTTTTTTGATACCATTATTTTTGCATCAACTGATAAATAGTGGTTATAACGACCCACCAAAATTTACGTCTTTGAAGGTGCTGGAAGTAGTTTTGAGCCACCTTATAAGGACCAGTATTAATGTGTAATATAGAATTTTTTATGACACCCAGTAACCAGAAAGTTGCTTTTCTTGCAGATGGAGCAGTTTCTTCTTGCAGATCTTCAGAATGTTTTTCCACTTGATTCTCTAGCAAGTTCTCATCCTATATCAGTTGAAGTTGACCACCCCAAAAAGATCAAACAGTTGTTTGATAGGATTTCCTACAGTAAGGTAAACATGTATTGTTGGCCAATTACTGTATTTGGACATGCATAAATGCCCAATTAAGGATGATTTCCAGTCCGCACTCCGCATTTTCGAGAGTTTGTTTGCGTTTTTTGTTTTGCCTCATGTAAGATGTCACAAAATGTAAACATTTTGCAACTACTTACATGAAGTAAATTCATGTAAGTTTCAAAACAACTGCTATTATGGATGTGAAGCGGTCAAAGCTTTCTAGTTTGTTTTTTCTTGTATCACTTGATGAAACAACTTCACAGCTGTAAAAATCAATGAAGCTGTAGGAAAAAGACTATGAAAGGCCTCAAAGATAAGGTATGTGGTTTGATTTGCATTCCATCGAGTGGGAACTTATAATGTTTATAAACATTAGGGTGCTGCAACTGCTTAGTATGGACTGGAAATCATCTTAAACTGTTGTTTCAAACTTTTTCTAGTATATGTCATTAAATTTTAGAAGTATTAACCTTCTGTTATCAGGGCTCCTCCATCATTCGAATGCTGGAAGGTTTTGTTGGAAGAGAAAAATTCAAGGAAGGACTAAGTGTAAGTAACTGATTCACTCACAGATTGTGGTGATTATCTCTAAGTCTTTTGACTGAATAAATGTCAAACAACAAATATTTTACTCTGTTTCTCCTTTCTGGTTTAACAGTATTACTTGAGAAAGTATGCATTTGGCAATGCTGAGACCAGTGACCTTTGGAATGCCTTAGGAGAGGTAACCATTTTTATTTTTAAAGTCTCTGTAGATAGGCCATTATCAATTCCTACTGCGTTTTTTTCCATCGGCAGTATATATCACTGAGTCAGTTATAAGTATGTAATTAAAATTGTCTGACTTGCTGACTGATACAGGGGTTTTGTTAAAGTTTTCAGTAGGAGGGCAACTGGTTTTCACAAGCAGCAAAACTTTTTGAACTGAATTTCTTTTCCCCTAGATGGTCAAACCAGGGGGGCAGAATCATTGTCACAGCTGGTCAGTTTGCCCAGCCCTTAATGAAACCCTGCAGATATGTTCAATATTTGGAATAAATATGGTTGTTATTTGACATATTGAACATGTTGTCTCATAATTATTTAACTACAATCATGGACAAAAGTTGTGGGACAAATTTGCACTTTTGGCCTTTTTGTGCACATGCCAGAAGTGACCTTTGCAATCTTACCCCCACCCCCCCCCCCCCCCCACCCCATTTACAATGTTGAAAACTAGTACCTGCAATTTCACCTGATTTTCAGCATTATATTGGGTGGGGAGGGGAAACAGCAGCGCACTTTTTTCAAACTTCAGTAGTAAAACACTGATAATTTGTTACATCACATAAGTATCCCAAGGACTTTTGTCTGCGATTCTGGATACTTTCTTACAGGTTTTTAACAAAACCATGCTCACAAAATAATAGTCACTTGGTCTCTTCATCATGATCTAATGCCTCCCACTCAATTACATATTAACTATTATCAATGGTATATCCATCAGAAAGCAGAAATGGACGTCAAAACCATCATGGACACGTGGACACTTCAAATGGGATTTCCAGTTGTGACGATCAAACGTGGCAATTCTGGCAAGGCTACAGCCACACAGAAACATTTCCTGTTGGATCCTAATGCTAATGTAACAGTGTCCTCTCCATTCAAGTGAGTTGTTTAAAATTTGAGTCTAGTTTTTCCATAGTACTTATTACATACATGTAGTCAACTATAACTTTTCATCGTCAAATGTTCTTTTGTTTAGAAATGCACGCAAACGAGGCGAAAGGGTCAATACAAAGCAGAAATTGACCCTTTCGCCTCGTTTACATGTAAAACCGCTGATAACTGCGATATTGAGCAACAAGATATTAGTTCTAAGATCTTAGTACCAAGATTCTGAGTTCACTTGACAGAGAAAAGGGAAAAGTCTGATGTCTGTGGTAACCATGAAAAGACCAAAAAGCTTCAAAGTTCTCTGCATGCATAATGTGTCAGTATTATAATCCTGGGAAGTACCCTTAGTCAGCAATGGGTGCAAAGTGCAAATGCTCAGCTGAGATGGTTTGCCACAAGTATTTAATCTACTCCTTCTCTGTACGTAATTAACTTCATCATTAGCATACAAGAATTTTGGCATTTGTTTGTTTGTTTCTTGTACCAGTTACAAGTGGTATGTTCCCTTGACATATGTGTTTGAAGATTCACCTCGAGACCCTAAAATGACCTGGATGAACATTTCATCTGATGAAGGTTTGACTGCAGTTTCAACCAAGCTTTAACCATTTGGTTGTGTTCTTTTGGGATCAACCGTTTCAACCAGTTTGGGTAGAATTTGATACAGTTGATGTTTCTCAATAAAACACTTTTCCAACCGTTTTCGGTTCAAACGCGATAAACCCCTAGGCGTAGTCGTCATGCAAGCGACAATCACACAACATAATCATGCAAGTACAGGGTCGTAGCTAAGAAAGTAGTCTCCCGGCTAAGATGTTCATTGAGTCTGTCACCATTTTTCGTGAGAGACCTGGAAAACATGTTTGTCCCCATTCTTTTGCAACTCCTCGAAGGGGGGCTACCAAGGTTCATGTTTACAAGATGGCAGATGCAGTATACATGTACAGAAAGAGAACACACCAAACAAGTTCTCAAAAACAAGATTTTATTTCATTTACTTTACTCAGTATAGTGGCACCAATACTCAATGTAGTCAGGAATTATTTTATTCCAACTTTTCATTTAGACAGTTGGATATGGTTCAGATATTGAATGATTGTTTGTGTGTAACCTAAAAACCGTTTGTTGTCTTTTACCCAGTGATCACCCATTAAAATCCAACTAGCAATCACCTCTTTCTTAGCCAGCAAATTTCACCAGCCAACAACAACCCTGCAAATGCTTTTTCAATCAATGCTTTTTCGCATGTTTTTTTAGGTTGGTTGAAAAAGTTCATCAACCAAGCTAATCAAAAATGTTTTTTCTCCAATAGAACATGAAACAATCCAACCACCAGAAGCGGTTGATCCCAGTATAACAAAACCTTAGTGTTTACACAAAACAACACGTGCATGCATTCCACCTTTATATGATAAATGTTTCCTTATGTTATAGTTGAGATTTCATGGCCTGCAAATAAGTGGATCAAAGGGAACTTTAAACAAGTAGGATTCTACAGAGTTCACTATGATGACGACAACTGGATAGCTCTCATTAATCAACTCAATGGCGATCATAATGTGAGTTCAGAATTTGGTATATGAACTAGCTGATTCTCCTCCAATTTAGTGATTTTTATTTGACAGTTGTTTATGATACCCAGAGATGTTTTGAGTTGATTACGTTTCTTTTAGGTCTTCACTGCAGAGGACAGATCAAGTTTAATTGATGATGCTTTCAACTTGGCAAGGTGTGTATTGTGCAACGTGTATTGTGTAATCGATGATCAAAGTGGTTCACTCAAGACTACCTACCGACCTACCTACCTAGTACTTTTTCCAACTAGAGTAATTTTTTTACTGCATTTTATGCCAAAATTGATCATGATTAATTTTTGTTTTTCAGTTAGATTATTAAAGGATCATTTGTTATTAAATCATTGATGACTTACACACTTCATTTAACATTAAATAGCTCAGGCTCTCTTTGCTCATGATGCATGCCAAATGTTTGGACATCAGACAGGCAAATAGAGAACATGCAAACCAGATAGGTAACAATGACTAAGCAGTCAATCAGTGAGACAGGTTTTCCTCTCAAGGGTGATTAGCAAAAATGAAAGGCAAAATGTATGAGTTGTAGAATGGAGTTGTTGTCTCCGTAATTTGAAAGCTGACTCCAATTCATCAAATGTATTTCTAAGGGAATTATGTTTTTGGCCAGAATCTGGTTTAACTAACATTATTATTGTTGCATTCCACACAGAGCTGGATATTTAGCATATGATATCGCTCTGGGCACCCTGGAGTATTTAGATCGGGAGACAAAGTATGTTCCTTGGAAGACTGCACTTAACAGCTTGGGTTACCTGAACGGCATTCTAAGTGAGCGACCTGCAAATGGAAACTTTCAGGTTTGTCTTTCATCAACCACTGCCAAGGCCAGCACACTCATTAGGGCCATAACCCATTACTTCTGTTGTGGCTTACTGTGCTTGATTTTCCCTTGATGTTATAGGTGAAATTGCCTCTTATTGATAAAATTCGCCCAGAAATTGAGAAGTGCCTCAAACACTCGTAATATACTCTCAAGTGCAACACTTTTGAACACAAAGTCCATTAAATCATAGAGGCTCTGTCGTGGGGATTGGGAATTTTGCTGCATTTTTGGTGTTAAAAGAAGACAGAGCAGGAGAAGGAGGGAGAGCGAAGTGTAATTAGCTTTTTTTTTTGGCTTTTGACTTTCCAAATTCATCTTCATCATAGTGCACTTAAGTTTTTTATGTCAAGGGTCTAATCTGCCAGACCTTTAGAATGCCTGTTTAGTCAGTAACTCATTTATAGACCACCCACCTGAATTATTGAATCTTGAATCGTTATACTTGTGGGCAAGTTTCTGTTATTATTTTAAAATGGCTGTATGATCGGAAATTGACTCTTAGTTAGCTCAATTGCCACTCACTTTCCTTCTGTCAATAGTTATTGCCAATAAGTGAGTTTTGTAAAATACTGGTCTTTTGCTCTGGTTGGCTTTCTCAGAGGGTGATTGCTTCAGTTAACTAGTCAGTTTGCCATTTGCTTGGTTAGTCAGAATTTATGCACTGGATAATCATTTAGTTCGTTAGCCTTCCAGCCAGCAAGTCAGTTATTTATTTACTAGTAATACCTAGTATATCTTGTTAGTTAGTTAGTTTGTTTGTTTCATTATTTATCCGTCATCCTCTCAGTTCATTATCTCAGTTTTTATTAATGTATTTAGTTTTCTTTATCTTTGACAGGAACTTATAAGGCGTAAGGTAAAACCTCTTGCAGATAAGCTTGGATGGGAAAACAAAACGGATGACAAGCACATTCAAAAGTGAGTAAATGAGCCCATTATGTTCTGTTGTCGAAGGAAAAAATGAGTCAGTGCTATCATGGTGCCATTGTACAAGTCACATCCTTATCTGAGTAACCCTTTGTTCCATCAGATACCTTCGAAGTGCAATTCTACGATCAGCCTGCAGTGCCGGGGACACAAATTGCATTGGAAATGCAACTAAGATTTTTAACGAATGGAGAACTGGTCAAAGGTGAACATTTTGTTACTCACGTTCCTGTACCGTGCATTATTTTTTTCCACGAAACTGTAATACCAGACAAAACAAACAGCGTCTAAGTTGACGCTTATTTTGGGTGAATCTGTCACTAACAAACTGGTCAGTCCTTAATATCCAGTCGTTTCGTACCCATGGATCTTTCGTACCCAGACGATTCGTACCCAGGCTCGGACGTTTCGTACCCACTTTTCGATCAGTTCGTACCCAACCCTCTGGTCGATTCGTACCCAATAACATGTCACATAAAGTTTGTGAAGTTTTTTTTTTAGTGAGAAACTTCTTAAAACAATTAAGAAGCACGCTCGCAGGCGCAAGGTATATGTGATCTTATTTGTTATGTTGTTGAACCTTACTTAACAACAAAAGTGTCAGTCGCCCGCGTAAGGTAAGTGTTATTTGCTTTTCTATTGTTGATACTTGCGAGTTTCTTGACAATAACAGCTAATTATTATCCCGCACACGATAGGTGTGAAGTTTTTTTTTTGTGAGAAACTTCATAAAGCGATTTAGAATGCACGCTCGCACGCGCAAGGTATAGAGTAAACAGCATTAGCATAACTAACGAAATGGTCAGAATTTCGATCCTTTTGGCTTAAGGGTCCACCTATAAAACGTTTTTGAAGGTCTTGCTTGCAAACCTGTGAGAAAATCGCAATTCACAGTCGAAACATTGAAATTCCAAGTAAAGTTGTTTGGTTTATACTTGTGCGAGTGGCCCGCTAAAGATAACTGTTATTTACTTTTCTATTGTTTATACTTGTGAGTTTCTTGACAATAACAGCTAATTGGTGTCGCGCGCAAAGTAGGTGTGATTTTGTCCTTTTAGTTTTCTACAGTATTAAATAAGAATGTTACAACAAAGAGATTAAACAATATAAGCATTGACCAATGAAATGAGCAGAATTTTATCTTTTTGGTGTAAGGGGCCAGTCATTAGGATAAATGAAATAAATGTTTATGTTTGTTTTAAACATTTTGTGTCATAATTTGTTGGGTACGAATCGACCAGAGGGTTGGGTACGAACTGATCGAAAAGCGGGTACGAAACGTCTGAGCTTGGGTACGAATCGTCTGGGTACGAAACATCCATGGGTACGAAACGACTGGTAAGCCTTAATTTAAACCCTAGAAATTTCAAACAATGAGTTTGAAACGGTTAAAAAGAGAAATCAAATACTAGAAAACCATTACAATAGTGAAATTGGGTGGCCTAACCTGAACAAGTGGGAAGCAGATTGCAGTAGTCAAAAGTTGATTCTCTCTAAACTTGTTTTTACGATAACTGCAGAAATTCTCACGCGCTCATTGGGTAATTTTTATCGTCAATATGCGGACAGACACGACAGACACATGAATTTGAAATTCGTGCGACGCGTCAGCGAGCGAGAGCGGGCAATTCGACCATTTGTTATCGTAAAAAAACAAATTGATGTCAGTTTTAATTGAGTCTGTCCTGTTATTGACAATGAATTTCGTCATCACATTGTCAAAGTAGTCTACGGATCCACTCGGCTATCGCCTCGTGGATCCACAGCTACTTTGACAATGTGATGACGAAATTTATGTTCAATAACAGGACAGACGCATGAAAAACTGACGTCAATTTGTTAAAGAGATCTCAGGGAGGCGCATGATTAGTGAGCTGGTGGCCTGGGTTCAAGTACTGTCCAGGGTCATTTGGATTTGTTTCGTAAACCATTTTACTGTGCCTCCTCCACTTAAGAATAGGAATGGGTACCAGTGAACTGTTGGGGTGAATCAGGTGCCAAAATACAGATGGTAGCCTTCCAGAGACTAGGATTGAAACCCTTGTAATAAAAACCGCCAGGGACTTGGTGGGCCAAAACCTCTGTCTGATTGTCTGGGAGAAGTAAAAATTTTGATTCGGTCAACGAAATCTTTGTTATAATAATTTGTTTAACGGACAAGCTTATATCTGATTGCCAAATAATACCAAAATATATGAAACATTTTCCAACACTTCGCCAAGAGAAAATATTGATCCATGAATACAAAAGGTAGCTTCTTACTACACAACAGAAAGTTTAGCAGACGGACAAATTTAACTATTTTGCCACCATGCTTCGTTGCCGTACGGGACCAAGACTTTTTAACTTAAGTCTAAACAGCAAAAATATTTTGTCTAGTCTAATTTCCTTGTTAATGTTTTGGACGAGTACTTTCTGATTTCTTTTTTACGGTTGTCCGACAGACGAGTGAATTATTAAATGTTTCTGTTACTCTGAACCGAAGTGTTAACTGAAAGTGCTGGCATCGATTGGTTCGTCTGTTCTCCCAGTCCATTCGGAAATTTACCAGACTAAACTTAGCCTGAATGTTCACTCCAGTGCCGACTGCCGAGTAGGAGAAAAAACGGCTGATTCACACACTGAGTTCAGGGATTTGAATGGTCTGGCATATCATGTCGACTTTGTCTGGTTTCTTAACAGGTCTGAGATAGACGTGGATCTGCGAACACTAGTTTACTATTACGGTATCGCCAATACTGGTCTGGAAGAGTGGAAATGGTTATTTAACAAATTCATGAACACCTCTGAGGCATCGGAGAAGAGTAAACTGATGTATGCACTGGCTGCGTCACGAGAGACATGGATCCTAAACATGTGAGAACGCATGCACTGTGACGTATTACATTGTAGATAATGTTTGAGTTTGATGATCTGGTTGTAGGATGAGTAAAGGGGGTAAGTTTCTAAAGAAACTGTGGTGCTGCGTCGGTGGGAGTATTACAAGATAATTTGGTATTATCAACTGAGTTGATAATGTGAATTGGCCTCATTAAAACGGAGATTCGAATCTCTTTTTAGTGGCCAATTCACATTATCAACTCAGTTTATAAAACCAAATTATCTAGTCATAGGATGGTTTGATTACATTTCTCATTTTAAACCCTGGCAAGCCGTCCTCTGCCTTGTATACCAGACTGCGAATTGGAGTTTTCTATGACGGGAATGGTGAACGAGGCGAAGCGAAGTGAACTCCCAGTCTTAAAAGACTGAAGCGAATCGCCTATTATGTTTAGAAGTTTCTTTGATTCGTGATTCGGGCTCTGTTTAATTCAACGACTCAGACTCTAAAAAAAGTGCTCATGCGTGCGTACAAGTCTGTGTAGGCGGCGAGTGTTAGCGTGTTGGGGGCGCCAGAGTTGACATTTAGCGGCAGTGGTGTGGGTATGAGGCAAGTCTGGGCTCACCACTCTGTTTGGTGGCAGATCGTAAGAAAAATAGTGCCATTTAGGTGCTTATTTGGAGAAAAAGATCAATCGTGCCAAATACGTCATGGAAAATTGGTTAAAGAAAGAGGTAGACAGCCTGTTAGACTCCCACGCTTGCTCTTTAACCACTTCATACTTTGTTCTTTTGACTATGTCTTGCTTGTTAACACTGATTGTTCATATTGAAGTTCTGTTCAATGATTTTCACCAGGTATTTGGAGTATTCCCTGGACTCGTCCAAGATTAGGTCGCAGGACGCTGTTAGTGTTATCAGTTACGTTGCTTCCAATCCTGTTGGAAAATACCTGGCGTGGACTTTTGTTCAAAACAACTGGAATGTTTTGTTTGGCATGTAAGTGTCCATCCCAGTAGAGAATCTCTTTCGATATTTATTCAATAGGCCTCTTCACGGTTTTCGGCGCCATCTTGACGGGTGGGCTGCGTGGAAATGTTAGATGTACAAAATCTTTGAATGCTTTTAAAAAGGAGATAATTAGATATCAGCTTATTGGTTGATGATGGCTGTTCCCTCTGTACTTCATAGATAGATGTTCTTATCATTTTTTATATCAAATTTTTAGCGACTGTCATTCACATATTATATTATAGGCCTAGCTATTATTCGACTGTTAGATTAATATGATAAGCACGATACTTTTTATAATATTACTGATTTGATATTTTATATAGTTTTAAAATATTTTTCATTATTATCTATTTAGTTTGTGTTCCCAAATTAGTAGGGGATTTCCCCCAGCTATGTGGCTCTGACACATAAATAATGCTTCTACTACCACCACCACCACCGCCGCCGCCGCCGCCGCCGGGCCGGGAGCGAAGAAGGACGGCTGTTGTGTTGTCGAAAATCGTGATAAGGCCTATTTGGTGTTTCGTTAACGCTCGCATTAAGCGTGATTTAGAGTATGCTTTACATCTGTTATTTGAGTCATCGCACAGTAATTATACCAAATCGTACATTTTTGGTTCGCTTGTGCGGCATATCAGGCTCCTTTTGTCTCGCCGTGGTTCGTATTTTGGCGAGACGTAGTCGACCCAAAATACCCATAGCG
Source organism: Micromussa lordhowensis (assembly GCA_964020085.1). Lineage (NCBI taxonomy): Eukaryota > Metazoa > Cnidaria > Anthozoa > Scleractinia > Lobophylliidae > Micromussa > Micromussa lordhowensis. The sequence continues at coordinate 42,066,052 of OZ026595.1, forward strand.
AGACAAATCGAGCCTGATATGTCGCCGAAGCGTACCAAAAATGTACCATTAGGTATTTACCGTGCCCAAATTTGGCCAAGTTAGCATGATATCGTAGCCATATCAGGTCTGTGACTTGATATCGCAGGATATCAGAACAGTAGACACGGCTTCTGATTGGCTTATTGCGAATTTTGGTACGGTAACGTCTAATACCATTGCATGGTGAAGCAAATACTGGTTTCCAAGGATACTTGGTGACGCCATAAACCGTGACTATGTTGCTGTTGCTTCAGGTTCAGTACCAGTACCTTCCGTTTAACAAGCCTGACCAACAGTGTGACTCAGTTTAGTACCGAGGCTGATCTGGAACAGGTTTGGGGTTTATCATATTTCTTCCATAGCGATTTGTCAAAATTACGTAAAAAATTACTTGATCATTGGTTGGCCATTTTAACTACCGTCAGTCGGCTAAAGCTAGCCTGGTTTCCATTTGATCCCTGCCATCGCTATAGAAAAAGTTGAGCGATCCTTACGACTACCGTTTTCCATATTTTTCCAAAGATCGTCGAGAAAGAACTGTCTACAGCTGTTTTAAAAAAGATTGTCCCGAAAAAGCGTATAAGCGTACACGACAATGTGGAAAGGTATTATGGTGGTTTAAGGTTTCTGGATTGAAGCTGCAAGGGCTGCAAGGTGTTTCAGCTAGGCTCGATTAACAGCTGCTGTTCAGGAAAGAAGCCCGCGCTCCTCCCTCGAATTTCTCGGGGAGGGTAGACCAGACACAAGAGAACGGGGCGGAAATCGAGCGTGTTTCAGCGTGATAAAAGAAAAACAGTACAAACACGTGTACTCATACTTCCCTTTCCTTCTAACTGAAACACCAAGAAACCTAAATCAAGTGACGATAAACTATCAATATCAATCCTCATTGTGTCGTGTGCTTAGTTTTGTGGGACAATCTCTGTGGAAACAGCTGTATCTCAGTGACCGTTGTCACAATACAATCATCACGATCGCTGGGGAGTGGTTTCCATATAAGGCCAGTCTCGCTGAATGTTTATTTGCAGCAAACGTAACGATCATATATTAAAAGGAATGCCGGTCGTTCCGCTAACGTGTCAGTTCGCCAACGTGTGAAGTCGATTCGCCAACGTCTGAAGTCAGTTCTCCAACGCTTATAAGTCAGTTCGCCAACGCCTAAAATACTTTTTGAAAAAGATCTGAAATGTAGTTACAAATTACAAGGGAAAGAAAATGTCACCTTTAATGTAAGATGAATCGCTCCCCACGCCATCTTGATAATAGGCAAGTTGAGCGATGACCGATCGTATTTAAAATTTCCACGGCTTTTCTCTGTAGAGTATCAACCGCTTGTCAAGTCTTTTTACTTATAAGCGTTGGCGAACTGACATCAGACGTTGGCGAATCGACTTCAAAATGTTTCGTTTTGACAGAGACGTTTCGGGAAAAACCTCTTCATCATGCAGTCGCAAACTTGTTTTAATTTTTAAACGTTGAATTGTTTGCAGATGAAGGCTTTCTTTGAGCGTTCTGAGGCGGGAACAAGCGAAAATGCTCGTAAACAGGCCATCGAGCGTACACAGGCAAACATCGAATGGCTCAAGAAATACGAAGAAACCATCACAAAATGGCTTGGAGCTACTGTGTGACCAGTGTTGTTCAGTCAGCGTGATTTTGGTTTAGTTAGAAATCTCTCTTCTGTGCAGGCCTGAGACCTGAATGAACAGACATATCTGTTCGCCCGCTCAGTTCTTCCCCTGATATAAACACTTCAGATATTCTAAACTGTTCCAGGCTCATAGAGAGGAAAAGCGAAAGGTGTCCCTCACTTTTCCTCTCCCAGAGCCCGCGCAATCTTCTCTCGTCCGCCCGCTTTTTTGCGTCGCCCCACTGACCAAGAGCCTGTAGCAGACTACAGATATTCTGCCGCAAAATATCCAAATTCATCTAGTGCCAACAGTGTTTCGTTTCTAGGTTCTGGTGGGTTTTCAATTTTCGCGCGCAAGTACCAAACAACCGATTGTCGGTTTGCATGTCACGTTGTCGTATTCTAAATTCTTAAACGATATCGGTTCATCACGACTTTTAACGTCGTCTCTTGTTAGCTCATTACAGTGGAACCTCGATTTAACGAACCTCTATATAACGAAGTCTTCGGTATAACCTACAAAAAAAAAAGAACCTCGATACAACGAAGCCTCGTTCTAGCGAATATATTTTTCCAGTCCCTTGGACCTTCGTCGTATCGAGGTTCCATTGGATCATGCCGCTCATCAGCTCCGTTGTCTCCTTCAGTTTATATAGGCCGACCAAAACCCAAAGTTTTGAAGTTTTGTTATTTTCTCCTTTTGTGAGATGATAATTTTTGCAAGAATTATGTTTGTTTCCTCTACTGATAGAAAATTCGTAGTCCTGTTTACATTTTATGTCCTTTTTTATTTTGATTATTCTCCACCTCGACAAAACAATACCACCGAAAAACAATTTTATACCAAGGAAATTAATTTCTTGATTTTTTCCTTTTGAGTTTCCCGGCAACTCTCTGTAATGCGAACTTAGAACCCAGGGTATTATTTTTTGAAAAGTTTCTATTATTAGTATGATTCCATTTTAGTTTTTCTTTATAAAAACGTGGAATTAGCATAGGGGTAAGCATAAGTTTCTACCAGAGCAGTTGATTTGGTTTTGGTCTTGTTTTCGTCAAGAAAACTTTTTCGAAAGATCGGCCAAGAGACATGTGATGACGACAAACGGACCGCGTTTTTAATGAATGTCTCGGCGTTTGACTCATAGACCTCTGCTCTGGGGCTTGTTTCTAACTGTAGTAGTGATGCGATAGTTGACCCATAGTTTTGATGTGCATGTATTTTTGCATGCCTTAAGAAATTTCATTCACGCGACGCTTGACAGCGACGATAAATCAGTAGATTTTAAAAGCATCGTAGGAATGTAATAACAGGTAATTATGTAAGCAAATCGAATACTTTTTATAGATATTTTATGTCGAAATCATGTTGGACTCATCAAATTAATCAGCGACTTTCATAGAGCGGTTTTCATTTGAGTGTCGAATAGTAATTGGTTTTGCACTTATTACGCCACCCGATTGGTTTAAAAAACTCGCGCCATTTTTTCATCCAATCAGAAGAAAAACCAAAACCAATCTTGACTCACGCGCACGCGTTTTCCCGCGCTTTGCGTCAGCTACATGTAATTCGAGTTTTGATTGGTTCACTGTCTTGTTTATGTCCTTTGTGATTGGCTAGAGCGATTACTTTGGTTTTGGTTTTACAACACTCAATTGAAAACCGCTCTATAACCCACAATGCATTTGGTTTTCCCCACAAAATTTTGCATAAACTATTGTCATCTATTCTCAAGTGTATTTGAAAACAATAGTTTATGCAAAATTTTGTGGGGAAAACAAAATTCATTGCGGGTTATATGAAAGTGGCTAATAAGTGGCTAAAATCAGATGTTCTACCTAAAGTTACTTTTATAATTATATGTAGTGTTCAACATTCAGTTAAAACAAAGAAAAATAATAACTTTAGTTGAGCGTGCGCTCTGACTGGCTAATAAACAAATGTGTTTATGTTCGGAATTTGCAATTATCGCCGCAGCTTCCTCTAGGGATTTTTACGTCACATGGTATTCATGCGTTGTCCCCTCTCGCGCTAGTCACTCGACACGGCCAGTTTTCCGCTCGCATTTGGCCGAGCTGAATTTTTTCTAGTATTTTGTTTACATTTAGTTTCGTAGCTTACACTATCCATGTAACTGCTTGTCTGTTATTTATTTTATTTTATGTTATTAGCTTTGCCAACTTAATATTAAATATACACAGACAAAACGAAACATTTGTGATTACATAATATGGGCAGGGACTCCGCAACAGCGTATGTCAGTTACTGTTAGCCTCACTATATCACTGTGTCTGTTGTTTTCCTGCTTATTAGAACTTAAACGTTTTCTCTGCGGCGGAACGCAGTGACATAGCTGAGAACTTATTAACCTGGAATGGCAAGGCCAAGATTTGAGATTTTCCCGTAAAGACCTCCCTCTCGGTTAATAAGTAGTCAGTAACACAACACAACAAAATCTCATTGAAACTAGCTCTTTAACAAGAAAACAAATTTTCGAACAATATTCAGTAAAAAAATGGTGTGAACTGCGTTACACCAGTAAAGTCGTGAAACTCGTTCATTTTGATGTCGAAGGCCCTACAGGGTGCTGTAGTGTTTTTCACACCCGCTATCCTGGCCAGCCTGTCCTGTCGCTTTCCTTGCCTTGAGAAGTTTTTCCAACTCGTTTTAGCACTGATTCAAGCTTGCCACTTCTGCTTTCCGCAAAGGGCCATTTTGCAAATCGTATTTTCGGTATTGGACTGCAAGTGGCTTGCAACTGAGACTAATGCGGAGACCCTTCAAATGCAAATACAGTGAAACCTGTATTAAGCGGACCCCATATTAAGCGGACACCCGCTATTAAGTGGACACCAGCTTGAGTCCCTAAATTTTCTTCCCACATTTACTGTAAAATAAACCTGCGTTCAGCGGACACGTCTGTTAGGCGGACGCGGACACCAATATTAAGCCATTTTGTTGCACAAAACCTGCAATAAGCGGACACTTCAAGGGCTTTTTACTTCTAAAAGCACAGCTCAGACACCGTTAACATTGTTCAGCGATGTCGTTTCAAAGCTAAGTAGATTATTACAGATTGATGCATTGACTGTCTGGACATTATGCTATGAGCAGTCTTTGATCTTACACTGTGTTACAAAAGGGATGAAAATTAACTATTATTGCTAAACCTGTTTAGAGCGGACACCCTATATTAAGCGGACACTGGTGAGGGTCCCAACAGTGTCCGCTTAATACAGGTTTTACTGTAATGACAAAACATTCGGGTAACGTCTAGTAGAAGCTGTCGTAAGGTCTCACAGAGGGGCTCGAGACCCTTTAAGGGAACAATAGGACAAACAACAGAAACAATACCCCTAGCCCTAAAACAATAACAGCTGTTACAATAATAAAACAATAGCAGCTTACGAGAGCTGCTACACTTCTGGGCCCGGTTGTTCGAAAGCTGGTTAACACTAATCCAGGATTAAAAGTTAACCGAAGTATTAATTTTTCTTGTATAAAAATGTTTTCCACTTCTTATGTTTTGTGTGGTTTGAGATTATTCAAACCCAAAACTGAGGGACAAACAATATAAACAGAAAACCTCACCGAAAAGTTACAAAACTGAAACCAAAATTGTCGCTAATCCTGGGTTAGCTTAATCGGCCTTTGAACAACCCGGCCCTGAAGTATTCCCTCGCCCGAGCCTCCATTGCAAGCTAGTTCCAGTCCAATAAGGAGAATTTCTTTCTGGGATTCTGACGATCTGAAAAATATCCGTTGAGCGGCTTGTTTGTCTCATTAAGCTTGGCATCGCCAATACACCAATTTCGATATATTAAAATTCAGCCTAAAGCAATAGACCTCAGTACGAGGCTCTGGGGAATAACTGCAGAGTTTGTGGGGTTTATTCCTCAGAGCCTCGTGCTGAGGTCTATTGTGTTAGGCTGAATATTGCGAGCGTTGCTTTTGACTATGTCTCGGGTTTACATAACTGTCTCGAATTCTCCCAACCCTTCTCGTGTTTAGATTTAAGCAATTCGCTACTTGCACATGACCCATAATCCCTTGCGTTTTGGGGGGTAACCAGTAGAAGAAATGTATGGTATCATGACAAAAATTAGTTCGGTGAGCTCGCAAAACCAGCTACTAATGCTTAAAAATGCACCAGAATTTACCAAAATCATGATAGGAGAAATCTGTACTAGTTTATAACTAAATGTAGAGAAATTTTTTTTTTGGACAAAAAAAAAAAATTCTCTACATTTAGTTATAAACTAGTACAAATTTCTCTTATCATGATTTTGGTAAATTCTGGTGCATTTTTAAGCATTAGTAGCTGGTTTTGCGAGCTCACCGAACTAATTTTTGTCATGATACCATACATTTCTTCTACTGGTTACCCCCCAAAATGCAAGGGATTATGGGTTATGTGCAAGTAGCGAATAGAGCACTTTTTCATTGTTTATATAACCTCATCTAAACATGAGGAGGGTTGGGAGAATTCTCGAAAGTTCATGCAAACCCTCGACTACTACCCGAGACGTAGTCGAGGGTTTGCATAACTTTCGAGAATTCTCCCAACCCTCCGAGTGTTGATGAGGCTATGATAAACAATGAAAAAGTGCCTATTGCTTTTATAAAATAATTCTCAAAAATACGCGCGAATCTAAAACGTCACAACCGTGTTTTCATACTCTTATCTAAACACACCCATCGACCAATGAGAGCGCGGGTAGTAGCTCAATTAATTTATAAAAAAATATAAACACGGAAAAAGTGCTACATTGCTGAAATAGTGTTTCGTTGTGCAGAAACTAGAGAAAACTGTTTTATAGGGGGAAACTAATAGATGAAAGTTTACAATTTTGTGTACTCCATCGACATAACTCATAGAATAGCAGTGTCGGGAGGCTGTTATACCCCCAATCACATTTAAATAGATAATTTGGTTTTATCAACTGGGTTGATAATGTGAATTGTCCACCGTAAAGAGATTCGGAAGCTGACGTTTCGAGCGTTAGCCCTTCGTCGGAGCGAATCAAGGAATTGTGGGTTGTGTGTGGTTTATATACAGAAATGTGGAGCTACGCTATTGGTTGGTGCCTGGCAACGTGAAAAACAACAGAATGAATTAGTTGAATGAAAAGCGCTCGTTGATACCGTGAGGATTAAGAGTGCCGATTTGAAAAATAAATCTTTGTTCAAGAGTTTTACGGCTTTCTGTGCCTCCTTGATGTAGGGAGAGGCCGCAGACTGCCATATGTTGCTTAGAATGATTCGGCAGATTAAAGTGTCTAGCAACCGGTTTAGAAGCGTCTTTATCGTCTTTCTCTACGTCGCGAAGGTGTTCTCGGAAACGGTCGCCTAGTCGTCTACCTGTTTCGCCGATATATAACTTTTTGCAAAGAGTGCAAGTTATACAGTAGATGACATTGGCTGAGGTACAGGTAAATTGATCTGTGATCTTAATGGATCGCTTGGGTCCCGACAATTTCTCAACGTTGTAAATGAAAGGACATGTTTTACATCGCGCGCGTGCGCATTTAAAAGTTCCAGGTTGTTCACTCGTTTTGAATGCACTTCTAACTAAAAAGTTACCTATGTTTTTGTCGCGTTTGAATGAAATTAATGGCGGTTGCGAAAAGATTCTACCAGTATCGGGATCATTTTGAAGTAATTTAAAGTTTTTGAGAATGATGGATTTTACTGCGTGATTGTGAGGGTGAAATGTGAGGGTGAATGGAATTCTATTATTATTCTCCTTCTGAGACGTTTGTAGTGCTGACTGCCGATCAATTTGTTGGGCACGATGATGGCCTGCTTGAACAACAGAGGCAGGATATCAACGTTTGTCGAAAGAATTGCACATTTCCTCTGATTTAAAGGAAAAGTCAGAGTCCTCACTACAAAGGCGACGAAGTCTAAGAAACTGAGAATAAGGAATAGAATTCTTGACGTGTGATGGATGTGAAGATGAATACAACAAATAGCTATGAGAATCTGTGGGTTTGTAGTGCACACTGGTGCATAAACCGTTGCCTTCGACAGAAACTTTGATATCTAGAAATGCCAAAGAAGTATTGGAAATTTCCCAGGTATACTTAAGAGCCGGATGAAACGAATTAACAGCAGTTATAAATTGATTGAGTTCCTCTCTGGTAGAGGAAGTGGCGCCGACACAATCGTCAATGTAGCGACGGTATAGCTCAGGTTTAGGGCCGTTGTATTGATTAAAAAATTCGTGTTCAATGTACCCTACGAAAAGATTGGCGTAGCTGGGTCCCATTTTGGTGCCCATGGCCACACCATTGATTTGTTTATAATAACTGGTAGCGAATGAAAAACAATTTAGTGTTAAAACTAGTTCAGCCAGGCGGAGCAGTGTTTCCGAGCTTGGTTCCTTAACAGTGCGTAAATCAAAAAAATGTTTGAGGGCTAGATCCCTTCGCCATTAGGGATGACGGTGTAAAGGGATGTAATGTCCATAGTAAAAATAAGTTTGTCTTCACCCAGGAAATTGAAATCGCGAAAAATTTGAAGGGCGTGTTGACTGTCTTTAACATAAGACGGTAAAGATCTGACGATAGGTGCCATAATTTTGTCTAAATAGCTAGAAATGAGTTCGGTAGGGCAACTACACGCAGAGACGATATAGGTCGGCCTGGGTTGTTAGGTTTGTGAATTTTAGGCAAAAAGTAAATACATGAAGTTCTAGGAGTGGTGATGATGAGATTTGTAGCAGTAGCCGGTAAATCTTGTTTTACTATAAGTTCGTTAATGGTGCTCTTGACAATTTGTTGGTTAGTGGAAGTGAGATCTTTATCAACTTTGGCATAAAAAGAGGTGTCGGAAAGTTGCCGCAAAGCTTCTTTTTGGTAGAGGTCGGCCCGCCAAACAACCAAAGCGCCGCCTTTGTCGGCCGCTTTCACAATTATGTCTTTGCGCTTACTAAGATTTTTAAGCGCCGCCCTCTCTTCCGAAGAAAGGTTTGAAAATTTGGTGTTACGATTGAAATTTAGTTTGTTGATGTCATGACGGCATTTGTTGATGAAAAAATCTAAAGAGGCGAACTGGCCCTCTGGGGGAGTCCACTTCGATTTTCGAGTCTGAAGCGTCTCGAAAATATCTTTGTCCGAGGTGCTAGAATCATCCTCTTTGTCATGGAAAAAGGCTTTAAGTTGAACGCGGCGAAGAAATTTTTCAACATCTTGCTTAACCGAGAATTCGTCAAGGTTTTTGGATATAGGAACAAAATTCAAGCCCTTGCTAAGGACGGATTTCTCTGCATCGGAAAGCGAAAGATTTTCTGGAATAGTAACTACGGTGCTAAGGCTTTCAAGTGACGAGTCACAAGAAATAGGAGGACCTGTTAATTGTTCAAGTTTATGGGCCTTAATTTGGTGTAAATGGTTAAAAAGTTTAGAATTGACCTCCTGAATTTTGGTGCGAATAGATTGAACTAAGATAGCTCGACAGATTTTAGACAGTTCAGAGCGACATTGTAGAATTTGTTTGTTGAGGTCGTCACGTTTTTGGCACATAGCTCTGATAGTAATCCTCATAATGTTACGCGAAAAAGAATTTTGGGCACACTGAATTTGGCGAAGATATTGATTAGAATGATAAGATGCATGAAAATTTGCGCGAAAACCCTTAGGGATAACTTTAGAATGAAGGCAACGGCCGATGAAGTTGATGTGACTACAAAATCTAGTTTTAGCGAAGATAAGAATGGCCAAACGAAAAGCTAAAGTTTTACTAATAGGGGGAAAAGGAAAAAGATAACTTACGATTTCCTGGCGTAGCTCCTTGGTGAGTTTCTTCAGGCTTGGCATCGTCTCGTGGTCGGTCTTCTGGTCTGAAATCTGAGGAATAAAGAATACTAAGGCAAGACGTTAGTCAGTGGTCGCAGCGATAAACAACAAATGAATAAAGGGGGCAAGTTTCTAAAGAAACTGTGGTGCTGCGTCGGTGGGAGTATTACAAGATAATTTGGTTTTATCAACTGGGTTGATAATGTGAATTGTCCACCGTAAAGAGATCCTAGAACTTCATGTATTTACTTTTTGCCTAAAATTCACAAACCTAACAACCCAGGCCGACCTATCGTCTCTGCGTGTAGTTGCCCTACCGAACTCATTTCTAGCTATTTAGACAAAATTATGGCACCTATCGTCAGATCTTTACCGTCTTATGTTAAAGACAGTCAACACGCCCTTCAAATTTTTCGCGATTTCAATTTCCTGGGTGAAGACAAACTTATTTTTACTATGGACATTACATCCCTTTACACCGTCATCCCTAATGGCGAAGGTCTTCTAGCCCTCAAACATTTTTTTGATTTACGCACTGTTAAGGAACCAAGCTCGGAAACACTGCTCCGCCTGGCTGAACTAGTTTTAACACTAAATTATTTTTCATTCGCTACCAGTTATTATAAACAAATCAATGGTGTGGCCATGGGCACCAAAATGGGACCCAGCTACGCCAATCTTTTCGTAGGGTACATTGAACACGAATTTTTTAATCAATACAACGGCCCTAAACCTGAGCTATACCGTCGCTACATTGACGATTGTGTCGGCGCCACTTCCTCTACCAGAGAGGAACTCAATCAATTTATAACTGCTGTTAATTCGTTTCATCCGGCTCTTAAGTATACCTGGGAAATTTCCAATATTTCTTTGGCATTTCTAGATATCAAAGTTTCTGTCGAAGGCAACGGTTTATGCACCAGTGTGCACTACAAACCCACAGATTCTCATAGCTATTTGTTGTATTCATCTTCACATCCATCACACGTCAAGAATTCTATTCCTTATTCTCAGTTTCTTAGACTTCGTCGCCTTTGTAGTGAGGACTCTGATTTTTCCTTTAAATCAGAGGAAATGTGCAATTTTTTCGACAAACGTGGATATCCTGCCTCTGTTGTTCAAGCAGGCCATCATCGTGCTCAACAAATTGATCGGCAGTCAGCACTACAAACGTCTCAGAAGGAGAATAATAATAGAATTCCATTCACCCTCACATTTCACCCTCACAATCACGCAGTAAAATCCATCATTCTCAAAAACTTTAAATTACTTCAAAATGATCCCGATACTGGTAGAATCTTTTCGCAACCGCCATTAATTTCATTCAAACGCGACAAAAACATAGGTAACTTTTTAGTTAGAAGTGCATTCAAAACGAGTGAACAACCTGGAACTTTTAAATGCGCACGCGCGCGATGTAAAACATGTCCTTTCATTTACAACGTTGAGAAATTGTCGGGACCCAAGCGATCCATTAAGATCACAGATCAATTTACCTGTACCTCAGCCAATGTCATCTACTGTATAACTTGCACTCTTTGCAAAAAGTTATATATCGGCGAAACAGGTAGACGACTAGGCGACCGTTTCCGAGAACACCTTCGCGACGTAGAGAAAGACGATAAAGACGCTTCTAAACCGGTTGCTAGACACTTTAATCTGCCGAATCATTCTAAGCAACATATGGCAGTCTGCGGCCTCTCCCTACATCAAGGAGGCACAGAAAGCCGTAAAACTCTTGAACAAAGATTTATTTTTCAAATCGGCACTCTTAATCCTCACGGTATCAACGAGCGCTTTTCATTCAACTAATTCATTCTATTGTTTTTCACGTTGCCAGGCACCAACCAATAGCGTAGCTCCACATTTCTGTATATAAACCACACACAACCCACAATTCCTTGATTCGCTCCGACGAAGGGCTAACGCTCGAAACGTCAGCTTCCGAATCTCTTTACGGTGGACAATTCACATTATCAACCCAGTTGATAAAACCAAATTATCTTGTAATACTCCCGCCGACGCAGCACCACAGTTTCTTTAGAAACTTGCCCCCTTTATACATTTAAAAAGACATTGCCTAGCGTCGAAATGAATTGCCTGACGCAGGTTCTCAATTGCGGAAAACTTGTCTCGCGTAAGTGAGTGTTAACAAAAATTTCCAATTTACATTTGAAATAAATTTTTGACATATACAGAACATGACATGAGAAGTGTACTCAAATTGTTAATGGTGTGACTAAGACAAACAACGGCATTATACACTTTCCTGAGTTCCCTAACAAGCAAGTATCTTCGGTGTAATTTACAAGGCCGAGTCCAGTATATCGATCTTTATATCCATATTAAAACTCATTAAAACTCATTAAAATCTAATAACAATATCCAACAAGTGGTACACGCATGATTCATTGTGTAGAGAAAAATAAGTAATTCATGCGTTTCAAGGGGTGGCTTTCTCAAGTGGTTGCTATCGTCAATGCTGTGCAGGCAGTCTGTTTTCCTGATAATAATAAAAAGAATCAGGCATGTAAATTACTAATTACTAAATCATTAAAGGCATTGAATTTCGTGAAGTAGGCGACAAGCATGAAGACTCATGCTCGGGTACACAGCCGGTCTTCATCCCAACTGTCGCGGAGGAAGCCACTGCTTCTCTGCATTTGGCAACAAGTATATCAAGTTTCCCAACAGGGGAATCTACTGACGAAGTGGAGGACTTGAGCACTGACAAAGGTGGCGCTGAAAAGTTCCCCGCAATCCCAGCTAGCGTTCCTGCATGGTCTCTATTCCTGGGGTCAGAGTCATTGTGTCTACTGTTCGAGGCAGGAAGACCAATGGGGCGTCAGTTAACACAGAACGACAGCGACATCAATCAAGAGGATTCAAGTACGGTGGCCCGTAAGGGCCACCATATATACAAACTTTATGTTCCTCAAACAAACTTTATATTCCTCATACACACTTTATATTCCTCGTACAAACTTTATATTCCTCGTACAAACTTTATATTCCTCGTACAAACTTTATATTCCTCCTACACACTTTATATTCCTCGTACAAACTTTATATTCCTCCTACACACTTTATATCCCTCGTACAAACTTTATATTCCTCCTACAAACTTTATATTTCTCCTACAAACTTTATGTTCCTCGTACAAACTTTATATTCCTCATACAAACTTTACATTCCGCACACAAACTTTATATCTTTATATTCCTCATACAAACTTTATATTTCTCAAACAAACTTTGTATCGAAATGCAAACTTTATATTTCTCATGCATACTTTGTATCAAAAGGCAAACTTTATATCTACTCTCGTACAAATTTTACATCGATAGTCGACTTGCAAACTTTATCGTACAGTACTGGCAAACTGTATTTTTTCTGGTGACATTTCTAGTACTCCTATATGAAGGAAGAAATGTGTCCGGCCTTGGATTATCTCTCTCCTAATTACAGCCTGTATCCTGGCTTCATCAATAATATTACCTTTCCTCCTTAAACCAAAGCTACGAAGTCTCCTTTTGAGTGTTCTCAAGCTTATTTTAATATCATGGAAGCGCTCGAGAAACTTCAAAATAATTTCATTTGTATATCCAAGGTGAAAATAGTACTCGATCACATCTCGCTGGTCACCTTCACCATCCGCCATCTTGAAAATACCTTTCCTCGTTCCCAGACTCCTTCCAGATCATAGTTTGCATTTCGGTACAAAGTTTGTGTGACAAATATAAAGTTTGCCTTTCAATACAAAGTGTGTTTGAGAAATATAAAGTTTGTATAAGGAATATAAAGTTTGTACGAAGAATATAAAGTTTATTTGAGCAATATAAAGTTTGTACGAGGAGTATAAAGTTTGTACGCGGAATATAAAGTTTATTTGAGCAATATAAAGTTTTTACCAGGAATATAAAGTTTGTACGCGGAATATAAAGTTTATTTGAGCAATATAAAGTTTGTACAAGGAATATAAAGTTTGTACGAGGAATATAAAGTTTGTAGGAGAAACAAAGTTTGTACGAGGAATATAAAGTTTGTATGCGTAATATAAGGTTCGTACAAGGAATGTAAAGTTCGTACGAGAAATATAAAGTTTGAGTGAGAATTATAAAGTTGGTACGAGGAATATAAAGTTTGTATGAGAAACATAAAGTTTGCAGGAGGAATATAAAGTTTGTAGGAGAAATATAAAGTTTGTACGAGGAATATAAAGTGTGTATGAGGAATATAAAGTTTGTTTGAGGAACATAAAGTTTGTATATATGGTGGCCCTTACGGGCCACCGTATTCAAGCACTTCAGCGTTCACGGCTCAGTGCTCACCGTTCTGATTGGTGGCGTAGCACAAACCTATGGAAAAGTGCACGTTGAAAGTTAATTGTTTTGCCTAATTAGAAAATTTCATATTGCAATAGACACATGTACCCATCAGATACCTATTTTATATTTCCTCGTGCGAGTAAACTGCTTAAAAATCCTCTTTGTGTTTTCTATAAGCGATCATCACTTATATTGAGCCCCGTGTACATGGTGTATGCGGAAAATAGGCGATGATAGGTGATCCGGGAGACACCCATCCTGTTTTTGAAACCTGTCATTATGCAAGTTCTAGTACTTGTCACAGAAATTTGAACCTAGAATATTTAGCACACGTAATCAAATCAGGCATTTTTTTTTCACACAAAACAAACACTGGGTACGACCATGTTTCAAATTCTGTCGATTTTTTACCTCCTCTATGCATCTACCCATCTTTTGCTTCTCGCTTTTTTGACTTTCTCGTTGTTCATTTTGTTTTGCGGCCCGTAATGGTTTCTTTAGTTTTCCTTGCAAAGCAACTTTCTATGTAACATTTTCCAATATGTCAGGACTTAAATTATGGGAAATAATTAAATTGATTCGCTCACACTGTATCTCATTGGCAGATTTTTAAAATGGGAGTCGATTGGAGCTGGGTGCGGAAGTCGAAATCAACGGGAAGGATGTGTAGGAAGATGCTAGTGGAACGTGAATACCGGCATGCCCCCACAGAAGGATCTAAAAAAAAAAACAAAAAGGAAAGGTCAATATTTCTGACAAACTGAGAAACCTTAGTTTCTCTCTGTTTGCTTGAACAAGTTAAGGAAAGACTGTTGTAGTCAACGAACCGCTCAACGACTTACGTTTCTCGTGGGAGGTTCACAGAGGCGCTTGAGATGCGGTTCTTGCACGCGCGATCAACTTACAGCGAAAAACCTTATTTTTTAAAAGACAAATCTCCTACAGCTGTTTTTGATGTTTTTTTTTTATCAACGGGGCACGCGTAACGTTTGAGTGCACATTCTGTTAAAAACCGGATTATTGGATAAAATTAATCCGCACATGTTGCCAGGCGAAGGATTAACTAATAAGCTGATTTATTTGTTACTTGCCATGTGAAGTATCGTCCTCTGAATTCTGTAGTGATGCCCTGTTAGAAAGGTTTGAGGATAAAGCATAAAATGCCAGAATTTTTGTCTACGACTTTTTTAACTTAGAAACCAAGAAAACTCCTTGACGTACCAGTGTTTTCAGCAAAAAAGCGTTCACAGAACTTTTTATTGTCATTGGATTAAATCCTGCCATAATCGGTAATGGAATTTTTTTTTATCAGGAGCGATTTTTCAGTTAATCTCATCACGATGGTAAAGACGGAAAAACATCTTTCACCATTCAAACCTTGTGAAAGTAATACAGTTGTTTGAATTTTACCCTTGAGATTGTTCGCGTGGAAGTTTTACTTTGTCGAATACTGAAGGACATGAGAAGTTTACAGTTGAACTGGAGGCCAAGGTAGCACATTAGGCTGATGTCTTATGACCAGTCACATGGTGTTGCACTGGCGATTACAGATTACATCGAGCAAAATCGACCCTGACTCATCTAACCTCCGGCGGATAAATCCTGTAAAAAAATCCAATTTATTTTGGAGGTATATTTGGCTCGGCGTAATGTGATGTGCATATCTTTCAGTATTTGAGGCGATCAGCCAGTCTTTGATCAGTTGCGGGTAGTTGAGTAAGCGGCACAGCACGAAAATCTGTATTTATCATATTCTAGACCCGATTATAGTTCACTTAAATCACTCACAATTACGAGGTTTGAATGGACTGAGAATGGCGGACGATTTTGACGAAATGGTCGTGCTGCCTTGAAAAGTCTGGTGGCGTATCTGCGAAGTTTCTGTGACAGATAAGTATGGCACAAAGGCAAGATATCGGTTCAAGAGTGGGCCAAGTGGTAGCTAGGCTGAAGGCGACATTTTCCTGTGCATCTGGTAGAACAGAGCCACATACGCCACGACCCTCAAGGTATGTTTCGTTACTTTAATTTGTTCTCTTCCTTCTCTCAACTTCTGATCGCATTTACGAAGGCAAAGTGCGAAGGAGAAATCAGTGTTATTTTTTGTTACTGGGGTGATCTTTCAACTTAGGATGGTAAAATGGCAAAGAATTTGCTCTTTTAGCGCGTGACTGTGTTTATTGTTTTTCTATGAAACTTGTAATTCTCAGGTGATTGTATGCCTTGATCACGGGCAAAATTCTAAATTTTGCAGTGCTATTATTGTTGTTAATTATGAAGTGTCCGCAGATTTTTTTGCCCAGGGCGCACTCATTTTAACTCGTCAAAACTCTTGCTGATATACGTGCAGGGATATTTACTGTCGGAAATCAGTTGCAATCTTCAGAGACCAAACGCGTGCAGTGTTCCAAGATTTTGTTCAAGGCCGACTAAATTTAGAATTTGCCGAGACCGATAAGCTTCTGCCGAGGCACATCATTATCTATGTTACTCTTCAGCCAAACAGGAAGTCACACTAAATGTACTTTTAAAGAGTTAAATTTTGTCCGCTGAAATTGCAAAAAAAATTGGTGTTGCCTCGTGTGTCCGTTTGTCGTTGTACCATATGTATAACCCTATCAGAACCTTTCAACTTTTTTTTCATTACACTTCAACCTCTTACACAAAGTTTAAGGCGTCAATATCCGGTTGTGCTGACGTTGTGTTTGACCGCGCTTTGCACATAGGCTACATTAGGCTTGAAAACTAACTGAGCCAGCGGTCCATATATGCAGTGGTGCTGCTAAGTAACATCGCTGACATGGTAAATGTTTCATCAGCATAGCCCTTAAGTGCCTCGTGAGAGAGAAATTCTTTTCTTTTCTGCTCGGTGAGAGGCCTCATTCTCGTTCCCAGAGCGTCCGTTTTCTTTTAGTCACGTGGTCGGCGACATTTTAAAATAAGTAGCACTAGGCCGAGAATGAGGGAGCCTCTGCTCGCAACCTCGTATTCAGAGCCTTCGTTCCCCTTGACCAGCGGTTGGAAACGTTTCGTCAAGGTTGCAGACTCCAGGAACGAGATTGAGGCTCAGACCAAGAACAACCTCGTTCCCAGGGATTCGGTTATAGAAGAACCGGCTAGAATAACCGGGGTAAACCACAAGATACATTTGCCCACTAAACCCAGATCATAAACGCCTCGAACCCCAACAGATGACTTTTCGAGCGTTCGTGGAGCAAATCAGGCCAGTGAGTCAGTTCCCATGTAAAAGCTAAGAATTCAGCAACACATGAAAAAGAATGGAAAAACTTTGAATGAAAGAAAGGTGTTGAACCACATGCTACGTTGCCGGTTGAAGGCTCTATGTAGTGTTTCAGTAATGGTTAATATTTTTTAACTCAAAACCCATTAATGATCTTGACACATATACTTGATGTCCACGCACGTGGGATGAGAATCACGTACCAAAAGATTTAGAACATCACCAGCGGATTCAGGAATTCCTGAGATCAGAGGGGAAGCTGTATGCATGCACACCTTAATAACTTCAGACGCTATCTGCGTGGATGGTGAGCGCCGCAGTCGCGAGTTTCTGCAGGTGTGGGTGGCATGTCTAGTCTACCCGGAACGTTTTTTCCGTTTTTTACCATCTAAAACACCATTTCCAGCATTCCTGACATTTAAAAAGGGTTCTTTAAGGCAGTTAGTTATTTCTCAACCAGAAAACCAAAAAGAAAAAAAAATGTGAAATGTGCGTTTATCTTTTCCTAATTTGACAATTAGTCATTTGGTGAAAATGAAACAGCTATGTCAGTATAAAACAATTTTAATCTATTACTTTTATGACGCGAGTCAACCAAATAACACGCCGTCCGGCGGCAAAAAATGCTGGTCAAAGCGAGGGGGGGAGGGGGAGGTTTGCAAATCCTTCAACCCCTTCCCTGGATCCGCTTCTGGACACAGTTTGCCTTTTTTCATGAGTGCTAAACTGGTCAAGTATTTTCTGCAGCCTATACTTTACAGTGCCTGTTACCGGAGAACGATTTGGCCCGAGAGGTCAGTCTTCGCCAATCTGCTCTAGGCTAAGTCACTTGGACGTTTGGTGTTTTCAAGAATTTCTGTCTTTCCTTTTTGCCCGTATGCTAATGATTTATTGCGGCGATAAACCGTTAAAATGCGGCGTGTATTTCCAGCTGTGCTTTCCAAGACACCAATGAAAACGCGCCTCCAGGTAGCTCCCTAGTCGAGCTTATACTTTGATTAAGATATTTTATTTTTAACAACTCCGTGATAGTTATTCGTCTTCTCCCGGTTCTTCTAGATGTTTCCAGTCTCGTTTAACTAAAGAACATAAGAAGTGTACCTTTACCCTCGATGTGTCCGACAATCACTGCCGCAGTACGTGTAATCAAAGCTCCGTGCTGTCTAAAATGAAAAGAACCGTCTAGAATTAACTATCAATGAACTTTGGCAGCTCTAACATTATAAACAACACACCTTCCCCATTTCTTTCTATGAAGCTCCCCCTCAAAGATCCATGAAATAACCCCTCCACTTGTCAGAGCCAGACAAGCTAAAAATAGTTTATTCCCGAACGGAAAGGCTCAATAAAAACTAGATAAACAATATAAGACTGAGAGCATTGCATTATGCTAAGCTAAACGGTCGCAGCGATGTATAGGTTTGTTTCAATACCAAGTTTTTTTTTTAATCACTTCCATTTTTAAGAACAAAACAAAATTGTCATTAGACTAATTAATTAGGTGAAATGTATCGTAAACTGGTTGTTTTCAAGAGCGTTTATGCAGGAGATGATGACCTGTTGATGGCAAACGACAAACTTAATCCTTTTCGGTTCTGTTTCCTTTGAAAACAGAATTTACACCCTGAACTTCTAAAATGATTAGTCCAAAATTGTTTAGATTTTCTCATTTCTCTACGTTAAAGAAGAAGAAATAACAAAACACGAAATCTTCTCTTAATGGGTTAAGTCTTTTGAAAAATTCGAACAATCTGTTTGCGGTTTTTGCCCCGACCAGTTTCAAAAGTGTAAATAAACGATTTTTTTTTTGGTCCGTGTCCTAAAGCTTGTTTATTTTTCATGAATTGCGGGAGGTATATTTGAATTACTGCAATTTCAATGATAAAGGAAACTTATCTGAAGGAACCACCTGATTCCATTTATAAAAAGACCAAAGACAATGTAGTGAAGTGAAAGGAAATATCGTGGCTTCCTGTGCGCAAGCTATGGCACTTAGGACATTGTCGTGTAGGGTAGGGTGAGAAGATCATTTGCTCTAAGAGCACACTTTGTTATGAAAGAACAATAACGAGAGTTTCTTTTCATATAAACTCCAAGATGAGGAAAAGGACTTATCAGAAGTCTTACATTAATGACATTCTCGAAAAAGGATGATTTTACTCGCACACAACGGAAATACAACTTGCCTTTGCCTGTGCCCACCCCGGAAAGCAGGGAAACCTGAACCTGTCGTAAGCTTAGTAACCAATCAGCTTCCGATATCCCGCTATTCAGAACATTTATTTTATTCCAGCAGAAATTTATTTGATATCTCTCGCTCACTTTTCCCGTGTTTCTGTATGAATAGTCTTGTTTGAAGTGGCAAAATTTTCTCTAGAGTTTACAAGAGTTTTAAAGAAGGGTTTTAAGTTGAGACAAACCGGGAAAGTCGCCTTTCGTAGTATGAGCGACAATGAAAATGGTTTGTCGATATCGTCGGCTAGTTCTAGACGGGCGTCAAGTGAAAGCTTGGATGACAGTATTCGTAAAATTCTGAATACAAGTGATGGACGGGTCACCGGCTTTCTTGAGAGGTATGCCGTTTATGTCTGAAGGATTTAAGGTCTTTAAATTCTTGTAGAATAGTAAAGTTAATCACGCATCTAACCCGTGTTTATGCGGTCGGGTTTCGGGTCATTGCATTTGGGGTTTACGTGACACAAACCGACACAGCACAAAACAGCAAAACATTGTCTTTTATACTTGTCACAGCAGATTTTGTTTAATCATTTTACCGCTCTCACTAAGACCCTTTCACTGGCTTACCGGGGGTTTATTTACCTTGATGTTGTGTCTGTTGTGAATTGTTCGCAGCCCTGATCTGTCGCTAACATGTAAGCAACTGGGACTTGAGGACAACGGCGTGCGAGACATAATCGCTCAACTAGGTTCTGAAAACGATGGACTTGTGTCGTTAGAGCAACTTAGACAGCAAGTTATAAAAGGAAACGAGAAATCAAAGGTGACAGCTAATATCTCACACGACGAAATGAGCGCCAAGAAACTGAACGACAAGACGAGTGGAAAAGAAAGCTGGGAAATCGATAGCGGGGCACATGATTTGAACGGCGACCCAACTCTTCAACAGATTATGTCTGTGGCGAATTCAAAAGGACAATCTCGTTCGAGTAACTTCTTGGAGTTAGCGAATACGGTAAGTTAAATGTTAACTGTTAATGTATTATCATCTGTAGTTTACACAGAGCGTTTTGACGGAGTTTTTTTTTACTTTGATTTTGTGGGTGAATTCGCATGGGTGCGCGCAAGTTTCGGTCATCATTTCCGGAACCTTCATAGAAACTGCCGAAATGCCAAGCTCCCCTTGGGATCGTGGTTCTGAATCAAAGATCTGTGCAACTGCTTGCCATCTGATGTTTGAGTTGTTATGTTTTATGTTTAAACTAATTCTTGCAAATCGAAGAATTAGAGTGTTGGTACAAACACATTTTATATTCGTGTTTGGAAACGGATATAAGTTGCCTAGCTGTTAGACGTGTAAATTCACTGTTCGCCGGTTTTCCGCTCAAGTAACTAGTAAGATTCATTGTGGGCGAAATCTTCACCAGCTGTGGATCTTTTTGACATTGTACATGCAAACAATTAGCAAACTGCGAGAGTGATTTGCTTTCTTTTAAATGGAAATTATGTCATCTTGGAACTAATGATGGTCTTGTGGAATGCCCAATTAACTCGTTCGTGTGTTTTTGATTTGCTTGCAGATATTTTTAACTGTCTTTCGGTCGCACAGTCGATAGCAAAGTCTAGTTCATTTATCGATTGATTTTAAATCTCTAATTTGTTCCGAAGATCGAGTCAGGTCGAATATGTTTGTACCCAATAAATTATTCCAAACTCTTAGCTCGAACGAATGCGCTAAACTAACTTCAACATTCATATTAGCCCGTTCTTATTTTAACTATTAATAGCTTGTAATTTGTGTTTGGGAACCATCTCTCACTGAATCGCTATTATAAAGCGTTTTATCCAGGCCTGTATACATTAAGTTGAGTGTAAACTAATAAACAAATGTCTGAGAGGAACTGCATGTTTGATTAATTTTAACTGGGTTATCTTTTTTGTAGGGAAACCATCAAAATGGCAATAGTTCACCATGGGCCTAAATCAATTTCTAGATTTAATAAGTTGATGATTGAAACATTGAATTCCAACGCTTTGTGGATAATCGACCGAAAGTCTGGTTATCGCAGTTAGAGCTGAACTGAAACAAAGAGATTTCGCAAAATTACCGCTATCTAAGGCTAATCGCGAATATTTACCCCGCAACAATTGTGTCCCGCAGCACAATTAGGTGTAATTAATTTTGGGCTATGCCTTTGTCAGTAGAAATTTTTCAAAAATCTCACAGTTGTCTTCAAGGTTTGACTGATGTGGAAAAAAAAGCGACAACTATATATTATATGGCCCTCTCTGTGATATTGATGTGTTCTCTTACTCCGAAACAGCCTTTTTCTTAGGGTTATATTTTCAATGTCAACATAAATAATATTGTCACATTTTTCAGTCTCTATCACTTGTGACAGAATATAACTTGACCTCTCAGGCGTTAAATATTGATGTGTTTAAATTCCCCAGCAAGAAAATAACTGCTGTCTGTTCTGATCATAGTTTTTGGTAGTTCGGAAAGTTGTGTTTCAAGTTGCGTGTCTAATTTGCAAAAATGATATTGCAAATTTAGCTGTAACTGACACCTTATTGTTTAAATATATGGTGCATCGAACTTGAAAGCAATATAACTTGAAAGAAGCTTGCATGTAAATGCATGTAAGTTTTCTGGATTTTAGTAATGACTACATGTTATTTAATCAGTTTCTCATCAGGCTTAACAGCCACATACTGTTTCAATTTATTCCTACTTAATTTTATGTTTGGTTCAACTGAGATTAAAATGATTTGTTGTAATTTGTCAGAGATAGCTGAAGTGCAGGCCCTCAGCCCCAGATCAGTTATATGTGGACTCAAGTTCTACATTAAATTCACAGTGATTTAATCTTTTGATGAAAGGTGGTAAGTTTCTAAAGAAACTTTGGTGCTGCATCGGTGGGGAGTATTACACGATAATTTGGTTTTATCAACTGAGTTGATAATGTGAATTGGCCACCGTAAAGAGATTCGAAAGCTGACTTTTCGAGCATTAGCCCTTCATCAGAGCGAATCAAGGAATTGTGGGTTGTGTGTGGTTTATATCCAGCATGGAAATGTTAAAAACAACAGATTAAATTAGTTGTATGAAAAGCATTTGTTGATATCGTGAGGATTAAGAGTACCGATTTGAAAACTAAATTTTTGTTCTAGAGTTTTGCGGTTTTCTGTGCTTCCTTGATGTAGGGAAAGGCCGCAGACTGCCATGTGTTGCTTAGAAAGATTGGGGAGATTGAAGTGTCTCGTGACTGGTTTAGATGTGTTTTTGTCGTCTTTCTCTGTGTCACGAAGGTGTTCTTGGTAATTGTTGCCTAGTCGTCTTCCTGTTGCAAGTTATGCAGTAGATGACTTTGGTCGAGGTGCAGGTGAAATGATCAGTGATCTTGATGGATCGCTTGGGTCCCAATATTTTCTCAACGTTGCGAATGAAAGGACATAATTAACATTGTGTGCATGTGCATTTAAAAGTTCCGGGTTGATTACTTGTTTGGAATGCCCTTCTGACTAAAAAATTACCTATGTTTTTGTTGCGTTTCAATGAAGGTTGCGAAAAGATTCTGCCAGTATCTGGATCAACAGAGAGATTGAAAGGAGCAGTAAAGCAAACAGGTCTCTGGGCTTGAAGACCCCTGGCCGGTCCACCTCTGCATGACCGGGGAGAATGGCATTATTTATCTGACACCAACATTGCATTCTTTCTCGGTTATTGACTGGCAGCATGCCTGCAAAGTTGAGATGAGTTTCCCGTCAGCTTTGCTGGCATACAGACTGTCGTTACCAAGTACATGTAACTGTTGTATGGGAACTTCATCAGCGGTCGCTGGCAATAGAGTTATATCATCCCCTCATTTCCTATCAAACTGGATTTCTCCCACAATTCAGGTCAATTTGATTACATCAATGACACATTGCAATTGTACTGGAGGATTGACTGGAATGTCCAGAAGTATCCCTGCAGCATACAGGGATCTTATTGATCCTACCCAATAATCCGCAGGTCCCTTCCATCAGCCTCCTTCTGTCCCTTTACCTCAAGTGACACATTCAGATGGATGTCGGACAAAATTGGATCTTTGCATACACTTTAATTCACAAGCATCTAAATCATGTGTCTCGATATTTCCTGGTAATTACTTCTACATTTAACTGCAAACACATACAAAGACAGATGATTAAAATAATGACAATAAAAAAGGAGATATTGCCCTCAAATAAACATTAAAATTCTCCCAGTGATCAGTACAAGAATTGTGATGCAGTTAGTTACTTCAAGATTTGAAGTTTTGAGCCTAGCAAATTATTCAAAGAACTGAGAAAAAAAATTGTTTGGAAGAATTATTTACCTCGTGCATGGATATATTATACGCATAGACATTTTTAGCTGTTTTTTTTATTTTTTATACTTAATTTTCTTGCTTCATGGTGTTTCTTAATAGAAATACATATAATCATTAGGCAGGTTGCATCAGATCTCCTGACAGTACATGTACGTTTTATTTTTGTTATGGACACAGTGCTTGTTTATCCTTTAACACCCTAAAGAGATTCCATATAAACATTTCAAATACAAATCAAAACAATCTGGATATAATATCATCAGTTATTTAGCAACTGAATATGTTCGGGCAATAAATTCAAGATCATTTTGTTTGGTTTGGATAATTCTGCTTTGCATTCATTATTGTGGTCAATGACATAATTGGGAAATTTAACCCAAGGGTAAATTTAAAAAAAAAATTGTGACACCTTTCTTACCATTTTTTTCAATGTCTATGTTTTTTTAGGTGATAGGACTTTGCATGCTAGTTATTCTTATTTAGTTTTTCTTAAAAAAATGTTATTTAAAGGCACTCGCTTGTTATTCAGTTTTACCCTACATGTAACTGCTATTCTTTCACCAGAAACAGATGCATTCAAAGGATCCCTAAATAGGAAATGTACATTACTTATTAATTGTCTAAGTCTTAGCATGTTCCAATAGTCTATGTCAATGTGAAATGAAATTTTTAATTAAGCACAACAGCTGAATAGAGCTATTTTTTCATTCTTAACTCACTGTATTGTTTGATTTCTGAAAAAAAGTTAGAAACATCTTTTGTTCTGTTGCATTAACTCAATGCAAATTTACTTACAATGAATTGATTTTGCTACCACTAAAGTGTAGTGTTGAAAGGGTTTATTTAGCAGAATCTTTACAAAATCTATTGGCTAGCAAGGTTCATTGAATTGACAAAAATGTTCCATTTTATCCATGGTACTTTGTTGCTAATGTTGTAAGTGGTTAAGTGGCATATGAATGAATCTGGTTCCTGAATAACTGGTTCTGACAAGGGATGAAGCATTCATTTTAATTCATGGTGACAGCGTGAAGAATGACAGAGTTGCCAGAGTCAAATTCAAGTTAAAAAATGCATAAGATCAAGGTACCAAGGGTTTTGAATATTTAATAGTATATTTTTCTAATCATGAAAATTCTTTGTACACTCTTTAGAATCTGTTGTATTCCCATGACCATGTATAACTAGCTGCATTGTTACCATGTACACAGATTGAAATTATTAATGACAGTGCATGTGTGTGACTGTCACTGAATGGTTTCTAACATAAACATTATTGCCACAAAAGTAGAGGTTCTTGTTGATGGGAAGGTCATATCATGGTAAATGTAAATGTCTTCAACTGAAGCATTAACCTTTAGCATTCCATGACGTTAAGCGGTAAATAATATTATGCATTATAATCTTTTGTAAAAAAAAAAAAACTAAACCACAAAACTGAACAAATCTTACATGTATGCAAATAAGCTACTTGCTAGTACATAATGTTGTTTTTCAAAATAGATATTTGTCTGATTCCTTACTTACACTTTTAAAATAACAGTGCAATAGTATGTTTGTAGCCTTGTCATTATTTTCTGTCCACCATGATGACCCATGATGTAAAATTGGATTTACAAAGTTGACTTAAAGAAATTGTAACAGAATGGACTATATAGAGCACTATATATAATGTTCTTCTAATCTAAGGGAAGAGAATGCCAATGTGGAGCAATCTTTGCATTTACAAAACAATACAAAACAAAAACGTGCATGTGATTGCAGTGGTTACTTCAAAGCCAAGAAACATCTGAGGCCTTGTTTAAACAGGATTAGAAATAGTTTTGATCAACTGACAATTCACTGAAGTGCAGACAAGTACTACAAATACCATGAAATGTCTGCCAAGATGCAGTTTGGATGATATAATAATATCAATGTAATATTATTATTGTTATCTAAGACTAATAATATTACTGGGAATGGATGCAAATTGATAATTTGTAACATTCTTTGCTTAACACAAGATTACTAGTAAGAACCATTGCTTTTTTTTCTCAAGATTATGGTTTTAAGTGACAGTCATGTTGTGACAGCAGATGGATTAGTCAATAGCTGTTATCTGTGATCATTTCCTGGGACAGACCTGGGCACGTCTAGAAGACTTTGCCCTATTGCCTTGAGCTTTACTTCTGGCTATGTTTACACATGTATGTTGATCAGGCTGGTCTTACTTTTAGAGTACATGACTGTACACAATGAGTTCTGATTATGTAACCTTTGGACATAACTTGAGAAGGCCTTTGATGACCAACTTGTGTAGTGCAGTAGACAGAGTCAGTTTTGATGTCTGCAAAACATATTGTTCACCCTATGTGAGAGTGTATCTCCTCAGGCTTCAAAGGGTAGGCCTTAAATTTAAGGGCTGATGATTATACTGGTGAAGCTAGAAACATGTAACTATGTGCATTACTAAGTTGTTTATGTTGTACGTAATGAGGGTAGCACTGAATTTAGCATTTATATAGGTCTATGCCCTCAAACGTTTCTCATGTTATCATATTACACATTGCATTACATTGTGGTGGAATATTTTAACTAGACAAGCACATCATTTTTTATTCCTAGCTAGTTGACTAATTGGCTCAAATTAGAGGTTTTGGTATTGGTTATGTACATTATTATATTAAATATTTTGGCTTTGGAACTCAAACTTTTGATGGTGTAGGACACTTCTCGTCACTTGCTGTAGCTTTTCATGTATGAATGTCAACCACATGGCGATATTTATACATTCGTAATCTTCTTCCGGTTCTCTGACTATTTTGAAAAATATCTACCTGACAAATCAGAATTGATTTGTTTCACTATAAGGCTACAAGCAAGTACAGATCTTTTAATTTGTCATTGGATGCTTTTTTAAACGGCTGAATTATAATTCAATTTGAGTAGAAATGGCTGAGTTATAATTCAATTTGAGTAGAAATGGGCACATCTGGCTTGAATTAAACTGCTGAATTGTCATGCAATTTTAGTAAATAGAAGTGGGGTGCATTAACAGCTGATGTACATAGGACCAGACGGCAGCCAAGATACTACAGGAAATGTCTGTCATGAGCTAGGGCTTCTGATCACGAAAATTTGTATTGGAAACTCCTTTCCAATCATTGTTATATTGTTTTTAATAAATTGCTATACATGGGCATACTGCAAAAATAGTAGTAAGGGTGCATTTTAATTTTTTTTTTCACCAGTTTTCTTGACTGTAAATTATTGTACAGCTCTAGATGACACACTATCATGTGGTAAATTAAAAGTACAGCTCTGTACATTTATAATGTACCTAGTAGATGAATTCCAAACTGTGAATTTTGTATTTTCACAGTAGGTTGCATGTATATCTACTTAATATGTCTATATCTTACTGACCTAATATTAGCTTAACTATGCCTGACCTCTTGAAGTTGTTAATTTAGTTTTAATTGAATGAAAAGTAGTTAATGTGAGTCAGGAAATGCACAGAAAGTTTACTCAATTTGATTTGATTTGATATGATTGTGCAAGGTAACTACATCTATTCACAGGAATAATGTCCTCTTTGTCAAGCATGAATATAATTACTCCGTGCTGTACTTGTATATAGCATTAAATAATTATATGTACATTCCAAAAATAAATTCCAAGGTCAAAAGGTGTAGTAGATGATTTGAATAAGTGTGCCAAGCACAATCTTAACTATTTTACACCCAATTCAAAATTGTCAAGAAAAATAGACATCACCACAGGAATGTACTTGACACAATAAGCTTTCACATATTAACATAATAACACACTGTTGTTTCATCCAAAGTATACAGCATTATTTTGATAAACTTGAAGTTTCACTCCAAAAGTGCAAGCTGTAACTAAGTAAGGTAATCATTTTATTGAGATGCTGGGAGTTTTTTTATTGTGTAAGAGAATAATGAGAAGAGTTTTTCACATATAAATTTTTACACAACAATTCAATCTAATCATTCCACCTTTGGGTTTAGCCAGCCATTTGACAATAACATCAAGAAAGGGCATGTCGCTTTATTGTTCTTTCTTTCAAGGGTGCCTCAGTTGAAATTGGTTAATGATGAGTACAATTTGTTCATGGAGCATCAAATTTTTACCCATGAATCTTGTGGTTCCCTGCCCTTTGTAAGATTTTGCACCATACTTAAACAATTTTGTTTTTCATGGTACTACTGGATGTTTATCGTGTGGATATAAAGTGAACAGTTGCATGTACATTGTATCTCAAGGTGCTGCCTGTAGAGAACCGAGTGGATCATGGTGATACCATTCTTTCCACAGTAATATGTGTACTGTAATTTAACACTGATAGAGTATTAAATGCAATATCATTGTTTTGTTTGTTGAATTTTTGTTGATCATTTTCTGCATTCCTTAATTAGCCAATACAACCATGTTAAGAGCTGTGAACGTGCACATGTATGCAAGTTTTTAAAATGGTCAATGGCCTGTAGTCATGTTTCTTGTTCTGCTGTTGAGACTGACTTGCTTTAAAGTGTGATAAAATGCCACAAGATTGAAATGTATTGTACTTTTTCTCCTTTTCCATGCTTTTGTTTGTCACTTATAGGCTGCATGTGTAAAGATTGATTTAACTAAGAATCAAACCATAAACACACACAGCAGGGTTTAATAAAAAGGACTACAGCAGAGCGATGTTGATTAATTTTTCACTTATAATTTATGGCAAAAACTTAAAACATTGAAGTTTGGTTAACACCCATAGAAATTTTTGTATTAGGTGTAAAACCACAGCCAATGGGGTAATAAAAGAGAATCTCAATGTCATAATGGAACTAAGATTTATAATTATACTTTTATCTTGAGATCCCTTGCACTGCAAGTGTCTTGCATCAGACATATAGACTGTTATGTTAATACACAAAGGATAATTTGGAAAAGTGCCAAATAGGTGACAGAAGTGCATGCAGAATTTAAAAGAAAAATCTTTTGTTTTATCTGCAGCTTCATCTGGCAGCATTGGCTTCTCTGAAAACGGAAATTGTTGAGCTCACAGGTAAAGTCCAGCAGCTGACAGAAGAGAGAGACCAACTTCAAGCATCACTTGCACATGCTGCCCAGGAGCGTAAGGAGCTGATCCACGATTATGAAGACAGACTGACTTCCCAGGCACAGCACAGTGAGCAACACATAACAGAACTGCAGAGTGTTATTGCTGAGCTCAACAAGAAGCTCTCTCAGTCCACTGTGGATAAATTTGATGAGTCTGAAGAACATGAAATCGAATCACAGACATCAGAGCATGGTAATGAAGCTACAAGAATAGTTTACACTGCATGTTGTGAATACCTTGTTCATGCAATCTCTAAAGTCAGAGCTTGAATCATTGAAGTATGTGAACATCTCCTTGCTGGGAACTGACTTACAATGTAAAGTACAGCACTGTAATAAACAAGAGCTCTGGGACTAAATGAATGAGTCTGTCTACATTTTTAAGTTTGTAGAACTCACTAAAGGACAGAGATAAAACAAATCATCGCTTATCTGTATGCATAGATCTATACAAAAGCATTTATTTTAAATAGCTTCTTTCACTTCTGGAGTGGAGAGGAAAAAAAAATGAAGGGCAGAGTTGATTGCTGAGAGTTTGAAATTATAACTTACTAGGTGTATTATTCATTTTGGAGTTAGGGGGTATAGAGAAATTGGAGGTTTGAACATCATGTAACAATATGTAGATTGTCTATGTAGATTGTAAGCTGTTTTGGTCTTTTGTATAATTAGGTTCCCAGAGTGAATCCGACAGCCTGGCTTCCGAGGAAGGTGGGAACGATGATAACACTGATGATGAGTTGTCTAAAGTAGTTGGTGGGCTGGAGTTTGCTATTGACAGACAAAATACTGATTCCATGGTAGAGGAAAAGACACCTGTGACGGTGCCGGCAAGTAAGCCTGTAGAAGAGAAAGCCACAGATGACACTGAGAAAAAGCCTCTACATCAGTTACAATCAGTAAGTGTTAGCATGTGTGTTCTAAGGCTTTAACTTGAAATGTTATTTTTTTGAGATGGTATCCATGAAGCTAATCAGGGTCCGACACTTTTTGACATGGGCTCCAGCTGGTATCTTAATTAAAATTTTTGTCGCCAGCAAGCGATTTGTGATTTTCAAAATGTTTCTCCGATTTTTTGTTTAATCAAACACAAAGAACTTGTGGTGGGCTCATGCACCCATAATACATCATGCCATGGGAAGCAGCTGCAAAATGTGGCAGTGAGAATCCCTTGATAAGCCTACAGGCAACCAAATGTAAAATTCTGGTTGGCGTTAGGAAATTTTTAGTCACACTGGCGACTCAGATGATGCAATTTCAGACCCTGCTAATACAGTTGCAGCTCTCCATTATGATTACAGTGTCACAGTCATCCATGTTTACTAGATGACTGAATGACCATTCAGGAAGGCATCTGTTTACAGCAGAGGATGAACTGTAGTTCACTTGATTCTGAATGTATGGTCATCCAAACTATCTGTCTACTGAGACCAAACTTTTCAAGTGATTCATTTACTCATGAAAGCTTGTTTATTTGGGCATAGAATTTGGAGCCCTGATTTAAGGGGCTCAAAGCATCCAGGCAACATGTAAATAAACTGTTAGGTACTTACAGTACTGTGCTTCCTTTTCTTGGACATATCATTTGCCTGTATTATATCTTGGCCATGTATGAACATGTCTTACTTTTATCAGACTTGGATTGGTTTCAAGACAGTTAATGTAAATAATTATGGATACTGTATGGAATTTTTCATTTAACCTCTTTATTTTTTCCTCCAGCTTTCAAAACCTGTAATTGACACCGAAAAGACAGCAAAGGAACATGAAAATCTCCAGGCTAAATGCAGAGAGTTGAGAGTTCAATGTCTAGACCTGGAAAAGAAGAAACAGTTATGTAAGTGACTTATCTTAGGGCCCCTAAGAAATGTTTTCTTTTTTTTGTGCATCCCATAGACTCTTTGAGAGAATGGACAGCAGCAATGTGTTTTGCCAAAAAACTCTACATTTACATAGGAGATTATTTACCTGTGACCCCCATTTGTCATCATTTTGTCACCTGTTCTTAAATATTGTAATCAGCAACCCCTCCCTACTGAGGACAATAATCTTTGCGGTTTGATTCTGTTGGCTGTTGTAAGATGGGTGACAACTGTAGAGGACTGTAGAATCCATTGCATAATGGCACATGTTCTCAGGCAGCCGGAAAAACATGTGTCAAGGTCTCTGGGTTGTTCAGGCAGCTGGAAAAACATGTGTCAAGATCTCTGGGTTGTTGTTCAGGCAGCAGGAAAATATTTGTCAAGATCTCTGGGTTGTTGTTCAGGCAGCTGGAAAACATTTAAGGTCTCTTGGTTGTCGTCAAACCAGGTCTGCAGGCTGTGTGAGAATGCTGGGCGGCCTACAGGTGTAGAGCCACAAAGAGGGAGTCCGTCAGCCAAAATTAAAAGACAGTTAAAGCTCATTAAAAGTTGCAATCTAACTTGTGTTTATAGAAGAGGTCCCAGTCATACATTTCGAAGAAGACATTTGCCCTGAGTGCATAGTGCTCATTTCATGGTAATGGTAAATGTTGCTTGTAACAGTGAAAGTTTTATTGTTACTTGTAGTGGAACGTCAGTTACAGCAGACAAGTTTAAAAGAGTGGGTGACAAGGAAAAAGTCTTCTGGAAGCACAGGAACACCAGACGTAAGTGTGGCTTAAATGAAATAGTTGTTGCGTTTGAAAATGGTGTCGGGTCGTGTGCAAACTGGGACGTTCTACTGTAGGGCAGTATCTCTTCTGCATCTCTTTCTCCCAGATTCTGATAATCAAAAATAATAAGCACCTCGTCAGTTGGAGAAACGAGCCAACCATGGAGGTACATTGTGAGACCTGCGTTAAATGGACCAGTACTTGAATCAATAGTATGTAATATTAGGGTGTCAAGTAAGGAAATAGTCTTGCAATGCCAGTTGAAATCGTGATGGCTGCAGCATGCTGCGAAAGCTTTGCTATTTTAACCTATTTCATTTCTGAGAATTGGCTCAAATTTCTCATTTGGTCTATTCTCTTAGAAAAACGGGTATACAGTGTATTTTCATTGTGTAAACCTGCTTCCACTTCATATGATTTTCACCCTTTTAAGTATTTCGCCAGCAAAACTTGGAACTCTCTATCTGAGAACACTAGAACGGTTTTAAACTCCTCGTGAAAACAGTACGTGTCCTTTCAGGCATTATTGGTGATCACTATACTAGGCTTTGAAAGTTAAATTTTTATAATGTAGAAACATAATGGTTAACATGAAGACATGGATGATTATCGCAGTTATATACACAACTTAAGCAGCTGTGAAATTAAAGCCTGAAAAAAATTCAGGCCTGAACGGGATTCAAACCCATGACCTCTACGATACCGGTGCAGTGCTCTACCAACTGAGCTATCAAGCCAAGTTAATAGTAATTCTTGTTGTTTTATATTTACAATATTATTTTGCTCGAAGATATTAGCTTCTTAGCTACTCTGTAAATTCGAGATGAAATAAACTCATGTGTTGTATTGCATTGCATGGATCTCTAGTTTCATGCTTCATATTTACAGAGAACGTAGTTTTGACGAGCCAACTTGACATCTTTTGATATTTGTGATCTTTTTTATAATATAATGCTACAGATTGTTTTTGTAATTTGCTAGGAGCTCCAGTCAGTGACCAGTGAGAGAGATGGTCTGAAGGCAAAACTCAAGAAAACCGAGTTAGATCTGGAGCAGATCAAAACTGAAAACCAGGGCTTTAGGGAGGAGAGGGACAGGCTCAGAAGAAGGGTAGGTACCCTTGTGTTTTGCACCTCACAGCAGAAAAAAGGGGGTAAGTTTCTAAAGAAACTGTGGTGCTGCGTCGGTGAGGAGTATTACAAGATAATTTGGTTTTATCAGTTGATCATGTGAATTGGCCATCATAAAGAGATTCGAAAGCTGACGTTTCGAGCTTTATCCCTTTGTCGGAGCGAATCGAGGAATTATTGTTGTGTTGTTGTGTGTGGTTTATATACAGAAAGATGAAGCTTCGCTATTGGTTGGTGCATGATAATAAGTCACACGTAAAACCGCAGAGCAAAGTGTCTTAGTGGTTGTGAGTCAGACTGTCTTTGGGATGAAGCCTATTGGGAATTCACTTGTTTAAAAAATGGCTCTGCATTCGGTTTTTGCTTATCTCATTAGATGAGCTATCCGACTTTACTTGTAACCAACTCAAGAATGCAAGAAGTTGCTAATAATTTTTTTAATGCGGATCATATGCAGAATAACCATTGCACCAGCGATCATTTTAGGACGTCATGGAGTTTATTTCTGGACGACTCGAACTCTTAATTATGCATGTCATTGCTGAGTGGTTTTCACAATAAATGTTACCAAGAGCGAAACAAGTTGTTACAACAATGGAAATAACATAGGAGTAATAACATCGGAAATACAAGACAAACGACGAAAGTGGACATTTACCTGACGATTTGGGAATACCGCGAAACATTATAAAGAACGTAACGTTACTTGTGATCGCTTATAAACGAGAGTGAACACTTTGTCATTTGCATAACCCGCGCGAAGGTCCAACTATTTTGGCATAGCCGCGCGGACTGGGACTAGGCGGGGGATTGGTTTCTACATGCAGGTCATCACTTTAATGGAAATTGATTTCTGATTCTTGATTTTCCTCTAAGGTTCTTGAAATGCAGGATCAACTCAAACTGCTCCATCAAAAATCGCTTCAGTATGAAC
Organism: Micromussa lordhowensis; assembly: GCA_964020085.1. Classification (NCBI taxonomy): domain Eukaryota; kingdom Metazoa; phylum Cnidaria; class Anthozoa; order Scleractinia; family Lobophylliidae; genus Micromussa; species Micromussa lordhowensis. The sequence continues at coordinate 42,099,416 of OZ026595.1, forward strand.
AGCAAGCCAGAACACGGACCAACAGCCTTCAGTCACAGGGTACCCAGCCCAGATCCCCTAGCACACCACGGCGAAACACTCAACCATCATCCGGCCAATCAGGACCCCGCATGCACAGCAGGCAAGCCAGCTTGGGTGCTTCCTCAGATGTCTCGGGTAAAGAAGGCTTTTTGACATCGCCACGTATTTCACGACGTTCCAGTACTGATAATTTAAGTATCCATAGTCACGGTCGAAGTTCTCAGCCCACTCCAAATGGGCAGGTCCGCAGACCAAGCATTTCGGAAGCAGTGTGGGCGACTTCTGATGGTAGCCCAGCTCGACCGTTACGTCATCCATCAGGTAGTGTCCAGTCCATTTCAAGTCAGGCGTTCTGGAGGCCTGGTGCAACAAGTGATTTGGGATCATCCATGCATGGTTCTTCTCAAGAGATTACAGTTGTGGCGAAAATGGTGGACGATGGGACGCAAAGTCCTGCAATTACTGGGGTGAACTGCATCAAAGCTCTTGTAAGTACAGCAGGAAACTTCGCCAATTCAATTCTAACCCCGCTGGAGGGACGTTTGAGATTACGTTCAGATACCAGCCAAGACATAGCTCTAAAGAGATCGGTGTAACCTCTCTGATTGGTTGCTTCTTGCGCGCGAAAATTCTAAACCGAGCAACAGTGTCTTTGATTGACTGTCGCTCGGTTTTAATTTCCGCGCGAAAGAAACAACCAATCAGAGACGTACAAATATCTATATAGCTTATTTCATCACTGGAAATGTTTTACTGGAATCTCAGACGTGTTTCGGGTAAATCTCAGGCACGGAAAGAACTGAGAGCTTGAAGACAGACTTCTGTTTACTCGGGCTAATTAAAAAAATAATAATGGGGAGTTTGGGTATCAGGAATGACAGTTTGAACTGATTCTTTTGATGATAAACATAGAATTAGGATTTTGGCACTTATCTGTGGGACTGATGATTGCTCCTCTTCTTGCTTGTCTCTGTATGTTTCTTACAGAACTGATAAGGAGAATTTGATCATGTTCAAGACAATTTCATCTCGGGAAGAAAGTTGTCTGATTACTACTTAACTCTGATGACTAATTTTTCTATCATAGAGTCAGCTACCGGAATTTGCATCTGGTAAACTGCCTTCGGATCTCGTTCAAGCCCTGGAGAGCTGCAGAACGGCTTTGGAGGTGTTTAAGACACTCTTCACTTTCTGCGATGCACAGGCTGACAAAAAGCTCAAGGAATACGAGCTCGAAATTGAAATGTTAACAAGTCGCTTTGATCACTTACAAGCTCAAAACAATGTCATCTCTTTGTCTTTAGAAGAGAGTCGAAACAACGCGGACAGAATGTGTGTACTCATGGGAAAATACGAGTCGAACTGTACTGCACTTCAACTGGCGTTAAACTTTTCTGACCGAGTCATCGAGGCATATGAAGTGTTGTTACAGTTATCTGAATCGGAGCAAGCAAGGCTTTTTGCAAACTGTCGCGCAGCTGGTGTCAAAACTGGTCTCCACAGCTACGTGAGTTCATCATCCACGGACTCGCCATACAGACTTATTTACGCCGAGGAAGCCGAAGCCGAGGACAACGATCGTGTGCCCGAAGATGTTGATTCGTGCGTAAATCGAAGAAGAACGGCGGAAAACGAAGCGCGCTCGCTATTGCAAAAGCTTGACCGTAACTTCGAGAGCCAAAATGGCGGCGGCCAGCCGTGGGATTCTGTATCTTCAAACAGTAGAACTAGCTCAACGGGTTCATCGAATGATATGGAGTTTACTCCAGAGGAAGAGGCCAGATTAAAAAGTTACATTCAACAGTTGAAATCCGAGAGGTCTACGGTCGGCCTAACGGTAATCGAACTGGAAAGTTTGCACGAAGTGGCTCAACCCAAAGATTTGAAACTGGAGCCGCTTGACCCCAAAGTGGACTTGGAAAACGCTGTGCTTATGCAGGAATTAATGGCGCTCAAGGAAGAAAAAGCAGAATTGAAAGCTAAGAATTATTTAATTGAAAAAGAGAAGAAAGCTTTAGAGCTCAAGATCACGTCACGTGACGCCCAGGAACAGGCTTACCTGGTTCACATTGAACATTTAAAAACTGAAATGCAGGACGAAATAAAGAGAAGGCGGAGATTGCAGAAGGACGCTGGCGTCGCTAGTAGCAAGGTGGGTAACAGTAAAACAGCTTTGAAGCTGGCGTGTAATGCTGCTGTCTGTTGCGTGACGTGAGTGGGAATGTTTGTACTCTGCCTAGATTAGATGATAGTCCTTCGTCCCTCCACAATACACAATCATGATTTTCACTGAGGTGGAGTGAAAATGTGTGGCCAGCGCCAAAAAGTTAGATGTTGCCTACTTGGATAAACTAGTATACACACGCTAAGAATTCAGGGCTACGGCAGTAAAATGCATTTACTGAAATTACGGTTGATTCTCGGCTTTCAGAGATAGCTACTCTGGGTACCAGAGGTTTTTCTTGCGCGGTTTCCGGTGTCGGTTATGTCTCTATTGTGACCCGCGCGAAAAACCTCTGGAGCAGAGCGCGATTTCTTTGAGAACGCCGAGCCAATGACAAGCCAGTTTAAATCAATCTAGTCCAGAATCTGGACTAGAAAGCTGATTGGCTCCTAATGACCTCCCAAGGGTCTTCTAATCTAAAAGATACGGTGATTGGCTTCTAAGAATAGAGGAAGCCCGTGAAATGTTTTTGTTTCTTGGTGTGGAGATGGCGGACTTTGAGCTCGGTGTTTTTTCGCGACCTGAAAGATTTTTAAGCGACCAAGATCTGGACATCCTCGGAGACCCAGGGGCAGTTAATGGGGGCGCGAGGAAAATAAATCGGCGCGACGAAAGGTTTCACGAAAGTTTACAAGGAGGTGTCACGAAAGTTTACAAGGAGGTGTGACACACCTCCTTGTAAACTTTCGTGAAACCTTTCGTCGCGCCGATTTATTTTCCTCGCGCCCCCATTAACTGCCCCTGGGTCTCCGAGGATGAGATCTGGAACAAGCCATAGCAAAAGTTCTCGAAACGTTCGACGGTGTTGAAAACTTAAGTGCGGAGCAAAGGGATGGAATTGCAAATTTTATACGCCGCCACGATGTGTTGGCGGTATTACCAACGGGATTCGGGAAATCATTGTTATTTCAATTAATTCCTGGACTCTGTGTCGAACTACATAATTTGGGCTACAGTTATTACCCAAAAAATCCAATTGTGATTGTCATTTGTCCACTAAATGCCCTAATCGAATGCCACATAAAGCAACTAGAGCATTGAGGAATTTCGTGCACTTGTTTATCTGGCGAAGATGCCGACCAAGATGGTGCTTTCGCTGGTCGATACTCTTTTATATTTGCAAACCCCGAGGCGCTTATTCTGAATGAAAAGCGGAGGAAGATGCTCCAGACCAAAAAAAAACTCTTTGGGATTGTTGCTGATGAAGCTCATGTGATTCCAAAATGATAGGTCGATATTGTTCATTTACCAGTTGTCCGGAAAGAATACGTAGCTAAAATGTTATTCACGTACAGTGTAAACACTGAGCCAAAAATTAGGTCATGCAATACGTTAAAATCCATGTCATCGGTTTGTCAAAACGCGGAAGATAATGCTTATGTTATGGTCGAGATGGTAAATTTTTTCAAGCACTTTGATTTTATTTTCCTTTGTTTTTTCATTTCATTCACGTGCTTGTGCATGTGATCACCGTATGAAACCGTCGGTTTGATTGACAGATTAGAGACGAGGTCAAGGTCCATTCAGCACAGTAAATCAAAGCGCTCTGAGCCAGAGGTTTTTCTCGCGGCTTCGCCGCTCGTGTCTTCGGCCTTCGGCCGAACAAAGCTCGTACAACGCGAGAAAAACCTCTGGTACCCAGGGTAAGAGATAGCGGGCTTCATTGTAGCCGTTTGGGTTGTCACGCAACTAGTCCTTCAATGACGCCGGATTGCGTGACGAGTCAGGCAGGTGCTATGAAGGCTCAACATAACTATAATTATTTGATTTATTTCAGTCGGACGAAAAATCAGGAGGAAGCCCTTCGGGAACACCGTCCATTACCCTTGCGGAGCTAAAGACATCAGACGAAGACATCCCACCGGATTTGTACGAAGCTGCCAGGAGAGAAAAGAAGCTGAAAGCGAGAATCCAGGAATTGGTTGAAACACTGGAGAGTTTGTCGAAAAACTCCGAAACAAGACATCAACAAACAGCTGAATACGTGGCAGACCTCAAGAAAGCGAATGGGGCGCTGGTGGCAGCTTACGAGAAAGCAAAGAAGAAGCATGGGGCCAGGCTACGAAAACTGGAGCAGCAGATGATTACAATGGTCGAGCGACATGACGCTCAGGTGAGCTACCATTTCTGTGGCCACGTGATTACCACGGGTATGTGTTCATGTGATCGCGTGTGTGTGCTTAATCTGGCATACCAAGAGAAGATAAGGATTAGAGAGTTGATCCTCCTGTGTGCCTCATTCCCAAGACAATCCTTCTCAAGTTATTTTTAGACATTTTGCCCAGTTCTTTTGCGAATTTTTGTTGTAGCCACACGCGCAGCGTTGATGAAAAATGCGTGCACAGACTGTCCACGTGAGTAAATTCGCGCCACAGAATGGACAATGATTAGGCCCTCCTGGGATTTCTGAAACCGAATACCTCGAGAGGAATTACCTTGGAAATAAGACTGACTTCTTACCCTTGATCTTCTCTTGCACGTAAATATGAATGGAAGGGCACTTTTCAAGTCGAAGTCCTTTGCCCTGACGGTTATTTAGGCTGCGTGCACGTGCACGTAATGTAATACTTTATGGCCCTCGCGTGTCCGGCGATAATTCAGGGATTGTTTTCCTTTGTCCACTCTCAAATATCTGTCAAACGAGGACACCTGGGTCCGAGACTGACATGATCCCCACTCGATATCACAAACACACTGGTACTTCAAAAATCACATGTGGACGAGGCATTATTGTTTCCCAAAACGGTGTTCAACGCTTTTATTATGACCATATTTACAGCATTGTCATTGGAAGAGTTCCTTGGAAGTCGAGTGTGAACGCGACTTCCACCAGATTTGAATTTCTAATTAAGCCAACTAGAAACTCAATAAGACGGCCAAATCAAATGTGATTTGCAATGCTTACTTAAAAGTTTTAAATTCTGTACGAACCGACTTGTTTTTCACGGTGCGTTTTGGTCTTTTTTAGGTGAGAACTATGAAAGAGAGGATATCACTCCTGGAGGAAGAACTCAAGACAACAACAGCGCGTCAAAATGAAACTGCGCTCTAGTGCTTGCTTGCCAAGTGATAAAGCATCTTCACGCGACGCCATGCCATCATTTGTTCCTGAAAAAAAGGTCGCATCCAGTGTAGAGGCGTAACGTCTGAGGTGGACTGAGAACTAGGCTAGTGAGCATGCGAGGAAAAGCGTGTGACAAGCACGTGATAACATGTGACAGGAGCATGCGTCGATCGATTGTCATGGTTACACCATTGGTTAGGTGGTCGTTCTCGCATAATAGAATTTCAAGTTCTTGGACATTTTCTATTATCCCCCCTTATGAACTGTAAAAAATATTTTGATCGTCGCTTCGAAAATTCATTAAAAACATATTTAAAACCTTCGCTGCTGGAGGAAAAATTCCAGATGTAAAACGAATGACTCGTTCAGCGACTTTTTCCGTCGGTGAGTTGATGTCAGAGAGGGTTTCGAATCCGTGTCCCTGCCTGACTACTTGTGTCAATGACTTTCTTTTTTTTTTAATTTCTAGAAGAGACAATACTTGTGCATAATGTAGCAAAGGTGGGAGATTCAATGTTTAATAGCAATGAAAAAAAACACAGAAGCGTTGTCAGGGGCGAAGTGACATTTTTCTGTTTGTAACTTTGTAACGAACTATCGCTTTCAAAATATTGATTTTTGATTGGCTAATCAATGGAGAACTTAGGTTACGTAAGGCTGCCATACATTAAGAAAGAGTAACCGTTGGTTGTTACAAGAACAAGTCATTTGACTGAACAACAAAACGACCATAACATGAAATAAAAACTACGCAACCTGATAACCTATGTTCTCCAAATGCCTCTTAAATTTACTTTTACGGCTATTTTTCGTAGTAACACTGTACTTTCTCAAAACGTCTTTTCTGTTTCTGTGTTGTAAAGATGCTTCGTGTAAACTGCAACAAAACAAACAACTTCCAAGGCATTGCTACCAAGAAGATGAACTGGTACATTGAAATGTCAGGAATTAGGAGAAGCTAAAGATTTAGTTGAATTAATAAAGTTAGCTTCATAGATATTTATTGCTTCGTCTCTGTCCAATGTTTATCCAATAAGAGCCCATCTTCTCCTGTACATAGTTTTGACTTTTTCGTAAACAAGGTGGATCATGTGTACTTAAGGCATCTGTCGGCCGAGTGTCGGTCGACATGAACCGACTAGCATGTCGGCCGACACCCGGCCGATACTTCACCGCCACTCGGCCGCGACTCGGCCGCCACTGGGCCGCCACTCGGCCGCCACTCGGCCGCCACTCGGCCGATACTTAACCAACACTCGGCCAACACTAACCTCACTTGACCTGAATATTGATCATTGGGAAATAAATATGCTATAGAACCTGGGCCTCTGTCTTTGATTGAGGTGTTTTTTTTTCATTTCATATTTTTTTTACATTGCGTTTTTTTTTACATTTCAGTTTCTCCGGTTCTCAAATACAAGTCGTGTTTTACCATACGTATTATCATACGTATTTGACCTGAATATTGATCATTGGGAAATAAATATGCTATAGAACCTGGGCCTCTGTCTTTGATTGAGGTGGGCTTGTTGAGGCTAGGCTACCTAATTTCGGAGGAGCTGTTATTTTTGGGGAGTCGCTACTTTCGGGATCTAACTGAGGCCACAATCTTTTGATGATACATTCAGGGGGGGGGGGGGAGTTGTCTCGCAAGTTTACGTTAGGTGTTGTAGCAGTCGCTGCTTCAGCTGTCAACTGCGATTGTTTTTTCAGGGTTGATGTAACCGAAGTTACGCGTAGTCGTGTACCAAACCCTTTATTTATAACTTGCACTCGTACGGTACTACATATAAACCAGAAAAATTTCTAGTAATAGAAAATAATAGCTAACCAAAATAACAAACAAGAAGGAACGGATAATACGAAGAAAGGTTTACCTTAACGGTGTCCTGACTTCACGAGATGAAAAAAAATACTTGCTGCTTAAAAACTTAAAAGTGGCGTAAAAAACGAAGATCTAGGTCCTATTTATTCTAAAAAGGCTTGACAAGCGATTACGTAACAACACGAAGTAACGAAAACAAGCGTTCCTACAAACAATAAAGCGGACAAAAACGAATGTTAACGACTAATGAACTAGTGTTAAATACCAAAAATAGAAGAACAGTTAAATAAAGAAAACAAAGGGAAACAAACCAAAAAAAAACTAAAAAAAAAATTTGAATGTTTCGCTGTAACAGTTGATTTGTTAGTTACCTTTGTTCGGCATTTCCTCATTTATTCCCTCCTTCGTTCATTTGTAAGCCGCGCAATGAAAGTCGCTAGAGTTATCGCATAATTCCAGAAAGAATAAAAGCAAGAAGGAAAGAACTTATCCATATACCTTCACTCAGTGTCTCCAGACTGAGACATAATGGAATCCGTGGTAGGAAATATCCTTCAGCATGCGGGTATGGGGGATGACAGGCCGAGTGAGCGGACAAGATGTGAACGTTAATCCTGAGCTAAATGAGCTTTTAAAATATCTTTGCACAATATTGATTTTTGAGTGTATTTGGTGTCTAGATCGTGCTAAATAATTTGGAGCTTGTTGCAGTCAGTCATCAAGGCCTGATATAGACGCAATAACTTCTTGTAGACTGTTTATTAGCATCGAACCTACGACTAGTGCTATTTTACGTGATTTTCTTTCTTTTTTAGATTTTGCTATTTAGAGGAAGAAAGAATGTTACACGTTTATTAAAAATATATATGTATGGATTTATGAAAACAGTGCTAAAGAATTGAAATCGAGCCCTAAGCGGGCGTTTTTTTTTTTCTCGCCAGAAACTATCTCCAAAGGGGAAGATATAAAAATTAAAAGGAAACTCAGTCCTTTTTTTCTTCCTCCACCCGTTTATCTTCCTTTCATTGCCCTCCTTTCTCTATTTTGTGCGCGTTTACATGGCTTGGAGGCGGCCTAAAAGTTAAGTGAAATCAAGGTGAAATAAAGGTGATAGGGGTCGAATTCCTCGCAATTTTCATAAATCCAGAATGTATTGGCACAGAATAGCGAAAAATGGTCTCAAATGGGCCAGTTTGCTTCCAGATGCCTTAGAAAGAAAAACATTTTCTAAACGATGACATTTCAGCCTTTCAGGGGCATTAAGTCATGCTCCGTGGTAATACATGTATGGATTTATGAAAACGGTGCTATAGAATTGAAATCGCGCCCTTTCTCCAAAGGTAACGATATAAAACCCCTCCTTTCTCTATTTTTTGCCTGTTTACTTGGTTTGAAAGCGGCGTAAAAGTTTCGTTAAATTAAGGTGAAATAAGGACGATAGGGGTCAAATTTCTAAGCACCATGTTCATAAATCCAGACATATATAAGACCATATAATTGTATCGTAATTACAAATTTTCAGTCTTCAAACCTGAAACATATACATAAACATATACTTAAACTTTGAAAATTGAAGCTTCTATAGTCTTAGTAAATATATTCTCATTAAAAAATAACGTATCTCAAAGTGAATGTTGGTTTGCAATGTCCTGTAATAATCTTCGAAAACATCCATTTGGGTGAGGATCTCCATACCATCTCCTCCACATAAATTCTTGCAGGTACTCCATCAAAAAGTCAGGATTTGTATTACCCTTCATCAATTTAAATTTCTCTTTTGCTGTGCACCAGTTACTTTCAGCGTGTTGTGTGTGGACGCCTGTGACTGGGTCGACAAAGTGCAGAAAATAACAGGGAAAGAAATTAATTTCCATAAATTGCAAATTTTGGAGGTTTAAGGACGTAGATAATCGTGTCCTTTACCAATATAGAACCCAGTGGAGATATATCCTGTGCGAGATATTGATGATCCATTTTCGGAGGTACAAGGGGAATATTGAATATTGAAAACCGTGTAAAGTCTTAGGAATATTGAATATTTACCTGCAAAAGATACGGAATACGGAAAATTTCAACAAAACAGACGCAAAAGCGAGAATAGGGAATACTCAGTGTCTTTGCTTTTCCTTTTAAATTCTGCCTAGCACTTTTAAAAAACTAAAATAATAAGGAATATCCTCCGAAATATTAACAAGGAATACACCACCACCACAATTTTGATTTGTTTCTCTGCCTTTTCATTCGATTGGCGAGTTAATCCACCTAAGTTCGTTAAGTTTAACCACGGACATTGTGTTGTGTGCTTGGGCATGACACTCTACTCTCACCATGCCTCTCTCCATCCTTACACATGGGGTGGGCTCCTGATTAAAGGCTTTTCTGTGATTATCGATTGATCATCGATTGAACGATACCATCAGTATCGACTGATATCGATCTATCGATTGCTTTTTTTTCATCGATTGGACACTCCGGGATATGTTCGTGTGAGTCCCTTCTTTTCCTACTCAGTGCTTGTCGAGAAGTTGCATTACATATGTATTCGAAATGGCGGCAGTTTGAGCTGCATCCTCGCTCTATCAACACACGAGCATAGGCGATGGACTCTTCTTTCGCGTTACCTGTTGGTAAGGAGATTGCTGCTATTTCAGCAAAACAAAGGGTAACAGTCGACCGATACCTCACCGACAGTCGACCGATACCTCACCGACAGTCGACCGATACACTAGCGACTGTCGATCGCAACATATCGGCCGAGGTGTCGGCCGAGTGTCGACCGACATATCGACCGATAGTATCGACCGATGGTCTGTTAACTAAAACGACATGTCGACCGACACTCGACCGACACTCGGCCGACAGATGCCTTAAGTACACATGATCCAACAAGGTCAAACCCTTTCGGGCCACTAACTCTTGCAGCTCGTCGACTTCTTCACATACACGTCGGATGATATCCTTCGGTGGCTTGAACGCGAAGAATCGAAGCAGTAGTTTCTCATCCTGTCGGTCCCAGTGGCTGTGAGCCAGGGGGCATTGGATTGCGAAGTCCGAGGATGTTTTCGTCAAATGCGTCAGCTCTTCTTCTCATACCTTCCTCGCATACCTTCTCAATGTATTGAAGATCGTCGTCAAACTTCTTCCACCTCCTCTCTGCAGCGATTCTGTTTGCACTCCTCCTCCAGTTGTGGCATTTATTATGAACCTCTTGTGCCACTTAAGCGAAGCTTGTGCCAACTTGAGAAGCTGAGGTGACCTCTTGTACACAATGAAACAGCAAAAGTTCTCAAGGGAGAGCAAGTACTTTTGAATAGTTCGCCTACCATTTTTGTTTCTGTACGGGCATTTGCCCATTCCCAGATGGTGTTGGGATTAAGTAGCTCATAGCCCGCTCAGCGACACAAGAGAACACCTCCGTTTCCGCTAACCTGTCTGCTGCAGTTTTAATGGTGCACAATGCATGATATTCCTCTTCCATGCAGCCAGTCGAAAAGCTTTTTGGCAATTTTGCCAAGTGAAAATTGCACTTTTTTCCCTAATAGAAAGAAATGAATACAACTGCAATAAACTGATAAGATACAGGAGATGGCAAGGTTGTGTGACTTCTCACCAATACGGTCCTAGGTAATTCTGGCTAAGAGTCTTGAGAGTTGTGTTTGGTGTTGGTTCTTAATTCAACTGCAATCAAAGGGTTCTTCTGGGATCTGGGAATTTTTCTTCCATTTTTCACTTCTTAGAATTTCCCAAAATATCTAAGTCACAACAAACTAATAAGTCAGGACCTCCAAAACCTTCCTGCTTTTCACGACAATTTTTTCATTATTATTCAGTGATTAGTCATTACGTAAACTAGTCTTGAGCAATCCCTCTCAATTCGTAGTCACAGGGGCTTGGTTTTTCACAGATTTCCCTAACGTTTGGGTCAGGTAACAGCTCTCCGAGGCCCCATACGAGTGGCTCAATATCCTCCATAAAACAGTAGAACAAATCACAGAAAGAATGCCCTTAGCCACAAAACAATAACAGCTGCCGCACTATGACAACAAATTGAATTCCAAGCTTATGAGAGCTGCCACACTTAGTACGTTTATGGTCCATGATGTCCCACTCAAACTGGAATTCTGGAATCATGACTGATTTACTGTGCGAATGTGAATACAGCAAACAATAGATTTCTGGAATGGTATTGTGTGGTGAGGGAAATCCAATCACATGCAAGATAAATAAAGACTGCAAGCTGTAAACAACAAGGATTTTCATAGTAGCTGAACCTCTATTCTGTAACAAATAAGCAATTTTCGTGATCAAGTCCCTGAGGGACCTCTGCACTGCCCTGCATTTGTTCATGTTTCTCACCATTATTACTCTGAAATGGAATGCTTCAAATAACAGGTGCCATATGTTCACCTTGCTACTGCTGCTTCATCTCCACACCTTTATCGTTGATGTCTGAGTCACTCCCTTGCTCAACACTGTCACATCTTGCCACTAGCCTTCTGGCTGTACCACTTGTGCTTGCCACTGACTCTGGTTCTCTCTTACCATCTTTAGACACATCTACCAATTCCACGTGCAATTTCCTCTTTTCTTTTTGTAGCCCTCTGCCCTTTGCAGAACTATGTTTACGATTCATTTCCTAGAGGAGTACTTAAGTAGGACTAAAGCTAATATGAATAATTGACAGACACTTTGTTTTGTGACATTTCAGAGAACTAGACTAAACTTAGCCATGAGATTCCAAGTGGTTCCCAAGCCCCAATAGTCAATGCTTTCCGTGTTGAGTTTCAGACAGTCAGTTCTTGTATTTGTATTATTACTCAGTTATTTCAATCTGTGATTGGATGACAATTTAGATAAAGCATAGATCGATCTAGATCCCTAGTTAGCAAAGAAAACAACATGACATAAATTACTGACTCCAGCACATGGAGCACACAATCTTGCTGAGTAGGTATAGAGTAACTAAAGATCGAAAAGGATGAATAGTTTTCCTTTGTCTCCTGTTGCCTTTTCTTACGCAACCTTACAGGGAAAACCACTACCTACAAGTCCTGGGGAACCGCTGTAGCGCTAAACTCGTACGTAGACGTTTTTGCGCTCTGCAATGTTTTTTTTTTAGTTTTATAATTATAATTTACAAGGGAGGCATCTCTTTGCCTAAACATTTTGAACACAGTCCGAAAATTGGCTCGAATCTCCAAATTTCGTTGCTTTCACGAACCAAACAAACATAAAAAGAAGACGAAAGATCAGCTTTCTACAACTTTGCCGAATTTTTTTACAAATAATTTGCAACAGTAGGAAAATTTTAGCAACTTTTGCAAAGTTTTTTCTCAAATCGCTTTTCGCAACATGATTGTACTGTTATCCTGATCCCAAACGTGTCATCCAGCGCGTACTCAAGCTCCCCTCCATCTCCCATACATGTTTTTTGAGGTTATCATTCAACACTGCCCGCCAGATGTCCCAGGCGAGATATTAAACAAAATTATCCCGCGCTTATATCTAACCAAACAAAACCGTCAAAATTGCAGGCTGTGTAACGCAATACCGCTTTCTTGAAACGTAGTGTTCAGTCCAGTAAGTCTTTCAGTCTTACATCATAGCTTTTACGTTCACGACGCAGTGTTGTCAAATGCTCAATCGCCGATTGAGAATAAACGACAAATGACAAGTGTACATCGAAAACTGCTTCATGCACAATTCGTAATAATTTCTTTGTATCAAAAGCTTGGAAAGTGTATAAAAACAAATCACAAAAGCAGCTCTACAGCTTATCTACTCACTGGGATGTTTGATAAAGCGCAGAGAGACCTTAACACGTGAGCGCCGCGCAATTGCACTGTTTGCGCGCATTCTCGTACCCAGAGGCCGCGCTTTCAATAACATATCGCGACCCAGCGGGGGTTCTGTAGGGTCTCTATCAGGGCGGAAAATGGTCTATCGGGCCAGAGGTCCATTTCTCGAAAGCCCCGGAAACTTTCATGACTCGTAAAACCATTTTTAGTTAATCTGCATCTAAAACCAGAAAGGTGTACAGTCAACTCTCTCTAAGACGGACACCATCGGGACCGGCCTCAGCTGTCCGTCTTAGAAAGAGGTGTCCGGCTTATAGAGAGTCAACGTAACATGAGTTATTTTTTGAATGGGACAAAATGATGACTGATTTAATTTTAACTTGTACTGTACTGTATGCAATTTGGTAATTTAAGAATTTTTCTTCCCTAAATCGTAATTTGCGGTCACATTTAGCACCTCACAAGTGTCCGTTGACCATTTTAAAGTGTCCGTTGTCCGTCTTATGGAGGTGTCCGTCTTATAGAGAGGTTGGTTATAGTAAAATGACTGAGAAACGGCCGGGACCAGCACCAGGTGTCCCTCTTATAGAGGTGTCCGTTAAGAGAGAGTTGACTGTATACGAATGAAACCTCTTTGAAAGAAGATGACCTCTATTCGCACGTAAAACAGTTCTATAATCATAAGGTTTGAGATTTTTCTACAGCTTTCCGAGTGCGAAAACGTTTCGGGACTTTCGATAAACAGGCCCTGCATCGAAAGTCCCGGTAAAAGATCTAAATCTAAGCAACAGTCAGGTCCTGCTTTTAGCTCAAAAACCAGTTTGTTCTATTTCGTTTCCTGATACTTGAATCACGGTTTCGATTTCAAAATTACTGATCTCTCGATTTTAAATGTTAAAACGGCAAACAAAACAACAGCTTTTTTCGTGACTGGGAACTACCGGGACTTTGGAGAAAGGGGCTTCAGGGCGATTAAATGTAGGGCGATGAAACTAGCGGGTCCTGACAAAAAGGTGTGATGCAGTACAGTAGACTGAATGGGTTCTACTAAAACGTTAATTTCGCTGACTGGATTTCTAAAGAAATTCCACGTGACAGCTAATGGGACAAGCGGCAAAATGGTGATCTTTTTTGGGTTGAAAACAAGATAAGGCTTCAATGAACACTTCTATAGAAACGCAACACTACACTTCGAAAAATAAGTCCACTTCGGTAAAATAAAATCTTTTTGAACAAATAAAACAAATGTAGTGAGGGCGCGGTGGCCTCATGGTTAGTGCGCTCGACTCCGGAGCGAGCGCTCTGGGTTCGAGCCCTGGCCGGGGACATTGTGTTGTGTTCTTGGGCAAGACACTTCACTCTCACAGTGCCTCTCTCCACCCAGGTGTATAAATGGGTACCGGCAAATTTGATGCTGGGGGTAACCCTGCGATGGACTAGCATCCCATCCAGGGGGGAGTAGAAATACTCCTAGTCGCTTCATGCTACTGAAACCGGGATAAGCTCCGGCCTGATGAGCCACTAGGCTCGTATGCAGACTTTACCTTAAAACAAATGTAAGCCCAGTGCTTATTATGAGACTTTTGTGTTATTACAGAATAAAATTGTATCTGTGGCTGGTTTTGGTTTTGTTTCAGGTCGAGATTTTAGGGAAAGGGGTAACAATAGATCGTTTTCACGTGATGTCATCACTTTCTAAAATCTAAAACTAAAGATCCACCAAAGTTTTCATCCTCATCAGGTATAAGAGGTGACATATTTATATCTGTTTACAACTTTACAGCTCAATAGCGTGCTTCGTTTGGAAAATTTCCGGGTTATGGTGGTGCGTGACAAAAGACTACGATCAAATTGGTTGAAAAATACGTACTTATCTCATGATTTAGAGCCCTGTTAGAGCTTTAGGAAAAGTACTGATAATCAATCGCCTAGAAAGCCAAAGTAAGTTCCAGATGTTTACACTATTTTTCGGCCGCCATATTGGTGTACCATGGAGGTACACCAACATGACGTTTTCATACTGGGCTCTGTAAATTTCTGCGAAACATTTCGACGAATATCTGAGGTTTGGGGAAACGCACAGGGCTAAAACTTGGAGAAGTGTCTTATTTTTTATCTTCTGTAACATCACAATTTCTAAGCTTTTTCCACTGGATAGTTTTTGAATTAATTTTTTTATTGCGTGACAGTGAAAACGATCTATTGCTATTTCCAGTGTTGCGATTGAACTTTATAATTGAATAATTACATCATAATTGAATAAAAATATTGAACTTATATAAAACGTTCGATGTTTGAGACTCGAACCAATTTGCAAAGTTTGGTTCAAAATCTTCATTTCTCGCTCTCTCAGTCCAAAACCCGAGATGGGGAAAACATTCTCTGGCCAGGCGAAGCCGCGGAAAACTTTGCCTACTGATTAGCCATAAGCATTAGATTAGATTGTGATGTCCGCTTTCGTGTACAGAGTTTAAAAGCACGGCTATGCTAGCTTTGTTACTGAATACAGTTAACAGTTCTACGTCACTTGCTTCCCTGAGGTACTATGTTCCTCCATAGTATGCAAGTGATTATGAAGTCTGCCACGAAGGTTGGTAACCGCGCCATCCAAGCGGTTATTAACCAGGCGGTTATTAACCAGGCGCCAAACCTACTAAATAGCGATCACGTGGTGACTGTGATGTCAGAGCATCGACAACAGCATCGCTAACTTGATGTATATGAGGTGAAGGAGCTGTACCAGTAAGGAACATAATGCCTGAAAGAAATAGCAACAAATAATAAACTACTTTTACAACTCGTTTAAAAAGCAACTCAGGATGAAATCTCGCTCGATTTTGTTGATTCTTACAGGTGTCTACCTTAAGGTAACGACATCTTTCACTTACATAAAATTATATTTTTTCCAAGTTGAGCTACTTCAAACCTGCTTCAAATAGGGAGTAAAGAGTATTGCGACGCTTCAACGTTTCGCCTGGAAATGAAAAATGTTTTTCTTCTTCTTCCCCAACCCCAAATCAGTGTTGATTAGTAGAGGCAGTGGCAGTGGCAGTGGCACTGATAGTTGAAATGGCAGTTCAGGTAAGACTGTATGAAGTTCGGATTGTTACCATGGACTTTGTGACTTACTAAACTGACAATCTTACTAAACTGAGTGGGGAAAATAATTTGATGAAAAAGAACTTCTACAAGAAGTGACCAGATAGCCTACTTTTTTCCAAGTAACTTTCTCCGTATTCTCCTTTTAGGTCGTCGCTCAAGTTATCCCAACCTTGCTTTAGTTGTACTTCCCTCGCACGAGAATTATTCATTTGTGTTTCGAATGCTCCTGGTTCCATGATGCTCACTTTTATTCCCCAGGGATGCATTTCTCGTCTAAGAGCGTCCGAGAATGCTTCCACGCCAAATTTGCTAACGGTGTAAGGTACGAAGAAGTTAACAGACAATAAACCTGTTGATAACAGAAAATTACTAACTACGTACTTAAACGAAAGTGAGGTCTTTAAGGGAAAATCTCAAACCGAGACCATGCCGTATCGACCGAGCGATATCTAGGTCAATATGGTAAGGTCAAGGTTTGCGATTTTCCCGTTAAGACCGAACGTTAGAGATAAATAAGTTGTTTATTATATGGCTTTTTTATGTCTTTGCAGACCCGTAATCGACCCGTGGGCATTACAGGAGAAGAATGTTTTACAGTTAGCCAATCAGAACGTGCATTAGATCGATCGCCTACAAACACAAGCCATATAATAATTGTAAGTAATGCTCTCGACGCTATCTTTCAATTTATCGTTCAAAAGAGGCATGGTCATTTTAGAAGAGGAAAGTTCTTGTTCCAAGAAACTATTGGCAGAATTCCAAAGTTGTTGGAAAACATAACTTATATACACATTACGGCTTCGCACAGCGGAAGCTAGTGTGGCAGTTGACAGTGTACGTACAGTAAAGACAAGCGTGCGAAATCACGGCTATATTTTGAAGTCGGGTAAAATAGATTCTTGTATTTTGGAGTAGTTCTTGGCAATTAAGGCTAAGTAGGTTTTTAATTAGGTTAGTAATTTCGATGAAGGAACACATGGTTGTTGATTACCAGACAAAAAGAAATAAACCTAGGTTTGGTACTTAAATTTGTTCACAACTGTATCATGATGTGTTTTCTTGTGATATAAATTTGCAATCTCAAAGTCACTCCTTGGTTAAACTGTTTAACACAATTTTACTGTAAATTACATATAACACCCTGCTTCAGATCTTGCTTGGTTAAACGGGTTCTTATATTTTGGGGTTTTAAATGGCAAATTTCTGCCAACAGGTTCTTAAACCACTAGGTTTACTGTACCCAAAAACCTCAAAACCATGCAAAAAGATCGAAACTTCCAAAATATCAAACAAGAAAGAAACATAGTTTTCTTTTTTTATCCCATACTTACCAGTACCACTGGAGAAATTAACGACTCGTCCACGTGCCTTTTTCACCAATGGAAGGAAGGCTTTAGTGACGTCGATCATTCCCAACAGATTTACATCTGCGATACGTTTAAAGGTGTTCAGCGGTGTCCATTCGATGGGAAGTGTCTCAAGAATCCCAGCGTTGTTTACCAGGCCCCACAATCCTGTCATTGCGTAGAACAAAAAGCAAACAAAAGTGTGGGTCAGCCAACTCGCTTTCAAAAGCACTGGATTATTATCCTCAGTGTTTGATTGCCCTCAGATAGTTTAAAGAGCTCTCTCAAAAATTCAGCACTCCTTCTCTCCTCATAACAGCTAGGTCTTACCACTTCTTTTTCGCGCTGATGCAACAGTTGTAACATGTTATTTATTTCGTGATGTCGCCTGGTTGATCACACGTAGACAACGCATGATCAACCAAGTGACACAATTGATATAAGTCACACAAAAACATCGATAAAGAAACGTAGACCTGATTTCGTTTTCATCAAATAACCAAACAAAAATGTGCACAAATTGCAAATTTCCAACGACAATGCAAGGTTTCATTCTAACAGTAACGATAGCCTATCCTTCCAAACTAAACACCGCACATTAGCAACTTTCTAATTGTCTTATTGACTCACGATTAGCATAATATAAACTTAAACTGATTTAGAGAACTGTCTAATGTGTTTACCTGCATCACAAGCAATCTGCCCTTTTACTTCCTTGTAAATGTCGTTTATCTGCTGTGAGTTTGTAACATCCATCTGGAATGTTTTTAGTTTGTCGCTTGTCACGGATTTTAAACTCTGTTCTCCTTCTTTCGATAAACAGGTCGCTATAACGCAAGCTCCCATCTCGTCCGGTTTAATGGCGGTTTCTCGACCGAAACCGGAGTCGCAGCCCGTAATAAGAACATACTTATCTTTAACATCGACTTTCGCTCGATTGATCAGTCTCCTTACGAGATAGATTGCTAGAAAACTGATTAGCACTGGAATAAACCAAGACATGGTTTACAGGTGAAGTTCACAACTCGGTTCCTTGTATATACCACAGGTCGCCCAAGCGTAATATAAGAGTTTGCATGGAGGCTTTGATTTTGTTGTTTTCAATTGATGTTTGATTTTGAGTTTTCTAGATGAAGGCAGGGGCTACAGGTGTCAGAAAAATGCAAAACGCACTGTCAAAATTAAACTGGTTTGTAAAAAAAGTTTACGCCAAAGTTCATAAAAGAGGGAGTGTTACGTTACAGCTTTTTCTGCAGTAAATTGGCGTAAGGCAATAAAGTATGGGTGTATCTAGTACTAACCCACATACCCACATACATATGATCAGTAAGTACTCTTCACTCGTCTCCAGGCCCCAGTTGCTCGTAGGCTGGATAACGCTATCCACCGGATAAATCGCCATCTAGTGTAAGTATTAACAAAACAAACCACGCTATCCGCAGGATGGTGATTTATCCGGTGGATAGCGTTATCCACCTCTCGAACAACCCTGACTGTCACAACAAAGCTCGCGAAGTTTATACAAGCGACGCGTTGAGACGTTACATAGACGCTTTAACACCTTGTAAAAACGGTACGATGTGTAGCGAAGCGGTATAACAAAGCGGTTAACCAAGCGATGTAACCAAGCGATAACCAAAGCGCTTTCGAAAAACGAAGAACCAAATATAGCGAAAACACGTAAAATAATTAGGCCCCGTTTACACGGGTCCGGACAAAATTTTGCACGGACAAAAACTTGGACGATTCCGCCCTGGCGTTTACACGGGACCGGCGGAACTGGACGAATTTTTGAACGGCTTACTGTGCAAGTGTGGGACCTGAAAAAGTAGGTCAACTTTTTGACCTGCACTGTTCCATATTTCGAATGGAATCGTGTAAACACTCGAACCATGCAACTTTTTGCTGAGATAGTGCGGTTAAGGCCTGGAATCTAATTATATGTTTGTCTGGTTGCTTAGCAAAACTGAAACATTTGTTACATTTTGTCCCTGTATTGTTACATTTTGTTAAATTTTGGACTAAAGAAACAAACAAAAAACAAATTACAGATATGAGGAGACGAGAGGCAGCAGCATGCATCGCTATTTTTGCCGGATTAGCTGGGCTTTTGCAGCACACGTTGCTACAAATGGCTATTGTTTCCGATCTTCGGAGGCAACTACCACGTTTGACTTTCTTGGTGAGTATGTACAGCTTATGAAACAACCTGTTTGTAGTCTATAACTACAATGTAGCAACAATAAGCACTTAATGACTGGCAGTGAGTTTTGTGTCCCCTAGACCAACTCAAATTTGCCGCGCTTTCAAGGTGCACGAGCTGATCACGTGCGAGTCGAAAGTCAAGTTGTTGTTTCCCGAGGGAGTTAGTGAGTTTTGTTCGCACAAGGAAGTTAGTGAGTTTGACCCATGACACGTGACACGTTCTCCTCCAATGGGAAAACACATTTGAGTTGGGAGGTATAATAAAATTAATTTTCTTCATCATACCACGTAAAGTTTTTGTCTGCCGCCATGTTTGATTTGTCGTGTATTGCATCAGCTGCAACATGATTGGCTTAAAACATTAGCGATAACCAATCACAACGGAGTAGTAAAAAAGCCATCAAAATGCCGCGACTGGTCTAAAATTTGCACGGATCCGTGCAAACGCCACTGCAATGTGCAACATAGTTTGCACCGATCCATGTGAACAGGCCCGACAGGAACAAAATTAAATTCGTCCGTGCAAAAATTTTTCCGGATCCGTGTAAACGGGGCCTAACAATATAAAGAAACTTCTAAAGGCTAGAAAGGTATGCGAAAAACCATGAATATTTGTCAGCAACAAATGGGGCGTGCCAAACGGGAAATAAAGAAACTGGCACTTTTTTCCAAAATTTCTTTGCGCCCAATTGCCATAAGATAAAATAAAATACAATGTACCATCAATGTTGCATTCGACGTGATAGAACTGTCACAGTTGCAGTCAGATCACCTTGTACGTACAATTGATTGCTCCGCATTTTTCAGTTCTTTAATTCAACAACGCCTTAATTTGAAAACCTTGCAAAGTAAGTGACGCAATTATTTATACCAGTCCTCACTGGACATTGGAAGGCGTGATATTCTCGTCGCATTGTGCAACCTAATGAACCAAATACATTAAACATTCAGAAAAGGAGTATAGTGCATTTTTAACATAGCACGAATTTCGGAATACATGAATTTCAATAGAGATTTATAAGCAAGGTCAAACGACACACCCGTTTCGGTGTTGGTCGACGATGTTTTGGGAAGATGAATGGTCATCTTTCTCTCCGATGTGCTCGCTTCAGATAAGTTCATGTTTCCTCTCTTCTCTGAGTTGCGATTCATCCTCCTAGTTTTTACGTTTTAGTTGCTTTTGCTAGCTTGGACCAAAACTGTTTGATTCTTAAATATATTCATTATGTCATGAAGACTGGGACGTGCAGATATCCATGCAGTGTTGGTTGTCGAATGCGGTGGGGTTGCCAAAATATTTCGTTTAGGCAGTCGTCGAACTGTAGGTTAACAGTTTCGTTTCGTATTCTCAATTGTGTACCTAAAGCCCTTGTTCTATTACAATTTGTAACTTTCTAGATTTGGAGGGTAACCGCGTAGATATTTTCCTCTGCTTGAAATTGCGAGGACATAGTTTGTGTTGTAAATTCCTAGCCTGGTTTTCTCCCGTCTCTCAGTTTTGGTAGCGCTCTCCGCTAATTAGTAAAATTCTGTGATTTCTCGCAGTAGTAATAAGTAGTTTTGATAGAAGTTTATTCCAATATGGGGCGAAAGGTGTTGCAATTAGATAATTTTGCTATTTTTGTTCATGCGTTATTCCTTAAGAAGTAATTGTGCTGAAATGCCGTACAGTCATTCCTGTTCTTGGCTTCAGGATTTATTCTCTCGTGTATTACGCTGGGGAGCTACAGACCTAGTTTTGTTGCTGGCAGTCAAGATTCCTTTGAATACTCAGAATATATGAATTCCTATTGCCATCACTTGTGATGTTCATTTAAATTTTGTAGTCACACTTGTCTGTTGTATTTTTTTCTAGTCAAAGGTACCAACAGTCGTGTCCGAAGGAATAACTGCAATGGAATCTCGGAGGCCATGATCAGCCGGCTTGACTGAAATCAAGATCTCAATATTTCATCCCAAACAATCCCTTCAAGTTGAAAGATTTTTGTGCATGGAAGTTCAGATAAGTTAATGCACTTCAATTTTATAATATAAACTCGATGAAAATACGTTCACTGTTTCTATCGTAACTTTTTTATTTCTCTTTCATTTACTATTTGACAGTTTCAGTTTGGAGAAGGGTGTGATCAACATGTTATATCTCCTTACCATATCATTACTATATCGAGGATTTTATACTGGAGCAAATCGTCTCGCTACCGGACATTATTGTCTTGTTGTGCCACCAAATTCTACAAAGTAAACGATTGTCTCTTTATTGTATTAAGTGTATTCCAAGAGGGCGGAAGTGGTGATACAGTCAGTTAATTTTGGTATTTTTATTTCATTCATTATTCCTTAGGAAAAAATTGTGCTGATATGCTATCCAGTCATATCCCTGTTCTTGGCTTCAGGATTGATTCTCCCATGTTTTATGCTGGTGAGCTACAGTCTCGGTCAAGATTTGTAATTAATTTTTATTGCCATCACATTAATAACAAGTAATGGTAATAGGACTGAGTGGAGTCCAATTCGGTCTGTAATCATACAAGTGATAACAAAATCGGACGACCGCGCAGCGGGAGTCCGATTTGTTTATCATGATTGTAGACCTAGTTGGACGACACAAAGTCTTGTTACCAATTAATCGTAAAAATTACAATTTCCGAGAAAATAAGAATAGTCAAGTTATAAAAGAAAGAGAAAATTTGCATTAAATGACTGACAAAGGAGAGGTAAATTGTTTCATGTCACTCTGAAATTCAGATTGGTTGATTTAAACTACAACTTTGAATGTGATTGGTTGATTTAAACTACAACTTTAAATGTGATTGGCTTATTGAACTGTCCAATAACAAACTGTCCGATAACAACTTGGCTAGCGAATTAGTGGAAAATAGGAGTTTATTTAAACCAATCACAATCGAGGAAATTGTAATTTTTATGATTATAATAATGGAATATTTATCCAGGATAACCCTTCAGTACAAAGCACTGTTCATTGGTATGCTCATTTATATTTGCATGGCAGTCAGACTCTTTGTTATGTACACGTCAACGCAAAGGAACTATGATAATTACAGCATGATACATTCAGGACAAAACTGCTCTCTTTCTCTCTAGCTGCTTTATAATAGCATATTGAATGAACTTCCAACAATGCCAAATTTAAAAATTAAAAGCTTCAACAGAATTGTGCTTACTTTAAAAGACAGTAAGGGGGATCTAAAAATGTTCCTTATTACTGGGGGAGGAGAGAGGAGCAGCCTAAAATTGAAAGGGTTGCAAAAACGTCATGCTTCCGATATCGAATTTTTTTCCCTGGTTATATCAAATAAACTTTCCACAATTGATTGGTGTCTAATGTTTTTTTCTAGGCTCAGCAAGGGTAGTGTGTAGCTTCCGGCTCTATGGAAGTGGACCGTTGGAAGCTGCTTATTTCAGCTTATTTTAGATAAGTAAAATCTTTATTTATAAAAACCCTTTTGAGGTTGCACTTCCTGTGGAGAAACACATTAAGAAACTTGTGGCTCTCTGAACTACGGCTTTAGATATTCATAATTTTGCCATTGCTCATAATATGAGACTCAATCCAACTAAGTGTAAAGAAATGCATATTAATTTCCTACGCAACTCTAACTGTCTCATTAATCCCATAATAATTGGCGGCAATGCCATCAATAGTGTAGTAATATCTATAAGATCTCAGGAGTTATTATGCACAATGACTTGAAGTGGAACTCTCATGTTGATTACATTACTAAGAAAGCTTGTAAGAAGTTATATTCACTTAGAGTTTCGCGCAGAGCCAGGGTGTCCCAATCCAACATGTTGAGGATATACCTTGGCTCAGTTCGGCCAGTTTTGGAGTATGCAGTACCGGTCTGGCAGGACATTCCTGCCTATCTGTCCGAAACCATAGAGCGAGTGCAAAAAAGGGCGCTGAACATGATTTACCCCGAAGCAGAGTCTTATGCTCATGCAGTGCAATTAGGTAATCTAGATAGGTTAGATGATAGACGAGTACACTTGTGCTACAAATATATGAAGTCCCCTAGCCACCCTTTGCATCATCTGCTCCCCAGTCCACCCTTGGACGTGCCTAACAAACGCTTAAACCAGAAAACAGAAAAACATTATCTTTTCCGGAACAAGCAGGCCTGTAGGACTAAGAGAGTAGAAAACGTTTTTACTTAAATATTTTATGTGACTCTTGATATTTTGTGACTCAATTGATAGCATCACAAGTATCGTTATACTTATGAATTATTGTACTCTAGATGAATTTAAGATTGTAAGACGTACTCGTTAATTCAGTTGTTTTTACTCCAAGAGAGTTTTTTAATAAACTTTAACTTCCAACTACAAAATATCCAAGTTTAAAAAAAAACTGTGGAAATAATATAAACAAGATGAAAATACATTTCCTATTTCCATCGTATCTTTCTTATTCCTCCTTCCTTACTATTTAACAGTTTTCAGTCCGGCTAAGAGTGTCGTCAAAACCTTTTTCTCCTTGCTATATCATTACCATATCATAAAGGAACAAATCGTTTGGCCAGTGGGCATTGTCTTGTTGTGATACCAAATTCTAAGAAGTAAAGACCAAACAAAATTTTGATCCTAGAATTAAGGATCCTAGAATTAACTAACACTGATATATCAGTGGCCTGGTTGTCAGTTGATTCTGAAGGACACAAAAGTTACCGAGAGTTCCCAAACTGGAAAATAATGAGCCACAACGTCGGCATAAATGTAAATTACTACGACTTGGATAATCAGGCCTAGTTCATTACTACTTAAAAGCGGTCAGATATGTTTTTGTTAGATGAAGAAAGTTCAAGTTGAATGTCTTTTTGATCATAAACAAGAAGGATTGAAAGTGAACATTAAAAGAATATGTTTTTGGACCAAACAGCGCGCAAGTTAAAAACTGATTAGGAATAACTGAAAACGGAGAGTAATTTAAGGTCTCGGTAAAGGAAAACGAGGTGCCCACGGAAAAAAATTCTAGTCGCGCGAGTGTTTTCGCTACAAAGGCAAGTTATATATCAAATTAAAGCTAAAAGACTAAATTACCTTATAAAAGATTTTATTTTATTGAATTTTAAAAGGCACTTAAGTTTTGCTCTCGAACTCGGAGGTATCGAGTTTACTTCTGAAGCTCCAGCCCTTTCGCGTTGTTAAATATTCACTTCTTTTTTATTGCATCTGATTGACAGATAAAATACCTGAAAAAGTGTGTGAGGAAATTTCCGATTTCCCTTTTTAACTCATTTTATGTCAGTTTCTTTGCGTAAATCGCGCTCGAGATTCGACTTTTCAGTTTGAAATGCAATAATTCCGCTAATACGAGACATATGCAAATATGGCCATTTGTGAACCAGCTCGTTTCCTTTCTAATACGTATCCATCATGACGTCTAAGAAGATTGACATATTGATTTGTTGTTTCATACATTTAAACACGATTCCTTGGAAGACCATGTAAAGTGATAAGATTTCGTGTATAAATAAAGATTGATGATGATGATGACATTGAGTACAAGTTGTCCGAAGGCCTTACAAACGTTTCGAAAATTTTCCGAAAAAATTTTGAAGATTTTCGAAGATAACCGAGGATATCCGAGAAAGAACAGGTAATGTTTCGATCACACTGCAATACATCTAAGTTCAGTTTAAGTTATTTTGTAATTATGGCAATGGTGATCTGTTCAATATCCTCACACGTGAAAGATAAAAATAGTATCTTCACTGCGCGCAATAAAGATATGATTTTTTAGTGAAAGGAAAAATCCTGGTATTTAACTAGTGTTTACATAATAAATTGTAATATCATATTCTAACGACGTAGAATTCTACAACAGCGGGGCTATAATCCCAAGAGTTCGAATTCTTCTATAAGATCGAAATTCAGATATACACCTAGCGGCTTATATTTTGGCGGGTTTAAAGCCAGAAGGAGTTTTTCTTTTGGATGGATGACATATTTTTTGGAGGAGAGAGGTTTATTGAAGGAGTTTAACAATATTTTTCCCAAACCGAGGAGAATACAAAAAGGAAACAAAACAGAGCAATAAACAGATGGTACACGAGCAAAGAAACATTTGACCAATTGGAATTGCGGAAAATACAATGAGATATTTGTGAGCAATGAAGCATGGGCAACTCTTCATGTTGCAAGTCACATAATGAAAAGTAGCTGAGGGGTATGGGAACTCTCAAAACATCTTTACGTGAACTGCTAGGTATCAGAAAATAGATTAATAAGCATAATCCTCATTGATTGATGTTCGATATTGAAAAACTCTCAATAAAGAAATTTTCTGGTGAAAAATTTTAATTTTAATTTTCGGATGCATAATTTGCTTGAACTTGTCTGGCATTTGTGAGTCACAAGGTTTTCTAGGTTAAAGTATCGTGATGTGAGCATTGTGCCACAAACAATTCAAGTTACTGACGTCTCAGAAGCTACGACACTAGAATAAGTCCTATTTGAACGTAGCAGTAGGCATTTTATTCGTAAAACAGTCTAAATTTTGCTCGTGAAATTAAGAACATTAATACTCGAGATTTCATTATGAGTTTTGCAGTGAAGAACGTTATTTTGGTAATACTTCAAACATGAGAGGAAGTGTTTCGTCAGGATATCAAAACACCGTGAAAAGGGTGAATATAGTACGCGCTGCGGAGTATATTTGACGAAATTCGAGGTGTTTGGATAGTCGATGAAACACCGTCTCTGATGTTTGATACTCTCAATCGAAACAATCTATACAAATTAAGACCGGGTATCCCAACCTCCTTCTCGGCTGTGATTTTCTTTGTTTTAACTTGATGGATTATTAATGAGTTCGAGAAGTGTTAAATCGGTTTTGAAAGGCTAGAGAGTGAACGACTGTTGTGCTAAATGTTATTTTTTACCCAGTTTACACTTTATACTAAAGGCTATTTGCGCAAGAAAGGATGAAGCTGTCAAAATTGTTTTGCTCGTTTTTTCCATTGATCAATGGCAGAAACTCTAAAAGCAACGGTGCCGTGCGAGTAATTCCGATAGGAAGCTGCGAATTTTTGTCAGTTTAACTGGACTTTCGACAAAAAATTAAAATAAACGATTTAAGTTACAATAACAGCCACAGTGGAATCCTGGGCATTAATTATGCAGAAATTATATTAGAAACAAAATATTTTTCCGATCTTTAAAACGTGGAGGTCTCATCAATCAGGTGGTTAGCTTCGAGGGGCTTAAATACTCTTTCCACTCGGCTTAAATATAGAAAATATAACAAATCGTATTCTTTATTTAATATTTCACCGAGTATTTTCAGCAAAGCAGTCTACCATATTTTCTTTAAAATGGTAAAAGAAGCACATTCCAGAAAAAATTAGTTGCCTTCATGGAAATTATTGTTTAGATCGAATTTTAACAAAAATTCAGTAGTAGAACTTAGCAAAATAAGTAAAAAATGGAGAGATACAATCAATGCTGTTAAATCACTTTGGAATGAGAGTATCGTAGAAGTTGTTATATCAATGAGGATGATGAGGTAGTCAGCTTCAAGAGGCTTTTAAATAAGAATAACTACTTTTTACGGACCTGATAATAACGAAATTTTCGGATAAACGGGATGGTATTAAAGATGATTTCCAGTCCGTACTGCGCAGTCTCAGCACGCCAATGTTTGCGAGTCTCGTAAGAAGGGTAAAGCAGCAATGAATTTAGACCAATGATTGAACTCTTCTTTCAAATTTGTTAGCGTTAATTTTGATTGTGTGTTAAACAGCTTCTAGCTTAAACCGCTAAGGGACTTGGAAATGTTTACATTAACACTGACAAAACATAGCAAAAAGAAACGAGTGCGCTGAGCTAATTATCCTGCCCGAGCTTGTTTTTACATGAGCTGGTCCGTCATAAATTTGAAAACACCCAGTTTCGACAAGCAATTTGTTTTGGTTGGCTCGATAGAGCAGGTGTGAAATGGCTAGCCCCATAATAGATCATTAACTGTTTTGGTAGAAAAATATCCAGTATAAATTAATATATGTAAGTATAAAATACCGTTCTAAAGCTCACAAAAATTGGGTTTACGACGGAAAACTCTTGGAGTCTCTCTCGCAAGGCTGGGGAGTAGGTACTTGAAAAGGTGAAGGGCGAGGAAGTGTTTAGAATACTACCTTTTTGAAAACTTACATAGGATTTCAGTAACTACAGGTAATACTTGTTTATTCAGTTATAGAAATGGACGATTTGCGCAAGACCACTGAGATGTGTCTGGGTATAATAGTGGCTGTCAAGATCCAGCCACAAAAATTACCATGCAAAGAAAAAGCACAGAATGAAATATTCGAAATGCTTTGACAATCAGCCATCACCTTTTTCTTCGGCTGTTAATTGAACAAAAAAAAAACCCACAATACTCGACAAAGGTAAGCCATGAACCAACTTCATACCGAGAGAAAAGAATCTCCAGTCAAGGGCTGCCAAGCAAAAAGTTTTTATAGGCATAATGTAGTAATGTTATATGTAGTAAAGGCTACGTTTAGCCTTTATTTTTTATTGTAAAGAAAGTGGAAGGAGCTTAATGAAAACAAACTTAAGAAGAGCTCTTCAAACTTTCTAAGAGAAGCATAATTACGCAATGTATTAAAAGAACATAAAAAGCCGCAAAATAATAAACGCGGCAACCAGCTGTCTCCGAGTAATTTCTTTAAATGAGTACAAGTCCCTGGGGCGGAGTACAAGTCCCTGGGGCGGAGTACAAGTCCCTGGGGCGGAGTACAAGTCCCTGGGGCGGAGTACAAGTCCCTGGGGCGGAGTACAAGTCCCTGGGGCGGAGTACAAGTCCCTGGGGCGGAGTACAAGTCCCTGGGGCGGAGTACAAGTCCCTGGGGCGGAGTACAAGTCCCTGGGGCGGAGTACAAGTCCCTGGGGCGGAGTACAAGTCCCTGGGGCGGAGTACAAGTCCCTGGGGCGGAGTACAAGTCCCTGGGGCGGAGTACAAGTCCCTGGGGCGGAGTACAAGTCCCTGGGGCGGAGTACAAGTCCCTGGGGCGGAGTACAAGTCCCTGGGGCGGAGTACAAGTCCCTGGGGCGGAGTACAAGTCCCTGGGGCGGAGTACAAGTCCCTGGGGCGGAGTACAAGTCCCTGGGGCGGAGTACAAGTCCCTGGGGCGGAGTACAAGTCCCTGGGGCGGAGTACAAGTCCCTGGGGCGGAGTACAAGTCCCTGGGGCGGAGTACAAGTCCCTGGGGCGGAGTACAAGTCCCTGGGGCGGAGTACAAGTCCCTGGGGCGGAGTACAAGTCCCTGGGGCGGAGTACAAGTCCCTGGGGCGGAGTACAAGTCCCTGGGGCGGAGTACAAGTCCCTGGGGCGGAGTACAAGTCCCTGGGGCGGAGTACAAGTCCCTGGGGCGGAGTACAAGTCCCTGGGGCGGAGTACAAGTCCCTGGGGCGGAGTACAAGTCCCTGGGGCGGAGTACAAGTCCCTGGGGCGGAGTACAAGTCCCTGGGGCGGAGTACAAGTCCCTGGGGCGGAGTACAAGTCCCTGGGGCGGAGTACAAGTCCCTGGGGCGGAGTACAAGTCCCTGGGGCGGAGTACAAGTCCCTGGGGCGGAGTACAAGTCCCTGGGGCGGAGTACAAGTCCCTGGGGCGGAGTACAAGTCCCTGGGGCGGAGTACAAGTCCCTGGGGCGGAGTACAAGTCCCTGGGGCGGAGTACAAGTCCCTGGGGCGGAGTACAAGTCCCTGGGGCGGAGTACAAGTCCCTGGGGCGGAGTACAAGTCCCTGGGGCGGAGTACAAGTCCCTGGGGCGGAGTACAAGTCCCTGGGGCGGAGTACAAGTCCCTGGGGCGGAGTACAAGTCCCTGGGGCGGAGTACAAGTCCCTGGGGCGGAGTACAAGTCCCTGGGGCGGAGTACAAGTCCCTGGGGCGGAGTACAAGTCCCTGGGGCGGAGTACAAGTCCCTGGGGCGGAGTACAAGTCCCTGGGGCGGAGTACAAGTCCCTGGGGCGGAGTACAAGTCCCTGGGGCGGAGTACAAGTCCCTGGGGCGGAGTACAAGTCCCTGGGGCGGAGTACAAGTCCCTGGGGCGGAGTACAAGTCCCTGGGGCGGAGTACAAGTCCCTGGGGCGGAGTACAAGTCCCTGGGGCGGAGTACAAGTCCCTGGGGCGGAGTACAAGTCCCTGGGGCGGAGTACAAGTCCCTGGGGCGGAGTACAAGTCCCTGGGGCGGAGTACAAGTCCCTGGGGCGGAGTACAAGTCCCTGGGGCGGAGTACAAGTCCCTGGGGCGGAGTACAAGTCCCTGGGGCGGAGTACAAGTCCCTGGGGCGGAGTACAAGTCCCTGGGGCGGAGTACAAGTCCCTGGGGCGGAGTACAAGTCCCTGGGGCGGAGTACAAGTCCCTGGGGCGGAGTACAAGTCCCTGGGGCGGAGTACAAGTCCCTGGGGCGGAGTACAAGTCCCTGGGGCGGAGTACAAGTCCCTGGGGCGGAGTACAAGTCCCTGGGGCGGAGTACAAGTCCCTGGGGCGGAGTACAAGTCCCTGGGGCGGAGTACAAGTCCCTGGGGCGGAGTACAAGTCCCTGGGGCGGAGTACAAGTCCCTGGGGCGGAGTACAAGTCCCTGGGGCGGAGTACAAGTCCCTGGGGCGGAGTACAAGTCCCTGGGGCGGAGTACAAGTCCCTGGGGCGGAGTACAAGTCCCTGGGGCGGAGTACAAGTCCCTGGGGCGGAGTACAAGTCCCTGGGGCGGAGTACAAGTCCCTGGGGCGGAGTACAAGTCCCTGGGGCGGAGTACAAGTCCCTGGGGCGGAGTACAAGTCCCTGGGGCGGAGTACAAGTCCCTGGGGCGGAGTACAAGTCCCTGGGGCGGAGTACAAGTCCCTGGGGCGGAGTACAAGTCCCTGGGGCGGAGTACAAGTCCCTGGGGCGGAGTACAAGTCCCTGGGGCGGAGTACAAGTCCCTGGGGCGGAGTACAAGTCCCTGGGGCGGAGTACAAGTCCCTGGGGCGGAGTACAAGTCCCTGGGGCGGAGTACAAGTCCCTGGGGCGGAGTACAAGTCCCTGGGGCGGAGTACAAGTCCCTGGGGCGGAGTACAAGTCCCTGGGGCGGAGTACAAGTCCCTGGGGCGGAGTACAAGTCCCTGGGGCGGAGTACAAGTCCCTGGGGCGGAGTACAAGTCCCTGGGGCGGAGTACAAGTCCCTGGGGCGGAGTACAAGTCCCTGGGGCGGAGTACAAGTCCCTGGGGCGGAGTACAAGTCCCTGGGGCGGAGTACAAGTCCCTGGGGCGGAGTACAAGTCCCTGGGGCGGAGTACAAGTCCCTGGGGCGGAGTACAAGTCCCTGGGGCGGAGTACAAGTCCCTGGGGCGGAGTACAAGTCCCTGGGGCGGAGTACAAGTCCCTGGGGCGGAGTACAAGTCCCTGGGGCGGAGTACAAGTCCCTGGGGCGGAGTACAAGTCCCTGGGGCGGAGTACAAGTCCCTGGGGCGGAGTACAAGTCCCTGGGGCGGAGTACAAGTCCCTGGGGCGGAGTACAAGTCCCTGGGGCGGAGTACAAGTCCCTGGGGCGGAGTACAAGTCCCTGGGGCGGAGTACAAGTCCCTGGGGCGGAGTACAAGTCCCTGGGGCGGAGTACAAGTCCCTGGGGCGGAGTACAAGTCCCTGGGGCGGAGTACAAGTCCCTGGGGCGGAGTACAAGTCCCTGGGGCGGAGTACAAGTCCCTGGGGCGGAGTACAAGTCCCTGGGGCGGAGTACAAGTCCCTGGGGCGGAGTACAAGTCCCTGGGGCGGAGTACAAGTCCCTGGGGCGGAGTACAAGTCCCTGGGGCGGAGTACAAGTCCCTGGGGCGGAGTACAAGTCCCTGGGGCGGAGTACAAGTCCCTGGGGCGGAGTACAAGTCCCTGGGGCGGAGTACAAGTCCCTGGGGCGGAGTACAAGTCCCTGGGGCGGAGTACAAGTCCCTGGGGCGGAGTACAAGTCCCTGGGGCGG
>OZ026595.1:42138473-42173473 GCA_964020085.1 Micromussa lordhowensis
CGTGAGTCATTCTCACAGTAACTGAACCAAACCAGTTGCCGCCGAGAAGGATAATTATTGTCAAGAATCAAGTTTCTGACTGGCTTCAGCTAACAAGTCTGTAACAATCTCCTCGACGTCCTCGTTAGTTGTGCTTCCCATTTTATCTGACAGCAACTGGGTACGATTTGAGGATGGCCTCGAGAGCTTCTTGGAAGGAGCTTTTCTTGAGGGAGTATTGAATGGTGTCACAATTGCTTCGATGCTTTGACCAGTGGCTTTATCAAAGAAGTTGTCCATCTCCTTTAGAGGTACTGCATTGTGTAATGTGCGCAGGGGATTCAGTGATTCCACTTTGGTCATTTCTTCGTAAAACTCCGCAACTGTAGAACAAATGAAGTCGACTTTTAGCAAACACCCAGATACAATCTCCAATACAATAAAATCTCGAGCCTGTTGTTCGGGGAAGATGGGTATTCGCAATCAACTGGCTTTTATTGCCTGGACGCATGAGTAGGTAGTAAATGCTCAAGATTCACAGACGTGTGAAGTACTTCATCGCATTTCCAAACAATGAGAAAGGAGTTGAAACTATGACGCAAAGACGAACTTCGAGGGAGTTAATAACTGGATAAAACATAGGCACGCAAGGCGTGCAAGAGTTATTTTTTTAATTAAAAGGTTATGAAGATAGGAGCATTAAGGGAGTGTTTACAGTGACAATTTAGTTAACCCTTTTTACACAACAACACTAGTTTACCGAAAAAAAGAAAGAGAAAAAAACACCTCTGACACGTTGACAGTCTAATTTAATTCATTCCCATAAGAAAAACAAAAGTGTCAAATTACCATTTGTAACTAAAAATAGCAAGCATCTCGTGGGAACAAGTGGTGATGATTTGCCAGCTCTAATAGACCAATTTCGATATATTAAAATTCAGCCTAAGACAATAGACCTCAGCACGAGGCTCTGGGGAATAAATACAGAGTTTGTGGGGTTTATTCCCCGGAGCCTCGTGCTGAGGTCTATTGTTTTAGACTGAATTTTAATATATCGAAATTGGGCTATTGAATTCACTCCCTTGTGAAAAACAAGTATCAAATTACCCTTTGTAACTAAAAAATATAATATCCCGTTATATTTCCATGCAACAACAACAAAACTATCGTTACCTGTACCTATTGTAAACGTTCGAACTCTTTCAAATCAAAATAGTCTCGTATCCTCTAAAACATTTCGTAAGAACTAGAAGCAACGATGCGTGACGTCTAATTGAATTTACTCCTTGTGAAAAACAAAAATATAAATTTACCATTTTTAACTAAAAATAGCAAGCATCTCGTGGGAACAAGTGGTGATGATTTGCCAGCTCTAATTGAATTTACTCCCTTGTGAAAAACAAAAGTGTCAAATTACCCTTTGTAACGAAAAAATAAAAATATCTCGTTATATTTGCACGCAACAAGAACACAGCAACCGTTACCTGTACCTATTGTAAACGTTCGAACTCTTTCAAATCAAAATAGTCTCGTCTCCTCTAAAACATTTCGTAAGAACTAGAAGCAACGATGCGTGACGTCTAATTGAATTTACTCCTTGTGAAAAACAAAAATATCAAGTTACCTTTGTAACTAAAAATAAAAACATCTCGTCCACAATTACGTCACGCACTGTTTCATACCTCAAGGCTCATCTCGTCCATAACTAAAATCCTAAGCCTAACTCACAGAAAATGCCGAAGTAAACCCAATATATGAATACTTCCTCCTCTTTTATAGAAGAATAAATATAGCAGTTCTGAACTGTATCGGGATCAAATCTTCTCATATACCATTTACTTTTAAAACAAGAAATTTGATTGGCTGTTTATAGTAGATCCGATGTGATTGGTGTGACATACATACATCTCTCACTGACTCACTGACTCACTGACTCACTGACTCACTGACTCACTGATCCATTGACCCGTCCACAACATACTCGTCGCGCCGACTAAGAGAGATTTTTTTTACAAAAAAATAACTCAAAAAGGGATCGAGTGTTTGACATTAATATTGTCTTCCAAATTAAAACTAAAAGTAAAGAGAAAACTGACACAAACACTCGTAAATTCGGTTAGTTATGATTTCCTTAGTTCAACTTAATCGATTGTTAATGAGCTTGAGTGAACAACGAACAAAACTGAAATTAATACTTACTTGGTGGTTTGCGACTGTTTCTGGTGCTCTTTGTAACAGAATATGGTCTGACAACCAAAGCACTTTGAATGGCGTAAGAAATATTTCTCACTGCACGGATAGTGGACGTTGCAGATCCTACAAAAAACAAGACATACTTTACTCAACTGTCAGTCAAATATAACCCACACGTACAGCCGGCAGTAATACTTCTTTTCGTAGCATTAAGAGACTAGGAGCCCTATTACTTCCACCTTGACAGTATTTGGCCAGGTTTCTCCAACAATTTGCTGGTCCCCATTTGTACACCTGGGTGGAGAGAGGCACTGTTAGATAAACTGTCTTGCCCAAGAATGCAACACAATGACCCAGCGCTCAAACCGGGCCCTCTCGGAACGGAGATCAACGCCCTAACCATAAACAAGTTGTTGAAAGCAACTTTGTCCTCATATAAACATTGTTAAGTGGCTGTGAAATCGTTGCGCGGCCTCACCCAGTAATTTCAGATCTCTAACCGACACTCGTTTCACCTCACTCATTTAAGCTCTCTTACCGACACAGATTTTAGGTTCCTTACCGAGACTCATTTTTCTTGTTGGAGAACCTTTCTTTAAGGAAGGAGTCGACTGGACGACTCTAAGTGGCTGACCATGCAAATCATTCTTTCCTTGTTCACGCACTAGATCAAAGCAGACCTTCCGTTGTCGAACAGACGTGGTGTCTGACTTGGCTGATGATGGCTTTGGTCTCCCTGTTGATCAAGCATTTCAGTGTTATGCATTTCATGGTAATATTCACGCCCCGTGTTGGCAGTAACCAGAGCATGGCAGTTTACAGCGGTGAATGAGGTGTGGCGAGGTTAACCTACAATCAGGTACTCTTCTGAATCGTGAAGCCACATAGTTAAAAAAGTCGACGAGGCATAGAGGGAATGAGAGCGAGTGCTCTCTTCCCCCTCAAAATGTTCTGTCAGAGGAGGGGGGACTTGAAAATCGAAAAGAATGCCTGATTGCTTTGATGACTAAATCTTTTGGTGTGGAACCCATGTAGTGATATACAATGGTGGTATGTGAAATCTACACTAACTACATTGAAGCTGCCTGCCTGCCTCGCTATGGCTTGTAACTGGGGGAGCACAAACCCCCGCAGTGGTGCCTAACCCCAATTGTTTTTTAAAGCTTTATAAAAGATTCTTCCCATTGTCCATATCATAAACATGCTTGACAAGTCTGGCTGTAGTTTGTTATCACTAGTGACGATTCGTGAACTTGTCATGTAAGAGCTACAAACAAAAATTAATAGTTACCCAACAATCCACGTTGGTGCAAACTGAATAAGGAATTAGCATTTAGAAACCCACTGCAACAGCGCAACTATACAGCGGTTAAGTTAAAAAAAGAATTTAGATGATAAATTAGTCTCCTGGTTAACGTGCTTACAAGAAAAAAACGTGCACACTGAAGACAAGTAAAAATTTTTTTTTTATTCTATCTACAGCTACGTGTACTCTATACATCTACAGGCTGTCTGTCTAACAAGATATAAAAGCTACAATGAGCTACAACATGTTACACTCGTCAATTTGTGCAGGACACGCAAAAATAAGATTTAGCAATGCATAAACTGTGTGACTTGTCACGCAACTCGCGTCACAGTTTATTGTGCCATGTAATATTGGCTATAGTGACAGTCTTGCCACTAGACACTATTGTGCTGCCAGCATACCATACAACACATACACATGAAAAACATCTTCAGCGTACGTTAAAATGTTACTTTCTCTTACAAAGTGGTGGTGTAACAATGCTAGAATAGTGACAAATTAGGACTAAATTGATTTACAATAAATACTAAAACGCAAATTAAGAGTGACAATGTTCTTTTCAATGGAGTGATAAAACTGAAAATAATAACGAAATAATAACAACAATAAACTATTACAATAAATATATTTTTCGTAACGTCGATCAGAAGGAAAAAACCCAACCTGTCGCGCCTTGTTCTCTGCTGTTTTGGGTGAGAAATTCAAGAACAGGTAACGGTGGTTGCAAACTGCAGGGATCACACTTTACAAGATATTTCTTGGAGGGCGAGAAGTAATCAAACGGATTTTTTGTCTTTTAGAAATCACAATGTTGGAAATTGAAACTAAATATTTTGTTCGCTAACTACAAAAAAAAGAAGTCGACCATCTCATGCTCAAACTAAAAGAAGCGTATGGGTAAACATAAAACTGGGCAGGATATCTGATTGTCGTCCTGTGCCTAATACTCTTTTTTCACCTTCTTCCATCAATGATTGCTCGTCTTCTTCCACACTGCTTTTTCGGTGATGTTCATCGTCAGTTGAATCCCCATATTCACACTCTCCATCCTCTTCGTTAACGGCGAGCAGATCAGCCCCGACTCCTGCTGTTATTAACAGTTTTCAAGGCCACAAGAAATGTTAAGCAGTAAGAAACAAGACGTAGACAGTTCAATTTAGTGTTAAGATTGCCGTTTTGCCAACATGTAGATTGCAGGTTGTTATTATAAAGCAATATTAGGAAGTTAGAGAACAGAAAGCTGGTCATAGTCATGTTTTTATACATTTAAGGCAGACGAAAACCGGAATAGAGAGCGAATAGATAGTAATGGGAAGGTTACTTGTCGAGGACTGTGGAACGTCGATTTTAATTGCAAACGATGCGAAAACACGCGACTAATTGCTTGTTTGCAACATACTGAGCAAAGATGACATCCAGAACGGAAACACGGACAGAGCGTCACACAAATGTTCCAACTGTGCGTGATTTAGACGCAGCTGCTATTTTCGATAATTGACTTTGCACGGTCGTTTTTGCAGTGAAAATATTGAATGTTCGTTCTAAAATGGTGAGTGAGACAAACAAATTCATATCGAAGTGAAGAACATATTATTCTGAAAATCGCCTATAGTCAGCATAATGGCGGCTTATTCATCAAGTAAACAATCGACATTTGTGCAACACTGCAGCACAAATTCAACGATAAGAGTGTAGCTCTAGTAGACCGATAACCAAACTGCACTGTAATGATACATATGAATGTTGTGCCGCGTAGCACTATGAACACAAAGGGTGGAACAGAGAACAGAGTTAATTCTCTGTTCCACCCTTTGTGTTCATAGTGCTACGCGGCACAACATTTATATGTACCCTTACTTTCTCTTCGCCGCTATTTACCACCTAAATCGACCCCGACTTTCTCTGTCCGACCTCGTAGCTCAGGCGGCAGAGTAACGGTAGATCTAATCCGGAGGTCGTGGGTTCGATTTCCACCGAGGTCAAAAGATTTTTTCTTTGCCTCGTGTGGTTCCCTGATTCCCTTTACTAGGGCTAACGCCCTAGTGGGTTATTCATGGGTTCAATCAGCATTTACACTTCACAGTTAATTCTCTGTTCCACCGTTTGTGCACTGTAATGATAGCGGCATGCAATGTACTTTGAGCGCTAATTTCTCGCTATCCCATGAGCAGTAATCCCAGTAAAAGATCAATAAGCACTTAATGACTGACCCCAAGGGAAACAGTGAGGGAAAAACAGGTCTAGGGGAAACGAAACTCACTGTTTCCTGAGGGGTCAGTCATTAAGTGCTTTGTTATACCTCCCGACTCCAAAATAGAAAAAAAAAAAAACCGCGAAAAAATGATTTGCTAAACGCCCTTGCGTACGGTGGCTTCGCATGGTCATTGCTACATTAAAAACATACCTTGTGAAAACTTGCAAACGTTTAAGTCATCCGGTGATTCACTGCTTGATGATGTGTAATTAGGTAGAGAACCACCAGAAATAGAATGTGCCTTGGGCCGTTGACCTCGTGGCTTTAAAGGAACTTCTTCGGTGATGGATGTCACCGAGCTTCTCTCCTGAGTTCCCGCTTTTCCCTGTACAACACCCCTTGTCGCGGTACCCGCGATTGTCACTTCGCTGTCAGATTTGCACCTCCTGTCGACTTCTCCACGAACATTGGCTATATCACTTTCACTCAAGCTATTCCGATGTCTGGTCAGAGGCTTTTCCTCTCCAGATGATCCCTCGATGGATGTACCTGATGAAACAGCACTGTCCCCACTACTTGCTCCGATGGCAGAGTCCGAATAGTCATCAATTCCAATTGAACAACGTGGCCGTTCATTTCCAGCATAAACGGTCTCATCAAAAGGTTTGTCATCGAAAGCCTCAAAATCTGCGCTTTCGGACGGTTCCTCTTCAGCGCAGATAGGCTCTGGGCTCTGCGAGCTTCCAG
Source organism: Micromussa lordhowensis (assembly GCA_964020085.1). Lineage (NCBI taxonomy): Eukaryota > Metazoa > Cnidaria > Anthozoa > Scleractinia > Lobophylliidae > Micromussa > Micromussa lordhowensis. Next base: position 42,144,896 of record OZ026595.1, read on the forward strand.
TATAACCCTCAGAAGCTTCCTGGTCTCTTTCCGCGCTCTCTGAATGGCCAGGATTTGAGCTGGTGGTCACAACATGGGACGAGGTGTCAAGGCCACCAACTGATGCAGGTGCAGAGAGAGAATCGCTAGGAACGTCTTGACTGTCGTGGCTACCACCATCCGTTTGATTTTCATTGACTTGGCTCATCTTACCAGCGGTTGCTACATCGATGCCATGCGTGGGCTTACTAGCACCAGTATGTCTTACGTCCTCTTCACTGCGTTTCCTTGTGGGAGAATTCCTGGCTAAGAACTCGGGATCATCCATGGTCTTTGCTCCAGGGCTGAAATGCATTTCCACATGGAAACGGTTCTCGGACAGAGGGTCAGCTTTGGGATCTTCATATAACAGAAGCACAAGCTGAGTCATGTAGTTCAACTCTGGGACCTCTGCTAAGAATTCTGCCGCTCTCCGCCACTGGTCATTTGGAATGTCCTATGAGTGAGATGTTTGGTTACACGTAAAATAATATTCAGTAGTAAACTCCACAATCAATTGCGAAAATTGAATATGTAAATGTATTAACTCGCTATCATTTTTATTTCTGTTTATGACCGTGTAGCATGAAATGTTTGCGGGACTTTTATTTTGCATTTTGATGATTCTTTGAGGTTTGCGGGAACAAATTTTTGAGGCTCGAATTGACTGAAATTTCCGATGGGAACTAATTTTTGCGGTTTCCTTTTCAAGCAGCGAGACATCAACAAAGAAGAAAATGTAATGTTTTCAGCTTTTATTACTTTTTTTTAAGTAAAACAACAGTCTACACTTCTCAGATATTTCAGTCAACGACAAGCCACTCGCACAACAAAGTATTTCCGGTCAACAAAATACACGTTACACAATAGAGGTTTTTTTTTACACCAATGTATGATATATAGTAACACAAGTGGATTAAAAGCCATTTTTGATGACATTAACTATCGTAAATTTTTGCGGTTTTTAATTTTGCTGGTGTTTTTTTTTTCTATGCTGGAATATATTTTTGCGGATCAAGTACCATCCCCAAAAATTAAACCCCGCAAAATGAAAGTGCTACACGGTACTTAAATGTTATGTTTTGATGACTAGTACCGTCATTTTAGAGCGGTTTTTAATTGAGTTTCTTAAAACCAAACCAAAGTAGTCACTCTGGCCAATCACAAAGCACACAGACAACCCAACGAACCAATCAAACTCCAAGCAAATACATGTAGCTGACGAAAAGCGCGGGAAAACGAGTGGGAGCGAGTCACGATTGGGTTTGGATTCACTTCACTTCACTCTAGCCAATCACAAAGGACACAGAAAACCCAACGAACCAATCAAACTCCAAGCAAATACATGTAGCTGACGGAAAGCACGGGAAAACGAGTGGGAGCGAGTCACGATTGGGTTTGGATTCACTTCTAAGCCAATCCCGTAGCATAGCAAGATAAAAACAATAACTTTTCGGCACTCAAGTGAAAACTACTCTATTTCTTGAATATACATTACGTCAGTCAGTAAAATCCTTTCGCAAATTACCCAATAAAGTTAAACACGACATAAAATATGAACTAAAACTAGCACAAATATTACAATAATACATGAAAATTTTATCTAGACAAGATAGCGAGACAGTCAACTATAAATTACTTTAGCGACTTTGTATGTTCCAGTCCTTCAGCCTTCCAGAAAGAAGACAATGTCTCGCCTGTTATATTATTAACTAAGGCACCGTCTACACTATGCCGGGAAAATCTGAAAACGCAGCTTTATTTCTACGGTTAGGCCTACTGTCCACACTTATCCATCACGAAACGGAAGCTTTTCGAAAAAGATGACGTTACGAGAATCATGTGATTTCCCTGCCCGAGTTTTCCTTCAAAAAAAAAATCCAAAAACACCAGTGATAGTTGTGTCTTCTGATTTCTCCGACGTAGTGTGGACGGAATATATTTCATGCGTTCTCAGAGTAGAAACCCCGTTTTCAAATTTCTCCGGCGAAGTGTGGATGGAAAACATTTTCAGAGTGAAAGCCCCATTTTCTAATTTCTCCGGTGTAGTATGGATTGGGCCTAATTAAAGGAGCTGCGTCACGGTTAAACGGTATGAAAAATTTAGCCTAAATTTTTCAATTTTATTGTTTGTAATCCGTGTCAATCTTCTACATCCTTAACCATCCTTGTTCCTTTATGATTTATTATTATCTCTTTAGTGTTTTTCTATCTTTGTACAGTATTATTTTCGGGTTTCCTTGAATTTAGAGATAATTTTGTCGATGGTAGAAATAACTCAAAATACCGTGACGTAGCCCCTTTAAGAACATAACTTACCTCAAATAGCTTTCCATATTTAAAAGCATTCAGTACGGTGTGCACGTGACTCTCGCTAGTGAAGTACAGTCGTGTCCGAACATGGCGATGAGGCGTTTCTACACTCTGTGAGTAACTATAGATAAAAGCACAGGACAACACAAATAGTTCAAGACTACTTAATTAACAGCTGGCATGGAGCAGTTTTCAATAGGCCACTCACGAGATGCTTTTCCCTCTGAGTCAAAACGACTCTGTGCGAAAACATTCACATGAAAGAGTTTTCTCCCTACAAGGTGCTTTTCATGATAATCAAAGTCGTTTTCACATGAAAGGTTTTTCACTAGGACTTGGTTTGATATATAGACACAAGGTAACTAGGATTATTGAGTCTTGTCAAGCCAAACCTAAACTTATCACTTAAACCAATCACATATTACACAGACAATCCAGTGAACCAATCAAATTCAACCATGTAGCCGATGCAAAGCGCGGGAAAACTCTCTTATGCCGTGACAAAACTGGAATGTCGACATAACTGTGGGTTCTTTTTGAGTGCTTCCCCTTTACATCTGAAGAAAGTTAGGATATCTAATCCTGTACACTTGATTTTTCCTTTAAAATTGGAAATAGTTTAAATAGCTATTTGAAGAGGGAACCGAGGTAATTTTTGTTTAGAAAGTAAACAGGTAGCACAGAGGCAGAGGATGACCTCCTAAGAAAAGGTTTTATTATACAAATTATGTTAATGAATTTACTTGGGATTGAGACGAGTGTGGATGTCAGAATTATCGGCATGCCGCAGATCTCCTCTGATCTTTCTTAAAAGTCTCACACAAACTCGTTGAGCAATAGCTAACTTCTCATCCGTTGAAATGCCATATTCCTAAGAGACACAAAGCAAATATCTTTAAATTAATTTGGTCTAATGTGCTTTTCAGGCATTCATACAACAAACGAACGGCCTTATGCGCCTACTGGCGCCATGAGAAATGATGATGATGATACAACAAAAGAAAAATCCCTGCAACAAAAGAGTTTTGGGTTTTTAACCCCCCTGTCCCCATCACGCTCAAATAGATGTCATAAAGAGGTCCAGATCAACCGATCCCACTAGTCTTCTGGAAAACTACGGTTCATTTAAGCTTTACAGTTTCTTTGAAACACTCTGGCTTTTGAAAACCTTCAACCCTTGCAAATCCCTTCCCTTCCTTGTGGTGGGTGAGGGTATTTTCCAAAACCTTATGATTTTTGTCAACTCAAGGAAGTGGAAGCAGAAAACACAGCAACAAGATAGATCAGAAGTGACGGGAGCATTTATCTTCTATAACCTGACATCTACATGTAAATAGTAAAGAATTATTGTTTTAATGTCCTGGACAAACCAGAGGGCTAAAATGTACTCGGGTATGATTCTGGGTACTGCAATGTGCACATTTTTTTACATACATACAATATTTTTTAATTGTGTTTTATTATGTGTAGGGAATTGAAGCCTTGGTACTTCCTCTGATTGGGATTCGAGTCCATTGCGGGTTAACCCGTCCCCCAACATTTTGTCAGGTTACTGGAACTGTTTACTGGTACCCATCTGCAAGTACATGGTGCTCCTGACTCCAGGGTAGAGAGACATTATGACTGGGAAGTGCCTTGCCCAAGAATGCAGCACAACAATATTGACCAGGGCCTGAATCCTTTTCATTTTGGGGTCCCCCCCAGGACTATTAGACCACCATGCCATGGCTCGTTTTGTTTATTTGAATGACTCACCTGTGGAATAACAATGTCTGCAAAAGCTTTAGCACACTTGTACAAGTCCAGACTATTTGTGAGACCCAGGTGACTAAATGAGATCATTACAAAATGGAAAAATCAGTACTGAAGCTAATCATGTATCTTATACATACACACATTCATTTTAAGCAGGTAAAACATAACCCTCTATTAAGTTAGTCACGTCAGCCATAATTTGATCTCTTCCATGCCAAACATATCTAAGGTTTATTCAATTGAAAGTAAAATATTCATTATATAAGCTTTATATATGTGAAACCATTTGTCTATGGGTTTCGCATTCTCCAGACCTTCGAAAAACTTTATATCAACAAGAAATGTTATTTATTTTCTCTTTTTTTATTATTTATTTATTATTACAAGAAATCAGCAAAGATATTGATCATACATTGTAATGTATATGCTAATAAGCCAGCATTGTCTAAAAACGTTTTTTAATCCAGCACCAACCTGTTATGCTGTACATCATACTTGATACAATCGTAGATGTCTGGAATGAGACTTATATCAAACTGACCACTTTTCAACTTGAAATCCTGAGAAGTACAAAAAAAGCAATGTTGATGTTGTAGGTCAAAATGAAATTCAGTTTAGATTGAAATTCCTTTGTCTTTCAACCTTAATTATTCATGGATCATGAATAATTGGGGTCAGAAGACAAAAGAAATTGAGAATCAAACTAGGTTAAAATCATTTTAACCTGAATTTCACTTTGACCTACAACATTGATACATAACCTGGAGGTTTCATTAAGGGCCTGATACAAGGCAAATTGTTGGACTGTGAGGCTGATTTTGCCTGCCTGGCTTGCAGACCATCTAGTTAAAGATCTTCTTATAAACAAGTTCAGTTCAAAACGTTTTGCTAGCCTGGGAAAACCAGTTGCCCTCCCGTTGACAACGTAAAATGAAATCCCTGATTAACCAATTATAGTCTCTGGCACCATAGGTCTGCAATGCGTACAGAGAGCTTTATTATAGAGACTACAGGTCTGCAATGCGTACAGAGAGCTTTATTATAGAGACTATAGGTCTGCAATGCGTACAGAGAGCTTTATTATAGAGACTTTATTATTACAATTTACATACAGTTAACCCAAAAACACAGGACCATGAGTACAACCAGGGCTCAGAGCTGCATGCAGACTGCTCAAACCAGAGCCATAACATGAAGTTTTCAATACATGTCTGTCAGTATCAATACAAATCTCACCTTTTCTAGTTTTGTCCATCTGTGCATCATTAACTCAAGTGTTTCATCATGGTAAAGAAATGGAGCTGTGTAGCACAGGTCGGAAGAAAATAAGTGAATCTAATGTGCTGTTATTGAATTATATTTTTTGGTGTAAAATTTTCAAACTAGTTTGATTTTTATGTTTTTGTTTCAGATTGTGTTACTGGATAAGAAAGCAATTCAATATGACAATATGGGAAAATAGAAACAATATTTGACACCTTCTAGACTGCAAAACAGTCGTATTTTTTGCAAACGCGAGCGACGGTAAATATTTCGAACAAAAGGTCTGGAGCGGTCTGGAACGAGTGTAAAAACGGTGAGGGAGAATGGGGAGAGATGCTAAAAATGACAAGCCGACAGTCCTTTTCTCGCCTCACACGCCCACAGGCGTGTGTGAGGCTCGCGCGCTTCACACACAAGGAACAAGCTCCAAAAAAATCAGAAAACGACTGTTTTGCAGTCTAGACACCTTCAAGATGTCATTGTCAAGTTTCAAAATGGGAGTACAAAAAGGTTTTATGCCCCACCCAATTCACTATTTTCACTCACCAAATATTGCCACAACTTTCCATCAAAATCAAGCTCAATAAAAATAGTAGGATGAGAAACTGAAATTAACCGAGTTACACTCTAGGCTGGGCTGGAATGGAAAGTGTCTAGCTCTTGGTCATTTTATTCCTATCCCAAGATACCCACCTGGTTAATAACATTGCTTACACAGACATGTCAGTAATGAGCTTGCTACAATTAAAAATGTCAAGAACTTTATATATTTTGACTGTAAATAATGAATTTAGATGCACTACCGACACTCGTACAGTACCTCTTGGATCATAAACCTTCTGAGCAATCATGTCCTTCAGCTGTCCTGTAAGATCATGTACCAGGTTATAAAGCTTCTCACACATTTTGTAAGGATTCTTGACAAAATTCATAGCATTGATCACAGAACGAGACTTGGTTGGTGCAAGCTGTAGAAACCAAAAAGTGAGAAATAAAATTTTATTAACTTATTTGAAGATCTCCAAATTTGCTATACACCCTCAATCCAGCAAGTGCTATTAATTTTTGTCCACATGCCCCCATGTCTATCTCTTTCGCATCTATTTCCCTCTCTTAGAGAGGGAAATAGATGTAATTTAGTAAACTGTGACATTACCAGAGGAATACATGTACTGTTTGGAAGGTGGGAAAACTCCCTTATAGAAGCTCTAGCAAGTACTCGTACAGAAAGTACATGTTATGATTCCACAAGGAGTTCTAAAAGATCCACTCTCAGTAACTACATGTAGACAAATGAACAAACCTTGACAAAATCTTCCTCTTTGAAATCCTCATTAGAGTGAAGAATTTCATGAAGCCTGTGTTTCACCCTGTGTAACCATAAAAAATAACGAAGATAAACGACAGAAGAAATAATAGAAAATAAGTACACTGGCCCAGTAACATACTGATAAGGAATAAACTTCACTAAAAAATGTGAAAGGCCAAAATGTTTGTATACCATTGAGAAATAGAAAAATAATGGTGTGTGCTTACAGTGTACATATGACACACAGGAACATGTGGACTGATGCAAAAACAAGGGGACATTAGGGAGAATTTGAAGGTTTATGAAGGCTAACAAATTACAATATTACAACTGTACAACAAACACTTTGAAAGTCTCCTAAGCCTGGCCAAGTGTTTACATGAAGATTAGCTCAAAGCAGCCAGTTTTTCTTTTATAGAATAAAGCCTACAAAACATGAACCACATTGTGTAACTTGTATTAGCATCTGAGTCTAAATATAGTCACTTAGACACATTAATTTGTGTTACTTAATTATTATGTACAGTGTGGCATTTTTAAAAACAATAATTATGATGAAGAGTAAATGTAAATGTAAACATTAAACATGCTTACATTAAAGTGAATGATAAACTTACTTTACCAGTATCTTAGGAATTTTTAAAAACAATATGATGAAGAGTAAATTTAAACATTAAAATGCGTCCATTAAAGTGAATGATAAACTTACTTTCCCAGTATCTTGGCAGCATCGTTGGAAGTGTCGAGCATCTCTGTAGTGTTCTTATCACTTCGTACAAGATGTACAAGAACAGGTGTCAGTTCACCTTCAAGAGCCAGAAAGCCCTACACACAGTGGATCAATTCTGTAAGTAACCCTTTCAGAGTCACAAATGGAGGAAACTGTATTCTTCTTACTGACTGAGTGCGATTCTGTCATTGACAGTGCCACATGTAAATCAAGGTAGCTTCTCTAAACTGATCACCAATGCCTTTAATCTCCTCACTTACTGTTGTATCTAAGCCACATAAATGTCACCATAGACTCGAAATGCATATATAGCTACATGTACATGTACAGGGGAGCAGGGGTGGCACAGTGGTGAGAGTGCTTGCCCCCCACCAATGTGTCCCAGGTTCGATTCCCAGACCTGGCGTCATATGTGGGTTGAGTTTGTTGTCGGTTCTCGCCCTTGCTCCGAGGGTTTTTCTCCGGGTTGTCTGGTTTTCCTCCCTCCCCAAAAACCAACATTTCTAATTCCAATTTGATCGGAATTCGAGGGCCACAGGCTTAATAGTTGAAGACTGTTGTGTGTCACCATCGTTAAACAAAGTAGATTCATTTTTTTTTCATTTATTTATTTTACATACATTGATTTTTTTTTTTTTTTTTGGGGGGGGGGGGGGTCTGTTTATGTAACCACTCTTTTTCAGGTTTTATGCTGCTGGAACCTTGCCAGCAGACAGATAACTCATTTGCAACAGTAAGTAATAATTTCATCATGAGTACCTGATGGTCAATAGACCATTTCCAAGTTTACCTAAAGCCTCTCTTTCAAAGCGAGGCCTGGTGCACAACCATTCATATGAAAATGAATTTAATTTGCATGTGAATGAAATCTCATTTTCATATGAAAGGATGAGCACCAAGACTCACTTTGAGAAAGAGGCTAAAGGTTATTCGGAAATGGCCTTTTTTTTGTTGCCTATTATACAAGACAAGAGCTGGATTTTTATTCTTCCACAGACTATTTGTTAAAGCTATTAGAGAATTTTTTGATTGAGTGTCAAATGTAATTAGACACTTACTTTGGTTTTGGTTTTACTATGGTTGGAGATTGGCTGGGTAGTCTAATTGGAAAGTAATTGGCTTGGTTTTGGAGTACAACACTCAATTGACAACCACTCTATAAAAAAATTGGTATTCAAAGTCCCTTTCAAATTTCATTTTTCTTGTCAAATCTTGTGAAAGTTTGAATGCTGTATGATTTTGTTTGAATACCAATAACAATCATACAGTCTGCTCAGTCCAGGTATGAGCTAAACCATAACAGTGATTCCAATTTTGGCCAACACAAACTAACTAAAGCACATTGTACAACTACCGTGTTACAAAGCCAAATGATCCAAAGCCAAGATTTATGCCTGCGCTAGGTGGGAAGAGCGGTCAAGGTGTTCCAAATTAAAAAAAACATCCCTAATTTAACAGATGCTGAACCTTTCATGTATCTATTTTAAGGCATTACTGTAGGCCTAGAGCACCCTTAAGAGATTAAAAATGTGCCTCAGTGCTATCTCTGTTACTGAAAGGTACTTTTATGACTTTTATATTAGCATTCACGTTAATACTGTACCTTTGCAAAGGCTGCAGCAGTCATTTGCACTCGTCCCTCGTCTGATGCATAAATCTTCAAATCATGTCTGTAAGTACTGTGAAGTCGCAGCAGACCAATACCTGACATTTTAGAGTACTGTCCCTGGCCACCAGGATACATACTCCTAAATAAATTAACAGGAACTATAATTACAATTAAAACGAAAAACTTACACTGTACAATGTTCTATCATTACAATCCTACGCTATGGATAATTTTTGTAGCCCTATCATTTTGCTGAGGATGGTAGGAGAAACACAAAGATGAATCACCTTAAGTTTCAACTCATTCAGAATTCTCCAGAGGTGGCTACTTAGAGGGAAGACAGTATTTCACTACCTGAAGGCACGTCCCAGCTGCAATGCCTGCTCCTTTCCCATAGTAGTCAATTCTCCACCCCACTTGACAATCAACAACAAAGAATGATCCTTGTCAACGGGAACTGTCAGTTTGTCTTCACTTCCTTTCCGATCAACATCATCAGTCTCTTTTGGTTCTTCACTTGTTTGAGTTTTGGCTTCATTACTTTCCTTCTTTTTCACTTCTTTGTCATCTTTGGCCTCAGCATGCTTGTTCTTTGATTCTTTCCCTTGTTTCTTCTTTCCACTCCTTTCATCTGATCCTGAATCTCCCTGTCTACTTTCACTGCTCTCACTTTCATTTCCATCTCTAGGTTTACCAAGATATTTGAACTGGATTTTTCGGTTGATTCCAGAGAAATAACCATACCTAAGGAAAAGGGATGAATAAGGAGATGCTGGTTGAGTGGGAGTGAATTAGTATACCATAATGAACTGATTTAGCACTCTGCTTCCAGTGCCCCTTTCTGATAAGCAATCCCCCCTTGAGAGCTGTTTTTTTTAATAAGCGCCCCCTTCCAATAAGCGCCCCCATAGCTAAAGTGGCACAGAATATACAGAATGGACTGATTAGAGGAATGATTTAGTCTGCTTTTCTGTAATTTCATCTGAAATGCAATATTGAACATTACAGCTATCCACAGAGCCCCTATTGTTACAGCTCCCGAGTTAAATCATCTGGAGTTTTTTTTTATTTAATATTGTACCATATCCAGATGTAAATAAGTGCCTCGTCCCTAATAAGTGCCGCCTGAGCTCCAAGAAGCACCCTCGCTCATGCTACCAAAAGTAAACTTTGCACCTGGCCACTAAATCAAATCATTATGATATAAAAAGTCCGAGACAAGACCCCCAACCATGAAGGTGCCATAAAACTGTAAATAAGTCCAAGCCTTAAACTTGTCTAAAACAGTTAATATTGTTAATATTGGGAAGAGATTTTGTGTCCGGATAAAGTTGGTGTATAGGACAATACCACCAAGGAGGGGTGTCTAAACATAACAATATGAAACACAGAACAAGTAATGCAAACATCAACTTAACATCGGCCTTTGAGAAAACGGTATATGGCGACAGACGACGAGAGGCTTACAAGTAGCAACTTTAGATTGTACCATATTCATGTCGTTCTTAGCTTGGTTACAGACAACAATTTAAATGGAAATGAGGAGGTGGGGGAGGGTGGAAGGTCTTTTTATTGTAATGGGTTTGAGCAATCATAAAAATGGACTTGAGACACTAGCTTAAAAATACTTTGAAACAAACGTTCTTATGGTTTTCATGAACCAGTTACAATCATAACTGATGAGGACCCAAGTTCTTCAGTTGATATGTCTTTTTATTTTCTTCTGCAGAACATTTTGTTTCAGCCCGTGTCAAATTAATTAACATATTTTTTAACCATGAATCCTGGATGCAGTTTCAGTATTTTCATATAACCTCAGCATGAATTAACTTACATTTCCAAAACACTTTTGAGTTGGTGGATTTTGTTACGACTTTCAAACACTGGCTTCCCCTCCTTAATGTCAGCCAGCAAATCTCTGGCTATATTCAACACCTCCTGTAACTGAGTTGGTCTCTTCAGCTTGAGCTTGGATTCATTAAAGCCATTGTACTTCTTAAACAGCTCGATAAATCTGTCAATGAAAGGTTACAGTAAGCTGTTAGGTTGCAAATACTTAGTACATGATGTATAAAACATGTCCAAGGTAACACTTTTCCGTATAAAACTTTAATTTCAACCTACCATCAATTTATGTTTTGGAACAGTTGGTGTTTTAGTAAGAGGATTCATTTTGACATAGAAGACTAAGACCTAGTTCAATGTTAAAGGACTCAGTCACTGTAATTACATGTACTGAGGTTATTTTGGAAGCCTACACAGTCATTACCTTTCAATTGAAAGAAACCGGAGAATAGTATATTGCTAAGATTAAAAAAACACCAAAGAGAAAATAATAAATTACAAGGGAACAAGGACAGTTAAGGATGGAGAAGATTCACATGGAAATCTTACAGATGACGAACTTGTAAAATTTATGTAGCTCTTTTTAGGTTAGTTTTATTGATTATAGCTGGAGTGAGGATTTGCTTTAGATTAGGATCTTAATCACTGTCAAGGTTAAGGTGAAAAATGGGATTTACAGTTTGAGAATTTACGGGAACTGATACAGTTACTATTAAACACAACACACAAAGAAAAGTGAGTTGACACATTTGACACTCTCACCTTGGATGTCTAACTTCCATTTTCATTTTCTGTTTTGGAGTTCGGTCACCATGTCTGATGATGCCAACAACACACCTTAACTCCAGCATTGTACCTTCTAGAGCTTCTACAGTAGGAATTTCTTCTTGAACATCTAGATTATATGGTTTGTACAACTGAGGAGCTAGTTCTTGTACAATAAGGCTCATTAACACTTGGGCAGCATCATCATAGTACTTCTTGGAGGTCTTGACAAAGCTAAAGCCATTGACATCGCAAACATATGACTTGCCATGGGTTCGGAGCAAGTCACAACCACAAACTGTTTGCTAATTAAATAGAGAAAATGTATTATAAATGTGCAGGAAATTTAAATTATAATGCCATCTAAGCTGTTATGAGAAAGTCATCTTGTTTCCAGAAATTCATGAGGTCAAACAAACTTGAACACCATGCTAGTATTAATAATAAATAACAACATTAATCGTACATGCTCCTGAGCATGTACAGGAGTTGAACAAATAAATGTGTTTCTAATATGTTTGCAAGGCCTATGCTATTTAAGGTCTTTGTCTGCAGTTTTCCAAGGTAGGCTGCAGTGCACTTGTTATTCCAAAAATATTTGCAACCCCCCCGCCCCCCGACAACATTAGTTCAGCTTTGGGTGATCCTCAGCAATCTTTGTAAATCTTCAGAAAGATTCTGGTGCTTGTTGGAGGTGTTTGGAAATGTTCGGATGATATTTGTTGATCTTTGGAAGGGTTTGGCTAATCTTCAAAAGTGCTCAGAAAACAGCTTATTACCTTCAGATATCTTCAGAAGGCCTCGGGTGAACTTCAACCACCTTTGAAATACCTTGGACAACCGTCGGTAGTCTTTGAGCGTCTTCATACTTACTTTGGATATCTTCACTGTAATTTGCACTGTTGTTTCAAATTTGCACTGTTATTACCAGAACACTGCACTCCTTTTTAGCCAATTAGAATTGAGTAATTTTTTCAAGTGTATCATTAGATTAACAACCTTTCCACTTGGATTTGTCAAAAAACAAACAATTCAGGAATTTATTGCTGTTGATGATGGATTCTTCTTTCATGACAGCTTCAAAACAGGTAGGATTGCCATACCTTGAACAATTTGCAGACTTTGTTTGCTAGTTCTTTCTCATACTGATTGAGAATAACTGGGTAACGTATCTCCTTCCCTTGGCTGTCCCTTTCAACTTTTCCATCAAGTGAGGGAGACTTGCGGGCTTCAGCATGGGCATACTCTGGTCCAACTGTATACACCTTCAAACAATTTTTAATACACATACAGTTAACATTTACAGAAGTGAAGTAGGGGCTATAATGGTTCCTGCCCACTAACAGCTATTTATAACTTTTTATGAAACATCTTTCCAGTAGAATCTCAGATCAATTTTGGATAGGGGATGAATTGAATTCACAAAGAAACCAGATTACAGCTTTAACCTAATTATCTCACCTTCACATCTGTTCCATCAGTGACTACAAAATCTTCATAGATGTACGACCCTTGTTTCCGTACAGAGCTCTCAGCTGAGTACACACTACTTCTATTCCCAATCTTTCTGAACAATCTTTGGCTGCCGCCACCAGCTCCTGACGGATAGTATATGTACACGTTATGGTCTTCTGCACTCACTGGTTTCTCAACGAAGGGTTTTTGGAACACCACATCACCAATCTGCACTGAATCATCTAGTTCAACAAATTTTGTGTTTATAGGATTTCCATCCTCATCTCGTAGCAAAATTGCATGCCTTGGTGTTTCTATTCCAGCACTCTCTAGAAGACTGTACATTGTTGGTCTAAATAGAAACCAGAAAAAAAAAACAACATTTGACATTTGTAAATCAGATTGTTTGTTCACTTTTCTGGACACAAAATACTTTCTCCAAACCGAGAATGCAGTAAACCAAAATGTGACTGGACTGTTAACAGACAGCAACAACAATGTAATACTGACACACACTAGTAATGTCAGGGTGCAAGTGAAGGGTAGAGTGAATATTGAGTTTGGCTAAGACAAAATTTACAAGAAATTCAGAAGATGAAGATTTTGAACACTTTTAGCTAGCAACTGACACTGTTTGCAGCTTGGAAAAACTCTACCTTTATCTGTTCTTCTAAACTTTAGTTTTCATATGTTTTCAAAAGAAGTTTTATTTTTCATTGGCTGTTGCCGTTTTGCTGTCCGCCATTGCTGACGTATATTTTTGAGCCCTAGTTCCCACCCAACCCTTCGTTTGAGTTGATAACATACACAGAGGTGTGTGGGAAGAGTTGTCATATGTAGCTCAGATAATAATCACCATCTAGCTGGCTACTCTTTTGGGTTAATTCTTTAGAACGGAGTGCAAAATCTACCACTTACTCCAACAAATAAAGCAAGCTATTTAAAAACTCTGTGACAACCTATATACATTTTCTAGACTTGGAAAACTAGTTTCCAGATTTACACACATGCACATAAACCTCAACAACTGTAGACTCCACTGTACAAGCCCTGGCATCACTACACTGTACATGACAGCGCTTGTTTTGTGCCTGTAGTACATTGTATACCCATATCTTATTTATCTCTTCCGGAAATTAAAAAAAATATTCAATTAACTATCCAATGAAAGTTCACAAACCTGTCCAGTAATGCAAACTGCATCTCTAGATCATTAAGACTAAAAGGCTTCCTTAGCTTGGCATACTCGATGGCTTTCTCAAGAGGAAATCCTTTGGAGTAAAATGAAATCAGGCAGTCACAGATAGGCCAGCCCTCAACTGGGACATTCATGATGGTGTCATCAGGAAAAACAAAGATATCCACACAGTCAAAAGCACTCATACGGCCCAGAATCTCTTGCATTGGCTGTGAGTTAGTCTACATTGACCAAAGAAAACACACAGAGCAGATGTGTTAGTGTAACTTCGAAGAGGTTTATAACAACAACTTATACATGTGTTCTATAGTTTAGTTAGATGGTTTTGTAGGACTTTTCTTCAGACAGCAGTGGAGTTTCTATTCTGGTTGTCGTTCCAAGTGCTTTGATGCACTAAAGAACGACCACTATAAAATTTAGTATAATTATAACTTACATACCACGTCCAGTCTATCTTACCATAAATGTATCACAATAGTAATTTAACATTTTGATAAATTTGGTGAAAGCTTAACCTGACCGGACAAATTGACCAGGACCACCTACAAGCAGCCAGGTTCTTAATTCTTACATTATCAAGAAAAAACTGAACAGAAAAAATGTCTGATCAAACTGACTGGCAAAGTGACCAACAATGTCCTTGGATGGACAAATGAGTCAAGAAAATTACACATACAGTCAACTATAACTACTATAGCAGACACACTCTGGGAGGTCATTTAGTGTTTGTAATAGTGAGCATTTGTAATAGCAGGGTGTCTGCAATGCGAGAGTTGACTGTAATTGCAAACTATTATTTTGCCTTCTTATATAAAGGATTTAAAATTGTACAAATACAGTTACAGGGTATTCCAGTAGTACTATTCCTTGCCATAATCAAGACTTAATTAGTAGCCTATTGTAGTTATAATTGTAATAATTAATTGTAGTAGGAATTGTCTTGTTTAAAAGCCCCTTTGGGGAACGTCAATAAAGGATGTATACTGTTTGTTTGTATGTTTGTATTGTATCTATAGATACTATTTTATCCTGTTCAAGAAATGTTCAGTAATCTGTTAGCTTAATTTCAATGTCAGCTCAAAACTGTAAAAACCTTTTTACTCATTGCACAGATTCCAATCCTGATCTTAGGTATTCCCTCTTCTTCATCATCATCATCGTCATCATCCCCGACATATCTACTGAAAGGTCTTTGATAGTCACCCATTTGTTCCAAAAAATCAAGAAGGCTCAAAGAGGACATGACACTGAGTGACACCTGTCATTTACACGCCATCCCCTCATTATGTAAACAGCTCTGCTAATAAAGGTTGAAATAAGCTCAAGTTTAGTTTTAGAGATGTGACAATCAATCAAGCTTTAATAAACAATTCATTTAAAACTTTAAACTACTTGGCTTAAGAATTACTTAGTGAGGACATTGGTATAAAGTAAGGTAAGCTTACGTTGTTGCATTAAAAATTCTCGGCTCATCCTCGGTGTAAGAACCTGTAGCACTCACCAGTGACGTAAAACAAGAAAACAAAGAAGTCAAGATAATAGCCCCTAACCCTAACAATAGCTACAAAACAAAGAAAAAATTCACAGGTTATTACACCGAGGTAAACCAAAATATTAAGCTTAAGCTCACTGCACATGCCTAAGTTTGCAATTTTTGGGGAAAATAAACATGTTATAAAAACAAAAGTAAAACTACCTTCGACTTACCGACAAACAAAATTCAACACCAAAGAACATACCCTGCGAGACAGGGATCGGAACAGGAAAAATTTTAACAAAAAATTGCCTCTGGTAGCTAGACGTACCACTCACAACTCAGACACACGACACACCGCTTTGTTGTTTGGTCAGCAGCTAGATACCATCGAAAGGAGGGTATGTCATGTACCCTTATTAAAGTATATTTAGGATTCCTGTGTGTAATGATTATGTGTATTCCCTATATTCCCCTTCTTTTATGTCTATCTATTTTGTTGTTTTCAATTTAAAATTTAATTCTGATTTTTCTAGATTGAGGCCCGACGTAACTAATCGAACTGTTCGTAATCGAACTCTATCGAACTTAATCGAACGATTGGATTCGATTAGTTCGATAATCGAACCGAAAAACTTCTCTGCGAGTTCCATTGCGGTCGATTTTCGAACTCCGTTACCAGAAAGTGTGGAGATGTCTACAGGACAGGGGCTAATTGTGGAAAACTCTTTGGGGTCCCTGGCCCTTAATCCGGGGGGTGGGGCTGGTTTGAACTTGTGTCTAGTCTTAGGCCCTGTTTACAAGCAGGTAGGGTACCCCTTCTGCCAGGGTAACCCTAGCAAGAGGGTTAAAAGATAGCCCGGGTTTACAAGCAAAATTTTCAGGTAGGGTAACCCTACTGCCCGAGACAACTTAACGCTTGTCACGCTTCGGTAACCTTGCAAGTAAAGCACGAACAGATAACAAAACTGGAAAATAATTTATTTCCAAAGCAAAATTATGACAAACTGTGAAAGAACTTGATGTTTTCTGGGTCATAATTCGCTGATTTTGTCGGTATTGTGATCATATTTTGCTTTTGGGAGCCAAAATAGAGATAGCCCGGGTAGGCGGGTTAACCCTACCTGGAGTGTTTACAAGGGAAAAAGTTAACCCGCTTGCTAGGGTAACCCTAGCACGCAGATAGGGTAACCCTCCTACCCGGGTAACCCTGGCCGCCTTGTAAACACGACGAAGAAAATAAGAACAAATGTGTGCGTGCTAGGGTAACCCGCTTGCTAGGGTAACCCGCTTGCTAGGGTAACCCGCTTGCTAGGGTAACCCTCTCTCCTTGTAAACAGGGCCTTAAGTCTGACAGGGGCTGAGTGGTTAACATGTAGTAGCTGTCCAACGAGACTAAATTCTTGCCTTAGTGCATGGAAATTCCCAAAGCTGAGTGGGTTTATTGTTTTGGCAGAACCCTGCATCAATGCCGTGAAGGGGAGTAATGTTGTGTGGAGCGGCACACGGCCGCCGGGGGGAGGGGAGCGGTGTCTGGAGAGGTACGGTAGCAGATTTCAGGCGTTATTTCAAGGCGGCAGTTTAAAAGGTTTGCTGTCATTGAGGCATCATTGCAAAGAGCTTTTATCGCAGGGTTGCCTGGATGGTCCTGAATTCATCCACAAGTGGCTGATAGTTTTTATTATCATTTCCTGGTTGCACTCGATGAAGGGTGGGGTGCAAAACTTGGTAAGGATCACGTTATGACAACAATCATTCAAATGGGAGTTTGAATGTTTTTAACATTTACCAAATTTCGGACTCTTATCCGTCATCGTTTCTAAAAGATATAGCCGGACTACGTTTGTTAAATTTGAGTGGCCGCTTTATAGGGGTAAGGATTATAAAGACCTTGCTCATCGGGACGACCAAAAGGTTGCTGCGGCCGCTTAATAATAGGGATTTTATTTCCAGTATTTTACTGAGGACAATTTCAGGACTTTGATAAATGGCCGCTTTATAAGGGGTGGCCGCTTAATAGAGGTTCGACTGTCAACATAGCAGTAGCCTTGACTTGCTGCCAGGTGCTAAGGAGAACCTCAGTCAAATAAACCATGATAAAGTTTTGAAATACTATATTTTCAATTTATTTTCATTTCCTTTCACTTCAATGTTTCATTTCATATGAAATTGATAAAAAGATCAGAATTACATTTCATAATTATTTTAAAACCAGTAGCTATAATAACAAAATATATAAAACTCGTCGACGCTTTTAAAGAAAAATTAATTCTGCCTTTCGTTCGGCGATACTGATTTTTTACCGACTTAATAAATGTAGATGTAGACAATTCGACATGTCTAACAAATGACTGGGTAATACTTTTGTGAAAGAGTCGCCAAGCGTAGCGAACTTTCACATATTACACACATATTAGATCATTCATTTATCTTAGTGCATTACATAACACTGCATTGCATTTGCATTGCACTGCATCGCATCGAAGCACAGCATAGCAAATCACATTGCACTGCAATCCTTGTGCGTAACAGCTCTATAGTTTGTAACCTCATCGGTCTTTGTTCCTAGCCCGACTCTTTAGCAATACTAAAATGTACAATCTTGTGAATAGAGACATATGGTTTTAAATGAATTAAACATTGTTTACACTGTGCGAAATACTGTTCTGAAAAAACAAGAAGCCATGGAGGACAATGGTTAGAGATGGGTAGAATGAGAAACTTTTGAGCTATTTTCCTAACGAACTTAATTTCAGACCCGCGATGTAGTTTCTTTGACACTTGTCACATAAATGTAATAAAAATACCTGATTTACATCTTACCTACTACCAGTTTTATAATTTTGAAATCACAAGCTATGATAAAAAATGTATAAAAAATACACCATCTCACTTGCTATCAGTGCGAAAATATATAAATTTACCTATTTAAAGTGCCTATAACCCCAGAATTGTTTTTTGGCTAAGATGAAACTTAGACAAACACACAAAAAGAATTTGCCAAAATTTTCGGTTTGTGATATTTTTTTAAAAATATCACAAACCGAAAATTTAAAAGGGCTTTAAAAATTAACATAAAGTAGCTGAAATTTGATACATGACCGAGCTGGCGAGACGGCCTGGGTCTATTACTGGGTTGACGTCACAGACTGTTTTGCATGCATGTTTATAAAGAGTTAATGCTATGTAAATGATATGTGACGTCAACCCAGGAATATACCCAGACCCCTCACCAGCTCGGTCATAACACAAAAGATATCAAATTTCAACTACTTTATGTTAATTTTGAAAGTCCTTAAAAAGTCACAAAGTGAGAAATTTGGCAAATTCTTTTTGTGTGTGTGTCTAAGTTTATCTTAGCCAAAAAAAGAATTTGGGGTTATGGGCACTTTAACACTTGTGGCAACGGTGACTCAGCTGCAAGACAGATCAGTCTTGCCAAGAATGTAGTTTCTTGAATGCTTCTGTTAGCAAGTCTGCAACGTTACCCTCCCGCCAAGGCACTGTTGGAAAACGGACTTTAACGTTTTGACCAGTCACTTTGTCAAAGAATTTGTCCATCGTCTTTAGAGGTACTGCATTGTGTAATGTGCACAGGGGATGCAGTGATTCCACTTTGGTCATTTCTTCATAAAATTCTGCAACTTCGGAAATAAAGAAAATTTCCAACAGTTAGCATAAGACTACAAAGATTTTAAAAACGTTAAAAAGCTCACATTTTTTTAAGTCTCCGCAGGTCATTTCAACGAAGGACACGATCGTGAAGGTGTTGCTTTTTTCGGTAAATGCCCATGAAAAATTCCGATGACTAGATACATGAAGTAAATGAAACATTTTCCAGTGGCGGATCCAGACCTTGAGCTAAGAGGGGGAGGGGGGGCGGTCATGATTTACTTGCCATGGCGGCCATTTTCCCTTCAGTCATTTCTTCTTTTTTTTTACCCAAAATAAGGGAGGGGGGCGGGCCCCCGGGCCCCTCCCCTAGATCCGCCACTGATTTCAGCATTGTGTTGCATCGTAAATACCCTTTTCAAGAACGAATCTGGTGTTACATCGAGACAATAAGTCATCTTTTAGTTCATTATTTCAATTTACTCTCATAACCTGTCTCTTTGACAAATTAGGGATAGAGCAAGTAAACGTTTGATGTCGGGACGGCAACGAAATGCTTCTATTTGTGTTCATACCTCTCATTCTTCTTAACCGAGGAAGAACAAGACTAAAACACGGTCTATGTGGGTTCATGCAGTATTTGTAAATAAGACGTTGTTGTTCTTACTGCGTGGCTTGCTACTTTTCTTGGAGTTTTTCGTAACTGAGTGTGGCCTCACAACCCAAGCACTTTGAATGTCGAAGGAAAGCTTTCTAAGGGCACGAATTGCAGACGCTGATCCTACACAAAACAGCAATACATGGTTACACCAATATTGAGAGCAACTATAACAAGAATTAAATTACTATCTCGTTGCTCGGTTTATGGAGCGATGCAGTGGCTTTTAACGTGAGGCATGCAGTGAGTGCACCCCGCCCCCACCCAATCCTCCAGGTGAGAGTGACGAATATCACAGAGCAATAAAAGTTCGGAGGACTTTCAATACGTCTATCTTCCTCTCCCTCTTCACTTGTTGAGAGTGGGGAAACGTCAAAGAGCAAGTTGTTCCATTTCCGACGCTTTAACAGAAGAATACGTTGGAAAAATGAACACAATTTGTACCTTCGATCAAATTTATGGTGAAAGAGTACATAGGTAAACGTCTAATTATACAGTGCACTCGTTTTATCCTAAGTTGTTAATGAAATCCAGTCTTAAAAACTGAAGATCAACTAAGGAAGCAGTTAAAATTTTAAAAGTGATACTCCAACCGGTGTCGTAATATAAAAAAAAGTAGTAACCACTGAAGCCTGTCAGAAATCAATGAGAGCAGCAAACCATGCCACAATCAGGACTGAAAAATGAACAAAAATTAAACTGGTTATAAAAGCCCGTGGTTTTGCGTTTGCTCCCGATCGGTTGAAGTAACAGGGAGCATTGGTTGGAGTGGGAGCAGTGGTTGGAGCACGTAATACAACAACAAAATGCACACAAGTCCCACTAGTAATGTAGAACGCCTTAAACAGCTCTCTCTCTCTTATTATGCATCAACAATGCTTAAAATTAGATGTGGGGTTCAATTAAAAACAAGTTAGGCCATGGCACCTATGAAACCCGAGCCATCTCAAGAGATTTTACTGCCAAGCACTTGAGATTCTATGGTCTTTTTTCTTGCCAATAGTGTTCTTACCAGCACTGAATCTTTTCTTGTATGGAGAAGATGACTCGATAGTCTTCACTTGTTGACCATGCTCAAAGCTAACCCTCCGTGGGAGAGCAACTGGAGGTTTTGAGGTTTCTGTCAATAAACCAAGTCATTAAAGTGAAAGAAGTTACATGGATGTGATCAAACCTTCTTACAAATAATCAGATCCTGCTAGGGATTCAGCAAAGAAAAAGGAGAGCCTTTTTCATCGGCGAAACTCTTTGTTGCCAATCAAATGGAATACCCCATTGTATGTTATGCAAAGTTATGTTAATGTTTCAGACAGTGGTATAGTCTAAACAATGCTGCAACAGTAACTGAATTTTATGCGCCTACAATGTTACAATTTCACATTACATCTGGCCACTTTGAATTGGATCTTTGAATTGAATCTTCATATAATAACCCAATACACAGTGCAAGATGTCATACTCATCTTGAAGTTTCATAGCTTGGCCAGTAAGGGATAAACGGATAAGTAATAGTCAATGCAGACTATAGGGGAATCCTTGTTTACAATATTTGCCTCATTAGCATAAGCAATTCAGTTTTTGATGGAGTTACAAATAAGTCAGTTCTGAATATTGAAAGGTCACAGTACGATTAACTCTGCCAGTAAATAGGAGCCTGATGTATTGAATACTTTTTGTGCAACACGTGTTTAAAAACTCAGAATTTAACAAAGAATGTATGAGCTCATTAGCGCTTTTGCCACCCAGAAATTTTGCAGTTTTTGAAAGACAATTTCTCCTTGAATATTACACCCAAAGGGCTAAAAACTTCACCATGCACTAAGTTCATTAGCTCTTAAGCTGCCTGGAGTCAATTCACATCTAACATGTTGCCTTCTGTGTGCAAAGCCGTATGCAAATGAGCAAAAATGTAAACAATGACGTCAGCATGAATCCGCCTATTAAACATAATTGTACTTCCTTTTGGTTTTTAAAGATCCAACAGAAACTGGCAAATACTTGAAGGGTTATTAGGCATAGATGCGTCATATCATATCATGTTCCCTTCACTAACTGAATATGTAATATTAAAATGTACTGCACAACTATTAAATTAAACAAACCACCTAGGCTATTTAATCACACTACACCATTTTTAAAGAAGTGTTAACCCTTCCCGGGCTTTTGTAGTAACAGTAAATCATACTTGTTTGGCTAGTCCATACAGATTTCTCTCACGTTCTTCTTATGCATGACAACTGCATGGTTATTGCTCACTGCATACCTTGTGAATTCTTGTCAAGATTAGCATCTTCTATCATAGAATGAGACTTGGGTCGCCCAACTGGTACATGGGGTTCTGATGCATCTTCTTCCACAATACAGGTAACTGAACTGATCTTTCTCCCTCCTTTTTCTTTCTGTGTAACATCTCGTGTTGCGGTTGCAGCATTGTTCACAAAGTCAGTTTCAGACTTACGTCTTCTGATTTGCGGGCCTTTTTTCCGAATCAGCTGTCCAGGTTTATCAGTGGTAGCCGCACCGTGAAAACTCTTTACTTCAGTGTCACTCATGCTGTGCCGCCGTCTGCTTAGCAACTTTTCCTCTCCAGGTATTTCATCCATGGAGATACCAGAAGAAAGACAAATGTCCTCCACACTTGCTCCTAAGGCAGAATCAGAGTAGTCATCGCTTCCGATTGCAGAACGTGGGAGCTCATTTCCGCTGTAAACAACTTCATCATAAGCTTCAAACACATTACTTTCTGCTGCTTCCTCATTAGCTGACTCAAGAATCTGAGAAGTTCCAGTGGCGTTTTTGATACAATCCTGATTGTTTTCAGCCTCATGCTGTCCAGGATCTTTGCTTGCGGTTTCAAGAAAATGAGACGATGTGGAAAGATCACAAAGAGATGGGTCCTCGCTCTGGTGACCACTATCCATCATTGTAACTTCATCAACTTTGCTGGTCTTACAAGCATGTTGGGCATCTCTGTCAGTTGAAGGGAACTTGGCAGCATAAGATCGCATCTCCTCTTCTCTGGCGTTTCGTGATACAGAAGTACTTGCCAAGAATTCTGGGTCATCGATGGTCTTTGCTCCAGGACTGAAGTGGAGTTCAACGTGAAATCGGTGATCAGAAAGGGGATCCGCCTCAGGGTCTTCATACAACATGAGTACCAGCTGAGTCATATAGTTTAGCTCGGGAACCTGTGCCAGGAATTCTACAGCTGTCTGCCACTGCTCATCTGGAATATTCTAGAACGTTTCAAACCGAAACAAGACTATGGTAAAAATATGAATAACATCGCCATACTAAGTGCCTTTACAAGGCAAGATACCAAAGATGTAAAAGTAAATTAGTCCTGAATTAAGACTGACGGACACTAGAAACATGAAAAGGCCACAGGCATTGTGTACAGACCAAACTCTAGGTTTTCATGGCAACTAATTTAGAAGTGATAACACCAACATAGATTTTGGCTTACTTCAAAAAGCTTTCCATGTCTAAGAGCATTCATCACGGTATGTACTTGACTCTCGCTAGTGAAGTACAGTCGCGTCCGAACTTGACGGTGGGGAGTTTCCACGCTCTGCAAGTAGCTATAGAGACAAGTATGTGAAGGCAATTAATGTAAAATAGAAAAGAAGCAGAGCTAACTTATACAATGCACATGCAGACATGTTATTTGACCTACCAACCTTTTTTCAATTTTCTTATTTTCGCCAAGTTCCATATATTTCTGTCCTGTTTAAAGACAACATCTCCTAGCCTTGAACTTTCCTCGTTTTACTCAATGAAAAATATTTTATGAAGGAAAACTTCGGTTTAAAAATAATAAATTGACGAAATTCAGAGTGGAATGGCCAACACTGTGCGCGTGAACTACTCTATTTTTTGCACTTCTGTTTTCTTTCCTATTTTTCACCTTCGCTCTTTTATTCTCGCTGTTTTTTGTTTCTATATGTGCAAGTTCGGTCGATCTTTACAGAGGTGTAGTAGCCTAATGATTACTGACCTCTACTGGGACTAAAGGCTGAGTTTTGAAAAACAATGAATTTAATAATCTGTCTACTTCTTACTCAGGATTCAGCCGAGTATGGATGTCTGACGAGTCAGCATGTCGCAGATCTCCTTTGATGTTTTTTAAGAGCCTTGCGCATACACTTTGAGCAACGCCTAGCTTCTCATCTCTTGTGATTCCATATTCCTGAAAGATAGTTAACCCGACTTAGGCCCGGTTCAGAGGCCGTACTTCACATGAGCCGAATCGAATTCAATGAATTAAGTTCATGTGAAGAACGGCGTCTGAATCAATTCGAAACGGCTGATACAATTTGGATCGGCTCAGCCGTTCTTCACGCCTGGCTCAGCCGGGAATAACGGCTGTGGACCGGCTTTGATTCAGACGCTGTACTTCACAAGAGCCGAATCAAATGCATAAATTAATTTAATACACAATCGATTTGGTTAAACCTCTCCAACAGGACACTTTTCCACCAATTCGGTTGGAAATTTTCATATATGTTCGACAATCCTGTCAACCACATCATTCCAAAAAAATGTAAACGACAAATGCTCAACCAAGTCAAATAACGAAAAATAGCTGCTCCCAGTATAAAATGATCGAGCGAGCTATCAACAGCTTCAACCCAAAACGGTTGGAACAGTGTTAATTAAAAGTTAAAATTAAAAGCGGTTGTGATTAAAACGGTTAGTTCTACTATAGCCTGCGAGCAGGCTCACTTGTTGAAGGCCCACGGGAAAACGCGAAAGGGTGACGGAGGGCGGGGAGAATGGGGCGAGGAAAAGTGAGCCTGCACGCGAGCTTTTGAGTTTTGAATTCCGCCCCTCGCGAGGTGTCAGGTCGGCATTTGTCAGCGCATTGCACGTGGAGACTTGTGAAATGCAGTATTACACAATCTATTGCCCTGGCTTTTGTAACCTGTCATTTTTAACCAATCGGATCGCTGCGTTCGTCAGCTAACGCGGGGAATTCAAAACTCAAAAGCTCACGTGCAGGCTCACTTCTCCCCGCCCTCCGTCGCCCTTTCGCGTTTTCCCGTGGGCCTACAACAACACGTGAGCCTGCTTGCAGTCTAGTTCTACTAGAACACTTACAACTGTATAGATCTCTAAGAAGGACCTAAAGGCATTAACATGCATCTTTTACAAGATTAAAATGTGCAAGTCGATACAAGACAAAGACGGCTCATGCGTGCGAGTGAATACCAATCTTCACAAAGTGCGATTTTGTCCAAAAGTGGGTTCACTGAGGCTCTAATTTGACTAGAAATATTTAAAACGAACGCTACATGATATTAGTATGAATGATAGGTGAAAGTTTTCCCAACATTTTACAGCCATTGCGTTTAAGCCAACCCAAAGTTTGCTATAGACGAGTCCGTCCAGATTCCAAATGGACACCATAACTGCAATTCTTTATCCACAGGCTTTCGACTGACCAACTCACCTGTGGAATAACGATGTCTGCAAAGGCCTTGGCACACTTGAACAAATCCAGACTGTTTATCAAGTTCAACTGACTAAATTTAATAACAAAATAAAAAGACTCAGTTGGTGGTGACCGTGATATAAAAACTGTACCCATCCTTCGTTTGCTGTGGTCTATTAGCAAGTGTGATAAGGGACAGTATTTTCACTGTCACTTTGGATCATTCTAATACCATAAGTATGTATTTCTACTAGCCAGAAATTTCAGCAGTCTCTCGCCAGGTGGTACGCGAGAGTAAGAGACAACTCCTGAGCATGGCTACATATCCGCTTTCATGAGATGTGCTTCTTATCTATTACATTCTACGTCCAGCTCTTCGCAGACCACCCTTCATAGACACTACCATCCATTCAGCCATACGCCTTCACGAGATTTGTTGAATACACCTAAAAGTTCGACTTGATTACTTCAACTGTTTGTAAATACGATTTTCAAAGTTCCAACCTGTTATGATGTACGTCATACTTGACACAGTCGTAGATATCTGGAATAAGACTTATATCAAACTTCCCACTTCTCAGCTTGAAATCCTAAGAGAAACCAAAGCAATTTTGTGACATGTGGAACTACAGTGAAACCTGTATTAAGCGGACCCCGTATTAAGCGGACACCCTCTATTAAGTGGACACCAGCTTGAGTCCCTAAATTTTCTTCCCACATTTACTGTAAAATAAACCTGCGTTAAGCGGACACCTCTGTTAAGCGGACGCGGACACCAATGTTAAGCCATTTTGTTGCACAAAACCTGCAATAAGAGGACACTTCAAGGGCTTTTCACCTCTAAAAGCTCAGCTCAGAAACCGTTAACATTGTTCAGCGATGTCGTTTTAAAACTAAGTAGACTATTCCAGATTGATGCATTGACTGTCTGGACATTATGCTATGAGCAGTCTTTGACATTACACTGTGTTACTCTGTGTTACAAAAGGGTTAATAATTAACTATTATTGCTGAACCTGTTTAGAGCGGACACCCTGTATTAAGCGGACACTAGTGAGGGTCCCAATGGTGTCCGCTTAATACAGGTTTCACTGTATCAGATGTGAAAACTGAGCTCTGCAATTTCCTTCAAAAAGGACTAAATTAATTTTCCTCGCAATTCCCCATGCAAAAAGTGTGCTACAAAAAATGTTATTGTTGAAATTCTCCCAATTAACTATCAGTATTTGCACCAAAAATGCAGCACCAAAATAACACAACTGAAGGGGCAATTCAAGATCAGCGATTAGAGTTGAAATGTTAAAAAGCAGACAGACCCTGACAACTTTCCAAATGCCCCAGAAGGGATTGCCTGTGAGACAGATATTATAGTGTTTTACGTTCGCATTTTTCCCAACGTAAGTAACCTTTTCTAGTTTTGTCCATCTGTACATCATCAGCTCGAGTGTTTCATCCTGGTAAAGAAATGGATCTGTGTCATACGAACAAGAGAGAGAGAATGTGTTAATTAACCTGACGGTTGAGAAATGTACATTTCATGTTTGTGATAATCTGATAAAATGTTTTGTTTTGCCGAATGAACTTGTTGACAAACCTCTGTTTACAGTTTAAGGAATTTCACATTCTTTTTACTAGAAACGAAAACGCTGCAAAATAAGGAACCATCCTACCTCTTGGATCATACACTTTCTGAGCAATCAGCTCTTTCAGATGTCCTGTAAGAGCCTGCATTAGGTTATAGATCTTCTCACACATTTTGTAGGGATTCTTCACAAACTTCATGGCATTGATCAGTGATTCACACCTGGTTGGCGCAAGCTATTTAAAATAAATGTCAAAATAATCGATCTGTTACATGTGATTAGCCGGGTAATTGATATTGAGAATGACAGTTACTGGTGACTGGTCTTCATCTGTAGTTTCTTTAGCGTCTTTACCTGAAGCTATCAGGATCGTTTCTATTCTCCCCTACCAGGCATGCTAGTCCATCGCAGGGCTAACAATTTTTTTACGATAACTGCAGAAATTCTCGCGCGCTCATTGGCTAATTTTTATCGTCAATATGCGGACAGACACATGAATTTGAAATTCGTGCGACGCGTCAGCGAGCGAGAGCGGGCAATTCGAGCATTTGTTATCGTAAAAAACACATTGATGTCAGTTTTTAATGAGTCTGTCCTGTTATTGACAATGAATTTCGTCATCACATTGTCAAAGTAGTCTGCGGATCCACTCGGCTATCGCCTCGTTGATCCACAGCTACTTTGACAATGTGGTGACGAAATTTATGATCAATAACAGGACAGACGCATGAAAAACTGACGTCAATTTGTTAAATACACCAGGGTGGAGAGATTCCAAGAGCAAGGCACAAAGACTCAAGGGAGGGCCTGAACTCAGACCACCTTTTTACGCGTCCAGCGATATACCCATTAGACCATTATGTCCCACTGATGTTTGAATAAGCTGATAAACACTACTCAGACTGTCAAGGCCTCAGACACCGGCACCAGTGCTGTTACTCTTAGCTTCAAAGTATGGATTGGTGCTAAAACATTATTGACAATATTTTGTTCATCATCTAAAGGTGGGATATTTATCGGGTATAACTAACTTAGAAATGCCTCTGAAACAATAGAGGCCTGTAACAGTATTTTATGACTGACTATATATATTTTTCCCAGTTGATCGCGACACCCACGAATGTTTTTTGCTGCCTTCAGGATAATGTTTTTGATGTTGCGAGTTTGTTTCAAACCAATCACGTGGTACATTTGAAACAAACAGATTGGCTTGAAACAACCATGCGGCATCAAAAACAATACTCTGAAAGCGGGAAAGAGATGGCGAGATGCCTGGTGGAGAGATGGCTGGGAAGATGAAAATCTACCGTCAATGGAAGTGATTCACCAATTAAATATCTTGAATATGAAACATTTTAGGCAATAGGGGAAGGAAATCTTCACAAACCTTGGCAAAATCTGCTTCCTTAAAATCTTCATTAGAATGAAGCATTTTATGTAATCTGTGCTTCACCCTGCAAAGGAACAGTAGTTACTGCACTAAAGGAATGTTGTCACTTTAGCCAATTAGTAGATTATAGTGCAATATAACTGGTGATGGAGCCCGACAAGTCCTCC
>OZ026595.1:42178473-42183473 GCA_964020085.1 Micromussa lordhowensis
ATCCAGATTGTATGGTTTGTACAACTGAGGAGCTAGTTCTTGTACAATAAGGCTCATTAACACTTGGGCAGCATCATCATAGTACTTCTTGGAGGTCTTGACAAAGCTAAAGCCATTGACATCGCAAACATATGACTTGCCATGGGTTCGGAGCAAGTCACAACCACAAACTGTTTGCTGTGAGGAAAAAAACATCAAAGCTGCAAAGAAACTGCGGCACATTAAATATTCATACTCTGATGGTGATTATCATACTTCCTTCTGAGTAAATTCTGAGGTCTTGATAGTACATGAGATATTATTCCTTGCTTTGTTTCTTCTTGCAAACTGTACACTTTCCTACACGAAAGGTGGAAGGGAATCTGAAGGGGAATAATGATTCTTCCAACCTCGGTTTGTGGTAATTTCTTCCTGACATCCGGGCAGCCTTTTGCGGGGTTTGGTACCAAAAGGTAAAGAAATTCAGAAATTATCAGTACAAAAAGGGTTAAAAGTTAGAGGAGTACAGGCTCAAAAGCAAATATCACCTTATACCTTGAACATTTTGCAAACTTTGTGGGCCAGTTCTTTCTCATGCTGATCAAGAATAATTGGGTATCGTATCTCCTTCCCTTGGCTGTCTCTTTCAACTTTGCCATCAAGTGAGGGAGACTTGCGGGCTTCAGCATGAGCATACTCTGGACCAACTGTGTACACCTTGAAATAATGTCAATACGGTAATTACAATTACAAGTTGGCAAAATCACCTTGAATTATCTGTATAATAGGTATCTCAACACACTCGGTAGGATGTTGTCGTTACACCCCATGCACATCATACTACTGCCAATTCTCATTGTGGATGCTTTTAAAAACACTTACAAAATTAGAATAGTCTCAATGACAGCTTAAAAAGGTAATAAATATTTTGTGCAACTTACAGGAGAGGCATCAGGCACCATCTGAGATGGCCTCTAGCTGTGACATTATCATAGATCCCCAGATTGGGCATAAAAGATTTTGTTTGTTTAGCTACTTTTTGGAAGTGGTCACAAAAAAGTAATTATTTTAATCTCTTTTCTTTCCAGTCACACCAGTTCCTGCTTGAAACTCTTTCTGCAACTTGTGCACAAAAGGATAAAATGTGTGTTCCGACCACCTTCAGCCATTAACTGTCACGATGCATCAATTAGTTATTGCAATAGATATTACAATCTAAAGGTCACATTTAGACTGCACAATTTCCAAGAATCTGCTGGCAAAGTACTTTCTTCCATCTTCAGAACAGTTTACCTTCCATATGCCAGAAAAAGGTAACACATAACCACAAAATCCACTCAGGCGTGATAGGCCAGGACAACTATAACAAGCACTAGCTAGGCTGCCACAGTCACAATACAACAGCAAGAATATCACCAGCCTGTGAATTTAAAGAAGACCCGCAACAGCAGGTCTTTTGTAAAAGAGAGCAGCACACCACCATGGCCACCTCAGAGGAGATACAACAACCACCTGTCTTGCTGCCATCATGGGCATCACCAGTTTTGTGAAAGACCAGCTTTATGATTGGAGTATTTGGTAGTGACCACAAATGAGGGAGAACATTTTAATTTTGACCTTGGCAAGAAATAAAACCATCATTAAATACTCTGAAGATGTAGCTCAGTTAACTCAAAATAAGAGATATCTTTCAGGGTCAAATTGTTACGTTTTGGCACTATCAATGGAGTTTGGATTTATTTTAGAAAATTGCATGTAGGTAAGAGAAAACACAAGAAGGTCTTTTATTACAAAACATGCCCATTTCATTGTGATAAGTATGTGGTGCAGATGCAGAGGGACTTCGGGACGTGTAATAGGTTTTTGAAGTATTGGGGAAGGCACAAGTGATTTGGTCTTCCAAAGCAGTAACATCATTAAGCCATGACATTGCTGTGATGCAATGCTAAAATATGTGAAATGGGCTTTCAAAAAGGTCAAGGACTTCTTGCAGGTTCCACCTTTCAAAGCAGGTTGTATCATCTAATCACTTCACAGAAGACAACATTGGCTTCACGCAGGATGACAAAACATACATACATTTATTAGATGTACGTCTGTTCAAAGCCACATACCGGAAGATGCAGTCAGGCAGGTTGGGCTATAATTTCCTTGCAGCTAATAGATAAAAGGGGTAGGACGAAAATACTGTCAGCAAGCGTCACAATGCAAAGCCATCAGAAATATTTTGGGCCATTTTCTAGACAGTGCCTTTTGAAAGCTACATTCCAACATGAGACACAGCATCAATGAATGCCAGAAACAAGATGGAGCATGCAGGCTATTGGCAAGTCCTGCATGACTGGGATCTCCAAGGAAGGGCTCTGATGTTTCCCTTTTTGTGTGGCTCGTTCCTGTTTGAATCTAGTCATTCTGGCCTTCCAGGAGGTACCACTTGTACTTCCTGTTCTTTTTTCACTAAACTATTTCAATAATCTTGTTCTCTCTTTCTTTTTTCCGTTTAAAATAAACTTTGAGAGACTTTGCTGTATTCATTGAGAAACATTGATTATATATGTATAAATACATAATTGTGTATCATGCAAAAGACACATTTATTTAATATACCGATAAGCTAGCTCTTGGAGTTATTTTGTGCCATCAAAAGTCATTTTCAGGTTAACCTGACTTATAAATAATTGTAACTTTCCACCCTTTTCACCAGTAGGCACTACAGGGATGAGTGAGTGAGTGACAAATTGTAGCTGATTGATGAAAGGTATCTTAAATAATGGTCAACTCCTTGTTTACCTTCACATCTGTCCCATCAGTAACTACAAAGTCTTCATAGATGTATGACCCTTCTTTCCTCACAGAGCTTACAGGCGAATAGACGCTACTTCTGTCTCCGACCTTTCTGAACAATCTCTGGCTCCCACCACCAGCTGCCGAGGGGAAATAGATATACACATTATGGTCTTCTGCATTCACTGGCTTCTCAACAAAGGGTTTTTGGAACACCTTATTGCCAATCTGCACTGAATCATCTAGTTCAACAAATTTTGTGTTAATGGGATTTCCATCCTCGTCTCGTAGCAATATTGCATGTCTTGGTGTTTCTATTCCAGCAATCTCCAGGATACTGTATATTGTTGGTCTAAAAAGAAGGAATGAACAATGTTGAACAGTGCGTGTCACATTATCATCCACTTTTATGTTATTTGTTTTATCCTTGGCAAGCACCTCAGATGAATCAAGCAAGATAGCATCTGATCCAAGTTATTTGTTGGGTGTTTAGTATCATATTGAGCAAAACTAAAAAAGTACATAATCAACATACACTATATAATTTAAGACAAACAATAAATTATTTACTTGCCAAAGACAACATCATAACTTTATGCTAATGCAACAGAGAGTGATTGCAAAATATTCCTTTAATTTTAGCTGTCTGACTATCAGTAGTACATTAATTTGTAACTTGTGTCCCCTAGACTGGTACAAATGTAAATAGGATAACATCCTTGTAGTGTTTCTTTTAAGATATTACATTCCTAATACATATAGCTACAGTATAGTAATAGGGGAGCTCCTGTGCACTGAAGGCGCGGGAGCGGAGACCCATTCCTTAGAAAATCTGATAACCCATTAATCTAAAAGATTTTGGTTGTCATGTAACTGAACGTACGTATGTCTGCACCTCCTTATGCTAATATCTTGAAAAATAAGAGAGTAGCACCATCTATTACCATGGCCACATCATTGACTTTGGGCATCCATGTTATGGTTAATTGACAGCTGTCAAAGCAAGCTACATGTATCCACTGATCAGTATCACATGACCGTATCACTGGCTCAGGTTTAGAGCTCATCGAGGCCGGATGTTTATTTTTTTTAAGTTGGCTGCTGAGCAGGGTCTGTTTTTTGATTGGATCGCGGGCTCAAGCCCAATTACTACTCTGGGGGAGAAGGAGGAAGCACACGCAAAGGCAAAATTTTGACGCAAATTAACCCCTGGCATGTTGTTGACTTTTCTTCTAGTATAGTATATATATAGTATATATATATATATACTATATATATATATATAGTATATATTTTAATCTGTCAGAAATTTGTTTACTTTTAATTATTCATTTATTTATTTTCAATTTTAACTGCTTGTAAATTTCATATATTTTTAATCATTTCACTCAGAATTGTAAAGCGCATTTGATCATGCCTACCATGAAAAATGCGCTATATAAGTTCCAATTATTATTTATTATTATTATTATTCTCAGATTTTCCTTGTTTAAATTTAACTAGAAAAAAACACAAACCACATGCTGAACAATTACATGCACCCATAATTGATCATGGGGAGGCGCGGTGGCCTCATGGTTAGTGCGCTCGACTCCGGAGCGAGCGCTCCGGGTTCGAACCCTGGCCGGGGACATTGTGTTGTGTTCTTGGGCAAGACACTTTACTCTCACAGTGCCTCTCTCCACCCAGGTGTATAAATGGGTACCGGCGAATTTAATGCTGGGGGTAACCCTGCGATGGACTGGCATCCCATCCATGGGGGAGTAGATATACTCCTAGTCGCTTCATGCCACGGAAACCGGGATAAGCTCCGGCCTGGTGAGCCACTTGGCTCGTATGCAGACTTTACCTAATTGATCATATTTTGAGTTTCTGATCCAATCATGAGTTCCGCCTTTCAGCTTGGCTAAATCTATAATAATTATATTAGTCTAAAATTGACAGGTTTAAGTATCATAATACAAACATACAAACCTGTCCATTAAAGCATACTGCATCTCCAGATCATTCAGAACAAAAGGGTTTGTAAGCTTGGCATACTCAATAGCTTTCTCAAGAGGAAATCCATTTGAGTAAAATGAAATCAGGCAGTCACAGATGGGCCATTCGTCCACGGGAACGTTCATGATTATGTCTTCAGAAAATACAAAGATGTCAGCACAGTCAAACACAGACATCCGATTCAGAATCTCTTGCATTGGTGGAGAATTTGTCTTAAAAAGAATTTTAACAAGAAA
>OZ026595.1:42190973-42209973 GCA_964020085.1 Micromussa lordhowensis
GTGGTTTCTCCCTCCTTTGGAGTAGGAGAAACCAATTGCTCACAGGGTAATAATCACCCCCTGCTATTATTAAAGAAATAAGCTTTGTAACTACACTCATACTCAGTTTAGCATCTTAACTTAGATCATTCTTTAATCCCTGTTGTCAATTTTGGTTATGCATAAGTTTCATTTTGCATACATATATTAAATTAATATTTATGTATGAATGGCAAAAATAATAATAATAATAATGAACACTTAATTTATAAAGTGCGGAAATCCAAACGTCCAATGGTGCTAGATAGAAAACATAAGAAGGAAGATAACAATTATGCAATCACATTAAAATATCTAAAAATTAGACAAAAAATGAAAAGATTAGCTTGGTCAATAAAGGAATTATTATTAATAAGGCTTTTGGGGAAATTTTTCTTGCAGGATACGGCAGGTAGTCCTGAGCAGGCAAGATACACTGTAGCTCTCCATCTTGACTGCTCAGGTGGCCAACCACAGCACACAATATTTGATTCATCTTGTCTGCTCATAGAGCTAGCCATGTAATAAAATGCTTACATGTGTATTCAACTACTTCTCTTATCTTTGTAGATACATCAAGTCTTCAGATAAAGTTTACTTGAATGCTAAGAGTCATGACCTGGAAGGTGATGAAGAGTATGCGTATGTGTTCTATATGCGTTTTTTTAATATCATCTCCTTGATTAAAAAGAGTAAGAAATACTCTGACAACAAGGTGAGTGCACAAACATTATTTCAAATGTGCTGTTTTAAGAATTATTTATACCCACCGTAAGGAAGATGATTGGAGATTCGAAGCTACTCTACAGACATCTTGTAGAGAACTGCAGACAAAACTCTATTCTAAGCGTGCTCAACAATTTCCTGTTTTGATAAAGTACTCTCTGATAGCTTAGTAGGAAATCTATACAAGCATGGAAGAAAAAAAACCCTGATGATGTACAGGGAGGCAAATGGGGAACATTCGTTGGTGTGTATGTACATGTGGTACAAGAACATGCAATATTATTTTATTTGGTGATCCCAGTAAATGCAGCACCCTATTTTTTCATATTTTGTAGAAGTACTTTGACAATTTAATGGGGACAACAAAAATTGTCAAGTCTATAGAACGAGCTGAAGCACTGCAAAAAAGTCTTGATAAAAGGTAGGTTTCTTTGATTTTACTATTTTCATACTGCATGCCTGGAGGAGGGGGCCAGATCCCACCTTTGGGGAAAAAGCAGATCTTAGTAGGCTCTATGAAGTGGGTTCACATGATGTCACAGCAGCAATTTTGGTGACTCCCAAAACAGTAAAATGACGGCCATGTTGGTGTCCCAAACAAACCCTGTGGGAGTTGAACTCTTTCCTTATGAACTCTTTCTCCAGTAAATTTGCATGGCTGCTGGTCACTTGACTGACAATGCTCTATGAAAAATTCAGTCCAGTAATATTATTTTTTTCATTCTGGGTGGACCCTACCTTTTGAACTCCAGGCCCACATATTTTACATAGTCAGGCACTTTTGTGTGGATGCACTGCACCCAGTGGCATTTTGTAGTACAAAATAACCTGCCAATGTGTCGGCTAATTCTGTAGGATTTTTCATGTACATGGTATATCATTTTGTCAAGGGAAAAAAATGGTAACTGCTTAAAGTGCAACTAATCCCCAAAATTGCTTTTCGCTTATATAAATCTCCTTATTTTTCTGATCACCGCTGCAAAAAACTATCATAGCCCTTTCCATGGCCATGACTGAGCAGTAACTAAGAATGGGGTGAGTTGGCCTGTGATGTCATCGAAGGACAAATTTTTCCATGTTTTTTAATAGTTGGCAGAAAAATATGCTCTCATCGTTATGAACTGTCAAAGGTTCAGTAAGACTACTTAAAAAAGAAGTGTTGTATGTACATGTAGATGAGTAGATTAGCCAAATGGGCTGGCAAATTGTCATTCGTGACTTGCAGTGTGGTGGGCTCAACTGGTGACCTGCACTGCACAAAAAATATTTAATTACACATTGTAACTGTCTTAATCATAGCTAGATTCCAAATTGTATCGCTAGATGATACAGTTCTTTCATTTAAAAGTCTTGTCCATTTTTGATAAAATATGAAGCACAAATGCCCCAAAGTTGTATTCACAGCGCTCAAAACCCAGTCAAACGTCTCCTGAGTGTTTTGAGCCTTGTCCTTTGATGATGCCACAAGAATCCCGGCCCAGATCCCACTATGCACAAGAATCGTGGGGATTTTATCAATCAATACTTTTTTGCTGAAGTAATTGGGAAAACATGTAGATTTCATTTAATGACAGAAATTTGGGGGGTTAGTTGCACTTTAAAATAGGAAAAGTGTATTTCAACAGTTAAGATACTGTATCATTGCATTTGGTGAAATGTTGAGCTCAGAACAGAACTTTAATTACTTGTTCATTTGTGTAAAGTTATATTTGTTCAATCCAAGTACACCCTGGAAATTTAATCACTGTGATTGTGCTGTCATCTTAGCTGAGGGCCTAGAACTTGTTTCTTCAGGTATGAAAAGCTCAGTACTAAAGAAGAAGCTGACAAAAAAGCACAGGAAGAAGCAAAGCGAAAAGAAGAGGAAGACAAGAGTAATGTTCATGTTTTTTTAAATTATTTTTTAATAAAAAGTGAAATGTAAAGATAAGGAATTATTTATTGCACCTTCTGTTTATTAGTAGACATTTCTAGTTCAAATTATTACACTGTACTTGTAATGTTGTATTGCGTGCAAAAATTATCACATTGCTTTTGCCATTCAAAATTATTCTGGATTCATCAATGTACAAGTAACAAAATAAATTCAAAATAATTTACTAATAACCTCAATTAGAGGATAATTGTCAATTTCTGCAGAGTAGGGACTCCTAAGAAGCAAATTTGATCATGCTGTAATGAATTTCAAATCTAAAAAAATATGTTCAGGCAAGCTTGGTGCTAGACTGGGCTTCCGGGATTATGCGTTTTTATGCATTATTTTTTGGTGAATTGTGTGCCCAAAATCCCGAATTATGCATGAATTATGCGAATTGCACAATATTTTCTAGCGAAAAATTGAACGCTTTTTGCAACGAAGCGGTGGCTATTTGCAGCGCTCCAAGCTGCCACTGGTTTGGTCGCCATGGTGAGTGAAAAAATAATTTGGCGACTAAATTTTACAAGCAGGTCGCCAATTTGACGACTGGTGCAGGAGAAAAGGCTGATTGTTCATCAACAGGGTTTTTTCCAATATAATCACGATAATCATCATAATGATTATCTTGATCATCATAAGCCAAACGAATTTAATCACAATTTTTGTATGCTTGTCTTTCTTACCTGTTTCTAGTATTTTTTCTTTTATTTAGTTTCCTTGATGGTAAATAAGACTGTTCAACAAGAAAAACTGTTCAAAATAAACACTGACATTGTCGGAACATTCTTCGAACGATTTCAATGTGGGCTCGTTCTGGTCAGTGGTACTAACCCATGTAAAGTGGCACGAAGTGTCCTTCTTTGAAAACATTTGAATTTGGTGACCACATTTATTGTGATTTTACAGAGGGAGGTCGCGAAAAGGCGACTTCTGGAAAACTTGAGCTTGGAGCACTGATTTGCTGCGAAAATGTACCATATTCATGGGAAAAAATATTCCATGCATCTCTCAAGGTATGAAAAAAGCATAACTTGTAAACAGATTTTTCGAAATTTTCCAACATTATGCGTCATTATGCGAATTATGCGCTCAGAGCTGAATTATGGCATTTTGCATTGGCACATAATTCCAGAAGCCCTGGCTAGAGCATGGTGCCTGAGTATGATTTTGACAGGGAATAACCTTAACCCACCTTTTTCCAAGTATATACCTTGTACTCACAC
This sequence comes from Micromussa lordhowensis, assembly GCA_964020085.1. Lineage (NCBI taxonomy): Eukaryota > Metazoa > Cnidaria > Anthozoa > Scleractinia > Lobophylliidae > Micromussa > Micromussa lordhowensis. Next base: position 42,194,859 of record OZ026595.1, read on the forward strand.
ACTACATGTATATGGTACTTGAGTTCCCATTGTCTGAATGTAACACTATTTTGTACCGGTGCCTACTAAAATAAGGCATAAGTGGCCTCGTGGTTAGACGCTCCTCTCTGGAGCAAGCTGTCTCATCTGGAGTGAGCCCTGGCCAGCTTGTTGTGTTCTTGGGTAAGACACTTTACTCTCAAAGTGCCTCTCTCCGCCCAGGTGTAAAAATGGGTACCAGCAAATTTGAAGCTGGGGTTAACCCTGCAATGGAGTAGCATCCCATCCAGGGGGGAGCAGAAATACTCCTAGTCGCTTAATGCTTCTGAAACCGGGATAAGCTCCAGCCTATTGAGCCACTTGGCTGGTATGCAAACTTAACCTTTTTACCTAGGCATAAGTGCTTGTGCATAGCCTTATTTAAGCTGAATGACCAGCCACATTTTTGAAAAATAAATTTGACATGTGTGGCACGAGGTTAAAAATGACTGTAACATTTATTTTGCATTTTAAATCCAGTGTTGACCAAGACTAATCAAAGTACCATACAATGTATTTATTGTTTATCCTCAGCTCATGTATGTACAGTCTGTATATGAGCTACTGATTAGATTATATATAACGATGTTTGAGTAATTGTAGAAACAGAGCACAATTTTAATTCCTTTTGTTTTTTCTGTAGAAAATTTGGAGTCTATGAAGGCAAAGCATGGCAATGGAACAGACAGGTAAGTTACCATAAAAGATTCATAAATATAACTAGCCTGTATTGCAGGCACAAACATGGAAGGGAAAAGGGTAGAGAGGCAAAAACAGCAGTCCCCCTCTTTCCTATTTCCATCCATGCTTTGCCTCCCCCTCGCCTCAATGCTACTGATGATACCAGTCCACTTAGTTTAGGGAAACTCAAAAATCTGATGATTTTCTTTGTTACATGTAGTAGTGCTTTTGTGGTACTTTTTTTGTAAACATTTCAAATGAACTCCACCTTTGTCTCCCGTATCCACAAGTTAGAATCTACAAGGAAAAGGGAGCTCTCCCAAATTCCCTGACAGCTTTTAGCTCAGGTGTGTTGCCTGGGTTATTTCAGAAAAGTAAAAAAAAATAAAACATGATTTCATGAGTTAGTGTTTATAAATCCCCTTCAAAATCCCAGAGTGCATCCAACCTCAGAGTGTTTTACAACAGGTTGAACATTAATTGGTCTGTCAATAATTTAGTTTAATAATACTTTTCAATAGTTAAAAATAAACACATTTATGACTGGTGGTACAAATATAATATGAAATAAATGAAGTTCTAACCAAGGCATTATGTTGTTTATGTATTGTTCCAGTGACAGTGGTTTTGACAGCGATATTGATTCCCTCTTGAATGGAAATTCCATTAGTTCATCCTCTGATGTTTATCAAAAGCTTAAGGTACAATGTAGATGACAATATGAACTTTATTTATTCTAGTTTGCTTGTTTTAATTGTCAACTTCTTGGAAGTAGTTTAAATTAATGTTCATCTTTTTCAAAGTCGCTAATTTTTTTTATCTTTCAGGTCAGTCATAATTCAATCCTCACACCTAAATTACAGGATAATGGTAGTGGTAAGTTTATTTATTATGACTAATAAACAAAAGTGGCTTGACTTACAACTGACTGACTTACAGACAGACAGAAAATTAAGAAAACAAACATTGATTTGTTTGGAAATTTTCTATCAAAATGACATCAAGTCTCACCGTTTCACACATTGTTACTTGCACTTATGATTTTCATTTCATAGTGTTTCCTGCTAGAAAGTAAAAATGATGACTAGGGGTGATATATTGTGATGGTCGTTGGAGCATCAGCAAAGGTATTTCAGTCTCTAACTGAACATAAACACTTTTAACATTAAGTGATTTGTCATGAATGTTAGGTACACTAATTACTGGTCTGGAGTCTCCAAGTTCGTTAGCCAAATCAGCAGCTACGGATGGTTCACTCGGATGTGTAACAGCCCAAGATCTGTACAACCTGCTAACACCAGAGAGTGGGTCCAAAATTCTGATCCTAGACTGCCGACCTCATTCCCTGTTTGCTGAGAATCGCATCAGATGTTCATGTTGCATAAATATTCCAGCTGAGCTGCTGGATCAAGGGTAAGGAGTATTATATCAGTATAATAATAAACAGTATTTTCACTTATAGTGTGCTAAGTAGTGAGAGTAGATCTGATCTGATCTCCAATATGGCCTTGAATGCTAGTAAGAAATATATACAAAAAGTGTGAAGGGGGCATGCTTTATTATTTATGCCTAAAAGCCTTCAGGACCTACAAAAGATAATGAAGATGTGTTATAAATTATCATAGTTATGCTAAATCTAAACAGGTTTAAATTGCCTGAAATAACAATTGATTTTTCTGGTAATGATACATTTTCTTATTCTAGGGTGTCAGTTGGTAGCATAGAAAGAAGATTGCCTGAGGCAACAAGAAAAATTTGGAATAAGAGAGGAGAAAAAGAGTTTGTTATTTTAATGGATGAATCAAGTAAGATTGCAGACATCACACCTGAAAGCAGAATTCAAAGGCTTAAAGACGTGATATTCACCTTTGACTCATACAGTTCATTAAAGAGTGAACCACTCTTTCTTGATGGTGGATTCCATAGCTGGTTGTGGCATTATCCATCTGTCTCTCTGAAAGCAGAATTGCCAAAGGTAACTTGTAACTCGGAGATATAGAAAAATATTATACATTCAAAACATATCAAAACTGCAAGAAAACCTTTGTCATCTAAATTTCATAAGTAATTATAGAAATAGAGCTGCATTTTGAGTCCACAAGGTGACATTTTTAATGAGTGAGAATGTGTTACATTGCCAGCAGCTATTTTGATGACTACGATTGCCATTTGTTTAATGTACTGCAGCCCATATTTGGTGTAAGCCTTTTCTTTGTAGCAAGGATGTAATCTGTGCTATTTTACTCTATTAACAAACACCATTCCTCACTCTTAGGTGCAGTCACAACCTAAAGCTGTTACTCCTATAGATCTATCATCCCTAGACTACCCTGAACTTCCAGGAGAGAAAATATCATCACCTCAGTTGCCATCGTCTCCTGGCACTAGTCATATTAATACCAGCCTCCAGTATCCAGCCCTCCCAATGACAGGTCTTCAAAATGTGGATGGCCAACTTCTTAACCCAAAAGGCAGTATTGAACAAGACAAATCCCTACCATCACCTTCCCCAGCTCCTTTGCAACCTGCTCCCAATGTGCCATCCCCAGGACCACTTCCAGGAGGGAAAGCTCCTTCAGCAGGTTTGAGTCCAGTACACACAACTGGCCCAAACTATAACCACCCAGGAATTCCTCCAGCTGTCTCATCTTCACAATCTGTCGGAAAGTCATCCCAGACTGGTTCTCAAAACTTGGATCCAAGAAACATGCCATCCTCACAGCCTGGTGCTCCAACACTGCAACCTTCAGCACCAGGAATACAGTCTTCAATGGGAATTACTCCACAAGCTGTTATTCCAAATCCAGGAGGACCTAGAGCACCAGGTTCTTTACCAAATACAACAGCACCATATCCTTCAGGCCAAACAGGCCTTCAAGCAAATACTCCTAGCCCCACTCGTCAAATGGCACCAAATACCCAACCTTCTTCTTTACCAAGTGCAACTGTTCCAAAGCCAGTTTTGCAACCTGGCGTGTCATTCTCAAGCCCTTCAAGCAAGCAATCTGCTCAACCTGGTATTTCACCACCTCAATCCACTATCTCACAATCTACTTCATCTTCAAACATGTCAACTCCTGGGGCTCTGCCTGCTAGTGTGAATTCCACATCTTTAACTAACCAAGTACACTCAGTGGCTCCATTGCAGGTTACTCCAACTGTATCACCTTTATCTTCTGCTGGAGGACCTCAGCTGTCTTCAAAATTACCAGTACATCCACAAGGCCCTGGAGTTGCTGCACCACCTGTTTCTGGCCATGTGCCTGGTCAACAAAGTGTACAGCCAGGAAACCAGCCACAAGTTCCATCAGCAAGTCAAGTGTCTCATGGTGGTACTCATGTTCTTGGACAGTCCTCCATTCCAGCAGCACAACATCATCAGGCAGCCACTCCACCTATCCCAAGGGCAGATCCAAGAAATAATCCTAATGGAAGCAACACAACTGTTAATTCAAGAGAAGTTTCCCCTCCAGGTCGTGTAAACAATTCCCATCAGATGCCAACTCAGGTTGGTCCTAGTGGTTCCACTAGACAGCCAGATGGTCAACAAACATTTTCAAAGCCTTCTCAACAGGCTATTTCCAACAAGGCAACCACTAGTGCAACTACACCAGGCTTGCCACCTGGCTGGGAGAGAGTTGAAAGTGGAGAGAAAGTTTACTACAAAGATCACAATACTCATACAACACATTGGCAACCACCCTCATCAGGGACAACATCCGGGGCACCACAATCTAGTGTGCAAAAGCAACAGCAGTCTCAGTCGGACACAAATGTCGTTGCACCACAATCTGGTAGTGCAACAGGACTGCCACCTGGCTGGGAGAAAGCTGAAAGTGGAGGGAAAGTTTACTACAAAGATAACAATACTCATACAACACATTGGTATCTACCCTCATCAGGGACAACACCCGCTGCACCACAATCTAGTGCTCAAAAGCAACAGCAGTCTCCTATAAAGAGACAATCTTCAGTAGAAAGGCCAATGCTGCGCAGATCCAATTCCTCACCAAACCTTAAAAAGCAGAGTGATCAGGGCACTTTTGGTCCAAAGACACCAGTAATAGATCGCTTATCAAAACCAGACTCAGGGCAGACAGGACCAGCCAGACCAGTTATAAACCGAGGTGCTAAACCTTTGTCTGCCAACCAGCTTGATAGCTTTAACCCTAGCTATGGAGGTCTGGGAGCAGGATTAACAGGCCTCCGTAACCTGGGAAACACTTGTTATATGAACTCTGTTGTACAGTGCTTGAGCAGTGTTTCGCCTTTGGCTGCTTTTTTTATCTCAGGCGTATACAGGGAAGATCTCAACAGAAGCAATCGGGATGGAACAAAGGGTAGGTGATAGAAGTTGAAATTCAAGATTTAAAATATAAATATTTAGTGTTTTTTTTGTTAAAGGGAAATTATTATAAGATTGACTTACATGCAACCTTTCTAGGAACAAAAGTCAGTTCAAAATAGTAGGGAGTGTGAAATACTGAGGTAATCTATAGCTGATAGTCAATTAATGCATAAACCAGGGCAAATGCAAAGGAAATGAGTTTGAGTTTAACATTACAGGTAGATTGAAATGACCAAGTTGAAAATAATATAGTCATACTGTATAGCACAGCGTTTTTAAATAATGATCTTAGTTTGCTATTAACCAATGCAAGGGCATAACTTAACAAAATATTTTTCAGGGGAACTAGCTGAGAGCTTTTCAGCTCTTGTCAGAGTTCTACATTCTGGACGATTCAAGTGCATTTCACCAGGAGATTTCAAACGAACAGTTGGAAAATTTAAATCCCAGTTCTCTGGGTATGACCAACAAGATTCCCAGGAACTGTTGGCTTTTTTGATGGATGGCTTACAAGAGGATCTCAACAAGGTATTATTGGTACTGGATAGGTTAAGTAACATAACTTTTATTAGTTCTATGCTATAACCTGAGACACAAATGTCAAATACATGTAAAGGCCAAACCCTTAGTAAGAGCAACCTGCCAACATGGTGTTGGAGTAACATCGTATCCAGATGAGTAGCAACACTCCTTGTTGTACAATGTCACACAAACCAGAAAGTCCAATGCCTCAAATGTGACTTGGTCTGCCCACCCACCTCCCTACCTCACTACTTAATGGTAGAGTCCAGTGCCATACAAAGGCTGCATGTGCGTTTTACCTAGACTTGAAATAAATAAATTACAATTATTTTATTTAGAGAGGAAGCCACATCAGCCTTAGCTGTTTTTCATGTGGGTCCTCCATCCTGGTCAAATTGGAATTTGGAGTGGTGGTTTTTGTGGAGGGAGGAACTTGGAAAAAAACCCTTATGGCAAGGCTAGAATCAACAGCAAACTCAACTGGGCTGGAATCAAACCCAGGCCGCATTGGTGGGAGGCGTGTGCTTTCACCACTGAGTCATTTCTGCTCCCCAATGGTTCCCCAAGGCTCCCTCTACTTACCTACTTTCCTACCATGCATCCCACCTACATGTAGCTAAGCTGCCAATCTGTTACCTCCCTCTTTCCCTACCTATGTGGCTACCTATTCTCAAGAGCAAGTAGTTAGCATGACATACTACAGCTTTAACTTCAATAAATCCAGAATGTTTCTGTCATGTATGTTTCTTGTAGGTGAAGAGCAAGCCATATCTTAAGGCACCTCCTGATGATCTAGACCCTCAAACAGCTGCCAATATTGCTTGGGAAAACCACAAGAAGAGGAATGAATCTGTTATGGTGGAGTTGTTTGATGTAAGGTGGCATCTGTAACTTTGTCTTCAATCACAAAATCAAGGCCAGAGTTTGAGTGCACAAGGTTTATGATACTGATGTGCAAGTGGCAAGGTGTCCACTTGCAGTGGTCATTTACAAAGGGTTACATTAATTGTAATCTTACAACTGTGATTAGACACTCAGGTGCCTGTGCCCCAATAACATAGAAACAGACATGTGAAGAACCAATCAGAGACAAGAGATATGTTGTTTAATATAATGATTACACAATTGTGTGTTCATTTTTCTGCCAGGGGTTGTTCATGTCAACTGTAAGGTGTCTGGCCTGTAGCAAAGAATCCAGGACTTTTGACACTTTTTCCAACCTCACCCTTCCTCTGCCACCCAACACAAGTCGCTGTACGCTCCAGGTATGTGAATTAATTAATGGAATAACAGTTAGTAATTAAGTTGATTTAGACAACCCTGATATGGACAAAGATAGAATAGATATTTCTAGAGACAATCATTAAATCTTGTTCCTACAAGTGGGCAGTCTCGCCAGAAGAGTACTGTAGGCTGATAATTTAGAATTTTGACATTATAGAATATTCCTCTATCAGTTATTAGTTAAAGATTTGTTGAGATTTTTGAGAAGTTTTTGATTGGATGCGTAATATTTTTTGACTATTTTTTTATTTAAGGATTGCCTAGCCTTGTTTACAAAACCAGAGAAAATGTCAGGAGATGACAAATGGTGAGTAAAGCAGTATTTTAAACATTGATCCCATAGTGCTCTCTTACTCAGCAGCCAATTTCAAGATGAAATCTGACTAAGTTTTGGTGTATAAGGGATTGTGGTACTAGCCATCAGTGACAGGTTTCCATTGAATTTTTCATGTCAGGTTTTGTCCAAAGTGCCAACAAAGAAGGGAAGCCAGTAAAACAATTCAGATCTGGAGGCTACCAGCCATCCTTGTTGTACATCTCAAAAGGTAATCAAGAACAACTTTCCTTACACAACCTTTAATGCGTGCATCTACATGTATGAATCTAATCATTCGCGAGTGGTACTTTCAGAGTAAGATTTTCAGATTTTTGTGTTTTGCACTATTTACAAAATCTAATACTGATTAAATTAAAGCATCAACAAGGAAAACACAGAAATGGGAAAAAAAAGGAAAACAACATTTAGCTAAAACTAAATTAGGAAATGCTCTGTGACCCAAGTCGCTTAATTAGTTTTTCAAGTTGGTCACTGACATGTACAAGCAATTGACAAGACATACATGTATATTATCAATAGTTGTTAGACTTCCTAAAATCCTTTCCAATAGTACTTTCCTGGACTGTTGGTTTCTTGCTTGTGACTTCATCACCTGAAGATTGCCCTTGAGAAAAGCTAGAGGGCAATGATTAAGCAAAGGATTAAGCAAAGGTCAACTTGTGACAAGTCTACATAGTTGTCTTTAGTCCAGCTAATACGTCACTGTAGCTCATTTCATTTAGGTCCATGTAGTGATCTTGTACATTTTTCTGTAGGTTTCAATATGAAGGGATGTGGCGTCAAAAACTCCAAACAGGTGTCTCCTTTCAAATGACACAGATGGACATGTCCAACTTTGTAGTGGGTCCAAAGTTTACAACACATTACAGCCTTCATGCTGTTTCCAATCACTATGGGACCATGCATGGTGGACATTATACTGCATTCTGCAAGAGTGTTTATGATAAGAAGTGGTACAAGTTTGATGATCAGTATGTTAGTGAGATGTCACCCAGAGAAGTTGTGGTATGTCTACTAGTGGTCTTCTAGTTTTTATCTTGATAGTTAAGATTAAAACATGCAACACTTGACTCTCCGATCTGTTTAGGAAACAAATCTGGGGCACTTGTCAGACAAGGAGTTATCCACAAGTGCTTCATTTCATCCTTGACTCCCAGTAAAATCATTTCTTGTTCGCAAATGAAATACACCCTTTTCATAAATAACTGACAATAATTGTTACAATTTTTTTTTCAGTATTTGAATAAGCCTTACTAACCTTGTTTTTAAGTTGATAATTAAAAAATTTTTTTACTCTCAAACAAGGTCAGTGAGGCTAATTTAAGTGCATACAAAAGAAGTTTAAGTTGGCAGCCGTTAACAAAACAGTATCTTGCTTGAGTGTAAAGATAACACAAAAATACTTCAATCGAGGAACAATCTCTTTCCAGTAACCATTCATTCTGACTATGGGATGGTAGAATTCAACTGACAGACAGTTGAGTTTTTAGTTATATAATTTCCTGTAAAATGCATTTAACTGGGTATTCTTTGGTTGAGCATTTCTTTTATATTTGAACAATTGTGCATTGTGTGGTTTCAGAAAATATCCATGTAACCACTTGAAGCAGGGTTATCGGAAATTACAAGGGGGAGGGAAATGAGGGCATGGGAAAGGAATGGGGTATTTTCTGGAACCATATCATATCAATTTTCACACCACATCATACCATACCATATACCATATCATCGTTAATTATTTATTTCTTTTGCAGACCTCAGCTGGCTATCTGCTGTTTTACACATCATTTGATTTCAAACCCCCAAAGTACTTAATCAAGGCATGAAAGAAGGCAGTGGAGTAAATGATAAATTGTAAATAGTTGCAACAAATTTACATGCCTTTGACAAAAGAAAATTAGATGGATCAAAAATCCATTTAGCGCTGTAATTGCACTAGATGGTTGGTATGGCCTGAATAAAATTATTGAATAGGCACTTTTTGTAAAATATTATACCTCAAGGTCACCAAAAAACATATTATTGAAATAATTCACATTATTATGTACAAAATATGTTGTATAATGTAGATCTAGATGTTATCATGCACTGTAGAAGTAAGAAATTAGTGATGGAACAACTTAGGCAGTAAGCATCAACAGAAGAAAACCGTGGGATTGTGTGTGAGTAAATCTATTCCCTGAGTCACAGTGAAGCTCAAGTCAAATACCCGAGTCACTGCTGATTGTGCAGCAGTAAGTTATATCCCAATTTCTCATCGTTTAGAGTGTGGTAGCTCTGATGGTGGGCCAGAGGTAGCTAGGTGACTAACTGCTTTGAGCCAAATAGGATATGAGGTAGTACAGTATAAATAGCACTCTGGTTAAAACAAAGTAAGTTTTTCTCAAGAAGGGCTAGATCTTAAATGTTATTGTAAGGGAACATTAGCTGTAATTTATAACAATGTCTTTGGCATTTGCCTCATACTCAGACTTGTCTCATGTGAACTCAGATTTGCCTCAGCCAGATGTTCAACTTGATGGTCAGTAAAAGGTGTTCTATTTTAAAGTGTTGTCGAACATTGAAGTTGTAAGTCAAAATGAGACTGGCAATTGATGAAACATGAGACAGCTAGTTAACAATGAGTTAACGTAAGTATTAATTTTTATTGCAAGTCCTGTATAAAACATAATTTATTACTGGCCTGGGCCAAGTTGTTTGTCGTTTAGTTTAATCATGCTAAGCAAACGGAACCTGGAAGCTAGCTGAAGATGGGTACTGTTGCATATTAAATATAAAAATGTTTTTCTTCAGAGTTTATGTTTTTGGCCTGATACAGAAATATTGTTTTTATAGTAATGAAGATTGTTGTTGAACTGTTTCTAGAATAAAACCTTGTGTAAGCTACAAGGTAGCAAAACAGAGAGGCACATTACATGCAGAGATACAAAATTTCTCTTTGTGTTGAACAAATATTTCTGGAGTGAGTGAAGCATATTTTTTCAACACAAGAAGAGAAGTTCCGTATCTCCAAGCAACCATGTATTGTTCAATTTATTATATAAACCTCAAAGAAATCCCAAAACCATTTCACCTTCACTGCAAAAGGCAGGGTTTATCATCTGACCATAGTAATGGTGATCTTTTCACTTGTGAAGATAACATGTTATTTTCACAATAATTAGTATGTTTTTGCATGTAAGCTCACCTGTTATTTCATTGGTGTTGATATGATTAAAAAGATGTACTGTGCTCTATGGCATAAACACAAGTATGCAGCAAAGGAAGTTGGCCAGGGTAAAGGAAGAGTTATCACCGCATATATATTTTTTAGATTTGCAGTTTTGTAATTAGTTGTACATTGCATTTATGTCATGGGAAGTAGAGGTCACAAAGAAAGTGGTCAATGGAGGAGAGTTCTAATTTCCCAATTTTAATTCAAACTGAAAATTAATACAAAAGAGAAACCAAACATAAATCAGTACTATAACTATAATCATTCGAATTGGAATAATTGTTAGTCACTGTTGCATTTATAATTTAATTCCCTTAGATATTAGACCTCGGAAAACAGAGTTTATTTTAGTATTTAGTGGAGGATTATTTGTTTATTTGTTGGTCTCATGAGTTACATATTAATTTAGATTATATTTAATGAGTTTTACTGCTTGTAGCTTGTATCAATAATGAGGGCCCAGTCTTTCATATTAAGTACCCTGTCTCCCAAATTCAGTTGGAATCATTATGATATTGTAATAATTGTCAACACGTTATGGATAGGCTAATGATGCTTCACCTTATAGCTGTAATGAATGTATCTGACCAGTCTGTTGGTCAAGCATTTTGTAAATATTTTCATAGTTGGAGAGACCAGTGTTAAGGATAGGTTCTGATTGGGCAAACAAGGAGAGACACCAGCTGTCATTACAGTTATCAGGGATTTGACATACAAACAAGGTGCAAGGGTTAATTCTGCTTTGTACTTACCCGTTCACCTTGTTTGTATGCCTTCTTAACAAAGGAATATCTGCAGACTCAACTGTAGTGACAGCTGTTACTGAATTGCAATGTTCAGTCTCAAAGAAAACCTGGAAAAAAATCTTGCAAAGAAGGGCCTGTGCCAAATTGGAAAGGGATCTAGAAGGCCAGTAATTCCTCTTTGGTTGTAGAAGTAAGAAGTAATAAGTTTCAGTTGTATATTAATATAAGTGCAAGTATTGCAACTTGACGCATTTAATACAGTATGCATCATAATAACCTTGTAGTTTTCCAAACCTTGTGTAAGGTCTTTGTCAAATGACTGTAACATAATATAATTACTACCTAATAAAGTAGTAATTAAGTTGATCAGATCAAGTGTGTAATTGTCTCATGTCAAGATAGCTGACAACAGCTTCCATCACTAATACACTTTGTGGGACTAATAGCCGACAACAACTTCCATCACTTATACTTTGATGGATCAATACTACCACTCTATCAGATGATGCTACAATAATGGTATCACACAAATGCCCAGTGATTGATAAAGAAATTCTGGTATTGGTATAATATTATACCGATCTTTTTAGATCACAGGTTTCCATAGCAACAGTAAAACCTGTTAACACCCTCAACTCTAACTTTAATGTAACACACACATTGTTTACAAAGTTCAAAAGCGTCTGTGTAACAGCCAGGCTCAGTTTTGAGTGACAAGCACTTAAAAAAAGCTATATGAAAATTAAGTGTGTGTTCAACAGGTTTTATTTTCTTATGCAACAGAGATGACCAGAACTTATTCGCCAAGGACTGAGCATTTGAGTACAGGATTTGTACGGGTCATGGAAAACCTGGAAAGTCATGGAAGTTTAGTGAAGATCATGGAAAGACATGGAAAAGTCATATGCTTTTGGAAAATAAAAAAGGCAAAACTATAAAAAAAAATTGAAAAAGTAACAAACGAGTCAGCATGAGCTTTTAATGTCAGTAGAACTAGAAACAAGCATGCATTTTATGCATTATAATGTTGGAACATGTTAAATGATTTTTTTTGATACTACCACGAGAACAACTGCTCAACTTACATGTAGGTCACAGAAAACTCGGAAAGGTCATGAAAAGTCATGGAATTTTTAAAGCTTCAGAGTACGAACCCTGGTGTAGTACCTATATTACCATCACCTTTTAACTGCTGGATGGTGCAGGGCTCCCTGTATTGTTGATTTGAGTGTTGGGTTGTAGCTTTTTTATTCTTCCTCTCTTCCCAAACTTGTGAGAGTTTCAAACATGAAAGTCTGGAGAGGGAGGTCTTTCAAACAGTAGTGCTTGCGGATGCATAATCCAGACTGTTCACAGCATCCACCTGTGATTCAAACTCTATCCACATGTTCAATAAAAATTCGAGAAAATAGGGGGTTGTGAAAACGTGCCGTGTTTCTATCGAGTTATAGAAACACGAGTGAAAGTTTGGGAGAATGAGAAATGCTGTGGGAACATGAGCCGCAGGCGAGTGTTTCCACAGCTTTTTCGAGTGACACACTCGGCTATTGCCTCGTGTGCCACTTTTTTGTTCTCACCACATTTTGACGTCATCTGTGATCTATTACTGAACAGACGCACGGCAACATGGAATCTATTTGTTAAATAGAAACACGGTTTTAAACCAATCAGCGTGCGTATTTGCTTTGGATTATTTTCTAAAATCCATTGTGTCACTCTTTTTTCTTAGAATCACTAATGCTTCAATAGAAATTTCTAACAAAACCAGACTCTTATATTTACACTTCCTTTAAAATGAAAATGTCTTTAAAGTTGTGAGTTTACAAAAGTCATTCTCATGGTAGGGCCCCTTTTGAACAGGTGACTAATCCTTCCTTTACCATAGCGCAATTTCTGAGGCAGTGTGAGGTTTAAATCAAATGAACCTTTTTACCTATGTCAAATCAGATGTACGAATGTGTTCCTTTCTATCTATCCCACGTGTTGTGGATTTGAGTGTCGAGATGCATGTAGCTTTTTATTTTTTGCAATGCTTTTCCTTAGCAAACTTGAAATTCTAACATGAAAGTAACCGGAGGAACTGAAGGTCTGTCAAACAGTAGTTTATGACATTACATTTTAATGAAATCAAATCCATTTTACTTTGTGTGGTTAAGAGTCTTCCAAACTGCCATCTGTCTACAGTCTGTCTACTGTCCGGAGGTAGGCTGGTGGAGTGGAATATTAAGAGATGTGAGGGATCTTGTAAAGGACAGTCTTGGGCAGAGAGATGTGAGCAGGGTTGATGAAATGATTCTCTCTTTGCGCAGTTGAAGGGCAAATGTTCAAGAGTAAAGCAATTTGCTCAAAATTGCATGATCAAGCCTGGAACAGTCACTGCGCCTTCAATGGGAATGAGTTTGGCTGAGTGTCAATACTTCTGTTGTCACTTCATGTCCCCGAAGAAGAATTAAAATCATTATTGATACTGACAAACCACTGATCCTGTAGACACAGCATCACAGTGACTTTGCAAGCAGTTCTAAATTTGTGACTAATTTAAGTAGCTTTGCTCATACAGGAAATACTCTTAGAACCCCAAGATAAAGACATTGCCAGTACAGTGTAGGTGAAATGCAGGTGAAATGTTGGAGAGAGAGCAAATTGTAATTTTGCTTGTAACAATTTTTTTCAAAACACAATGACAGAAGCTAAAGTATATCGTAAATACTCTCTAGACAAGTTGTCAAAGCTTGAGCAAAAAGATGTGAGAACTATAAACAATTCTTAATGTTTATGGCATCCAAATTCCTAAAACAGCAACACATTCTGCTAATTCATGTAAACACAAGTTAGAGTGACTTTTCTACTACTGCTTTACAATGATAGGAGCAATCATTTTCTTGTGGCTGTAGTAGCGGCAATCAGGAGGTACATCAACTTTGATGACTTCTGTTGATATGTTCTCTTTTAGGAATCCATTCTTAAGTAACTCAGGGACTTGCGTTTCCTCAAACATCTTCTGGATATCATCGTATTTTGTCTTTAGCAGCTCTCCCCATGAAGTGAGGTTACAATATGTCAGTACCCCTCCGGGTTTGAGGAGTCGGAAAGCATGATCCCTGATAAACAGGAACTGATGCGTGTGCCACGTTTCCTCTGATAATGGATATGTGTCGTACAGGATGCCATCAAATGAGCCATCATCCAGGCTAGGAACCACATCTTCCCACAAGCCTGTGGAAATAGTGCTCCTTCATTACACAAGCATAAACTAAACATTAGAGTGTATGGAAATATCCACTACCCAGGGAAGGGAGGGACTGCTGCATGAAAAGGTTGAAAAGAGAAATAGTTTAAGCGTTTTTTTTAAAATAGTTTCTTCAAGTGCTCCCTAAAAGATGCTTTGACAGCTAAAAATAGTGGTGTTAAGTCATGGACACCCTAAGTGAGACCAGAATCCGTTAGCGAGCAAGATGAATCAAGTCCTGCGCTGTGATTGGCTACCCGAGCGTGCAAGATGGAGCTATACTACCTGCGTTGTCCCGCACAAAAAATTTCCCGAAAGCCATTTAATAAATCCTTTATTGACCAAGCTTGTTCGGTCAATAACCCATACAACCCACTTAGACCTGCAAGTGCTTTATTATCTCTCTTGTTCCATGGTCAGGCTTGACAAGTATCTCTTATTTCCTGTTTTGAATTATGGGAATCTTGAAAGACAAGTGCCTAAAATACCTTACAGGGCAATTTGGAGCCCTAAAAAAACCAGTAGGGTTACAACCCTGGCAACCCCTTCCCCTCCGCGGCCGGTCGTTGAAAAGCGAATGCAGACTTTACGCAATCTCCGCAGTCAGCACAGTGTAAAGTGTGCGTGACCGAGCGACCATGCAACCATCTGCTTTTCCGAACAGGGGCCTCGGATAAATACTGGCACCGTAAACTATACGAAGACACTTCAAATACGGTTCCATAGGTAAAACAAA
>OZ026595.1:42210173-42255173 GCA_964020085.1 Micromussa lordhowensis
CAATTCAACGCAACTGTATACAAGTCACAATATTTTTCACAGGTTTCGCGTGTTCGCTTTCGGCGCTTGAATGGCCCTACCTTTCAACGGAGTCACTTTCTGTTTGGCTTCTTTAGAGAACACTTCCAGCCGTTTGAACACATCGTCGTTGCATTCAACTATGACGTGTTCATCTACAGCAAAGGATTGGATTTTTGTTGCGGAAATTGCCATTCCAAAGCCAAGTTCAAGAACACGGCCGCCTTTCGACGCCGCTATCGAAGCCAATTTATGCATGTACGGGGTTTCCCATCTCTCCATAACAGGTTTTCCCATGATTTCCAAATGCTCGTCTGTTTCATCGTATTTTGCTCCTGCGTCGCTCCAAGACGGCTTGCAGTCTTCCCCTGTGTTAAATATTTTAACTTCTGCCATGATGCCGTGAGTTCCTAAAGACACTCGCCCAGAACGTTACTTATAATCTGCTTTCTTGCAAAAGAGCGGGCCTGCGCCCTATTGGTCACTTCAAAGATACATACGCAATGCGTACATCACAGGCGGCCCAGACGTTGTTTGTGATTTACATATGTGACAGTATTGCGTTACGTTTTAAGCCATTTAAGAGAATGTATGAAAATGGTTCGAAAATCGCTCTAAATTCAACTTGTAGTAAAGGATTTAAATAAAAGAAACTTACCTTAGTCTGCGCTTGTGTTATTGTGAAGTCTTTGTGGCAGCTGAGGCGTTCTACAGTCGTTCTAAAGCCATTTCAACGATTTAAACTTTAATGGAAAGCAAACCTGGAAAAGTTTAAATCGTTGAAATGGCTTTAGAACGACTGTAGAACGCCTCAGCTGCCACAAAGACTTCACAATAACACAAGCGCAGACTAAGGTAAGTTTCTTTTATTTAAATCTTTACTACAAGTTGAATTTAGAGCGATTTTCGAACCATTTTCATACATTCTCTTAAATGGCTTAAAACGTAACGCAATACTGTCACATATGTAAATCACAAACAACGTCTGGGCCGCCTGTGCGTACATAGGCCTTTGTGGTGTCGCAGCTGGATCTGGCATGGTGGATCATCACTCGGATCATGGTGCATCAAGGGAACCGAAAAATCTGTGACCAGGGTGGATTCATCGGTTTCTTAGATCACTGATCCTGATCCAGATCATACCAAAGGAACGCACCCTATAGACGGTCATAGACGTTCATAAAAAACGCGATAACACTTTTAAAAAAGTGCAAACTATTCATTAGTATTGCACGACATTTTTCGCAAATTTGGAGAATTTGTTCACATTCCCTCTATTGAATCAGCAACTTTATTTTTTCACTCAGTAATTTGCCCTCCCGCACCGCTCGAATCTTTTGGCGATTAGGGTATTCAGAAAATCGCTGGCTATCGGATGGCTATAGCCAGCTTTATCAAATAATCCTCCTTACAATCGGTTAAATAATTTTTACTTAGAAATCATCCAGTCATATCCAGGCTTAAAATTTCAAAGTCTTCGTACTGTAATACAAAGAATGGTTTCCGTTCAACCTGTACTGCTCGAAGGAACTTTAGGCCAGGTCACTAAGCTACTATTCTATGGACTTCTCCAGTTTTCCCACGTAAGCGTTCGATGGCAAGAACTTCATGCTAGCCTACATATAGAGCACTTTCCATATATGGGTAACCTGCATATAAAACACTTTCCATATATGGGTAACATGATATTCTTTCATGAACATTCATAAACGTTCATGCTCGTTCATGCATCTTCATGCCCCTTCATGCTCGTTCATGCACGTTCATACACCTTCAGGCATCTTCATGCACCTTCATGGACATTCATACACCTTCATGCACCATCAAACACCTTCATGCACGTTCATATACCTTCATGCACCTTCATACACCTTCATGCACCTCCATAAACCTTCATGCACCGTGATACACCTTCATAACCCTTCAAACACCTTCATACACCTTCATACACCTTCATACTCCTTCATACACCTTCATGCACCTTCATACACCTTCGTACACCTCCATGCACCTTCATACGCCTTCACACACCTTCATACTCTTTCATATACCTTCATACACCTTCATACCCCTTCATACACCTTCATGCACCTTCATACTCCTTCATACACCTTCATGCACCTTCATACACCTTCATACGCCCTCATACTACTTCATACGCCTTCATACGCCTTCATACGTCTTCATACACCTTTCACCTTCATACACGTTCATGCACCTTCATACACCTTCATGCACCTTCATACACCTTCACACCCCTTTATACACCTTCATAACCCTTCATACACCTTCATACACCTTCATACCCCTTCATACACCTTCATGCACCTTCATGCACCTTCATACACCTTCATGCACCTCCATGCACCTTCATACACCTTCATACACCTTCATACATCTTCATACACCTTCATACTTCTTCATACGCCTTCATAATCCTTCATACACCTTCTTACACCTTCATACTCCTTCATACACCTTCATACTTCTTCATACACCTTCATACTCCTTCATACACCTTCATGCACCTTCATACACCTTCATACGCCTTCACACACCTTCATACTCCTTCATACACCTTTATACACCTTCATGCACCTTCATACGCCTACATACGCCTTCATACTACTTCATACGCTTTCATACTCCTTCATACGCCTTCATACACCTTCATACACGTTCATGCACCTTCATACTCCTTCATACACCTTCATGCACCTTCATACACCTTCATACGCCTTCATACTACTTCATACGCCTTCAAACTCCTCCATACGCCTTCATACACCTTCATACACGTTCATGTACCTTCATACCCCTTCATACACCTTCATACCCCTTCATGCACCTTCATGCACCTTCATACACCTTCATGCACCTTCATGCACCTTCATACACCTTCATACATCTCCATGCACCTTCATACGCCTTCACACACCTTCGTACTCTTTCATACACCTTCATACACCTTCATACTCCTTCATACACCTTCATGCACCTTCATACACCTTGATACTCCTTCATACACCTTCATACACCTTCATAACCCTTCATACACCTTCATATCCCTTCATACACCTTCATACCCCTTTATACACCTTCATGCACCTTCATACACCTTCATGCACCTTCATGCACCTTCATACACCTTAATACACCTTCATACACCTTCATACACCTTCATACCCCTTCATACACCTTCATACCCCTTCATACACCTTCATGCACCTTCATGCACCTTCATACACCTTCATGCACCTCCATGCACTTTCATACACCTTCATACACCTTCATACATCTTCATACACCTTCATGCACCTTCATACACCTTCATGCACCTTCATGCACCTTCATGCACCTTCATGCACCTTCATGCACCTTCATGCACCTTAATACACCTTCATACACCTTCATACCCCTTCATACACCTTCATACCCCTTCATGCACCTTCATGCACCTTCATGCACCTCCATGCACCTCCATGCACTTTCATACACCTTCATACACCTTCATACACCTTCATGCACCTTCATACACCTTCATGCACCTTCATGCACCTTCATACACCTTAATACACCTTCATGGACCTTCATACACCTTCATACACCTTCATACGCCTTCATACTCCTTCATACACTTTCATACCCCTTCATACACCTTCATACACCTTCATACCCCTTCATTCATGCCAAAATGTTGCTCCAATTGTTTAAGATGTCATATTTTTCATTCTTAGTTATTGTGCACAAAAAATGCTGTGGCCATATCGACAATCTGTAATCATCTAGTTAATACACCTTCATACACCTTCATACACCTTCATACCCCTTCATACCCCTTCATACACCTTCATACACCTTCATGCACCTTCATGCACCTTCATACACCTTCATGCACCTCCATGCACTTTCATACACCTTCATACACCTTCATACATCTTCATACACCTTCATGCACCTTCATACACCTTCATGCACCTTCATGCACCTTCATGCACCTTCATGCACCTTAATACACCTTAATACACCTTCATACACCTTCATACCCCTTCATACACCTTCATACCCCTTCATGCACCTTCATGCACCTTCATGCACCTTCATGCACCTCCATGCACTTTCATACACCTTCATACACCTTCATACATCTTCATACACCTTCATGCACCTTCATACACCTTCATGCACCTTCATGCACCTTCATACACCTTAATACACCTTCATGGACCTTCATACACCTTCATACACCTTCATACGCCTTCATACTCCTTCATACACTTTCATACCCCTTCATACACCTTCATACACCTTCATACCCCTTCATTCATGCCAAAATGTTGCTCCAATTGTTTAAGATGTCATATTTTTCATTCTTAGTTATTGTGCACAAAAAATGCTGTGGCCATATCGACAATCTGTAATCATCTAGTAGATACTCTAGTTAACAAGATCATAGTACCATAATCACACAAAGATTAAGATAAGGTAACAAGCTAGATGAAAATTTAACGAGCGACGAAGGTGTATGAAAGTGAATAAAGGCGTATGAAGGTGTCTGAAGGTATATGAAAGTGTATGAAGGTGCATGAAGGTAAAATAAGGTGTATGAACGTGTATGAAGGTGTATGAAGATAAATGAAGGTTAATGAAGGTGTGCGAAGGTATATGAAAGTGTATGAGGGTGATGAAGGTGTAAAAAGGTAAATGAAAGTGTTTGAAGGTACATGAAGGGGTATGAATGTGTATGAAGGTGTGCAAAGGTAAATGCAGGTGTATTAAGGTAAATGAAGGTGTATGAAGGTATATGAAGGTGTGTGTGTGTGTACGCGTGTGTAGAAAGTGTATGAAGGTACTAAGGTGTATGAAGGAGTATGACGGTGTATGAAGGAGTATGAAGGTGTATGAAGGTGTATGAAGGTGTATGAAGGTGTGTGAAGGTGTGTGAAGGTGTATGAAGGGGTATGAAGGTGTATGAAGGTGCATGAAGGTGCATGAAGGTGTATGAAGAAGTATGAAGGCGTATGAAGGTGTATTAATGGGTGTGAAGATGTATGAAGGAGTATGAAGGTGTATGAAGGTGTATGAAGGAGTATGAAGGTGTATGAACGTGTATGAAAGATTATGAAGAAGGCGTATGAAGGCGTATGAAGGCGTATGAAGGTGTATGAAGAAGTATGAAGGTGTATGAAGGGGTATAAAGGTGTATGAAGGGGTATGAAGGTGTATGAAGGTGTATGAAGGAGCATGAAGGCGTATGAAGATGCGTGAAGATGTATGAAGGTGTATGAAGGTGTATGAAGGTGTATGAAGGTGTATGAAGGAGTATGAAGGTGTATGAAGGTGTATGAAGGTGTATGAAGGGTTATGAAGGTGCATGAAGGTGTATGAAGGTGCATGAAGGTGTATTAAGGTGTATCAAGGGGTATGAAGGTGAATGAAGGTGTATGAAGGGTTATGAAGGTGCATGAAAGTGCATGAAAGTGTATGAAAGTGTATGAAGGTGTATGAAGGCGTATGAAGGTGTATGAAGGTGTATGAAGGCGTATGAAGGCGTATGAAGGCGTATGAAGGAGTATGAAGGTGTATCAAGGGGTATGAAGG
This sequence comes from Micromussa lordhowensis, assembly GCA_964020085.1. Taxonomy (NCBI): domain Eukaryota; kingdom Metazoa; phylum Cnidaria; class Anthozoa; order Scleractinia; family Lobophylliidae; genus Micromussa; species Micromussa lordhowensis. The sequence continues at coordinate 42,215,793 of OZ026595.1, forward strand.
TGCATGAAGGTGTATGAAGGAGTATGAAGGTGTATGAACGTGTATGAAGGATTATGAAGAAGGCGTATGAAGGCGTATGAAGGTGTATGAAGAAGTATGAAGGTGTATGAAGGTGTATGAAGGCGTATGAAGGCGTATGAAGGCGTATGAAGGCGTATGAAGGCGTATGAAGGAGTATGAAGGTGTATCAAGGGGTATGAAGGTGCATGAAGGTGTATGAAGGTGTATGAAGGTGTATGAAGGTGTATGAAGGTGTATGAAGGTGTATGAAGGTGTATGAAGGTGTATGAACGTGTATGAAGGATTATGAAGAAGGCGTATGAAGGTGTATGAAGAAGTATGAAGGTGTATGAAGGGGTATAAAGGTGTATGAAGGTGTATGAAGGGGTATGAAGGTGTATGAAGGGGTATGAAGGTGTATGAAGGTGTATGAAGGGTTATGAAGGTGCATGAAGGTGCATGAAGGTTCATGAAGGTGTATGAAGGTGTATGAAGGTGTATGAAGGGGTATGAAGGTGTATGAAGGTGTATGAAGGGTTATGAAGGTGCATGAAGGTGCATGAAGGTGTATGAAGGTTCATGAAGGTGTATTAAGGTGTATGAAGGGGTATGAAGGTGAATGAAGGAGTATGAAGGTGTATGAAGGTGTATGAAGGTGTATGAAGGGTTATGAAGGTGCATGAAGGTGCATGAAGGTGCATGAAGGTGCATGAAGGTGTATGAAGGCGTATGAAGGCGTATGAAGGAGTATGAAGTTGTATCAAGGGGTATGAAGGTGTATGAAGGAGTATGAAGGAGTATGAAGGAGTATGAAAGTACATGAAGGTGTATGTAGGAGTATGAAGGTGTATGAACGTGTCTGAAGGAGTATGAAGGTGTATGAAGGTGCATGAAGGAGCGTGAAGGTGCATGAAGGGGTATGAAGGGGTATGAAGGTGCATGAAAGGGTATGAAGGCGTATGAGGGTGCATGAGGGTGTATGAAGGTGTATGAAGGCGTATGAAGGCGTATGAAGGCGTATGAAGGAGTATGGAGGTGTATGAAGGAGTATGAAGGCGTATGAAGGAACATGAAGGCATATGAAGGTGTATGAAGGAGTATGAAGGTGCATGAAGGAGTATGAAGGTGCATGAAGGTGTATGGAGGCGTATGAAGGTGTATGAAGGAGTAATGAGGTGTATGAAGGCGTATGAAGGAGTATGGAGGTGTATGAAGGAGTATGAAGGGGTATGAAGGAGCATGAAGGCATATGAAGGTGTATGAAGGAGTGTGAAGGTGCATGAAGGAATATGAAGGTGCATGAAGGTGTATGAAGGAGTATGAAGGTGTATGAAAGAGTATGAAGGTGCATGAAGGTGTATGAAGGCGTATGAAGGAGTATGAAGGTGCATGAAGGTGTATGAAGAGGTATGAATGCGTATGAAGGTGTATGGAGGAGTATGAAGGTGTATGAAGGAGTATGAAGGTGTATGAAGGAGTATGAAGGGGTATGAAGGGGTATGAAGGTGTATGAAGGAGTATGAAGGAGTACGAAGGGGTATGAAGGTGTATGGAGGTGTACGAGGGTGTATGAAGGGGTATGTATGAGAGTTACCCATATATGGTAGTGGTGTATCATTTTATCCATATATGGAAAGTGCTCTATATGTAGGCTAGCATGAAGTTCTGACCCGTTCGATCGTTCCATTGATCTGAAGTATTTATTTATGTTATTTTCTCAAGATGGTTGAGTTAAGCGATCCTAAGTCCCATGAGAAGTTTTCTGTAGATGTAAAGCTTCTGCTTATACCAGGAGCCCTTCTGTTTATTTTAGTGGGTAAGTTGAAACAATTTTTACTACCTAATCGGTCATGCTTTATACTGATATAGGGACATAATACCTTATCGCTATTCATTCAGTTCCCATAAGCTATATTTACTTTCCACAACATAAAATTACCAAATATATGGGCATTTTAGTATTTTTGTGTGCGGTTTCTTCACTTTTCATCCATTTCGTTCTATTATTTTTAATTCTTGTTACAAAGCCCAGTGTTAAAATATTCAATGAAAAATACTTCACGGTTTATTACGGACGGAAAAAGGATGTCGATCACTGGTAATTCTGAGTCAAGTAAGAAAATAATTAACTGGAATTCTAAAAGGGTTGGGAGACTCAAACCATATGGCCCCAGAGGTCTATATGTATGGCTATTTTCTCGAGATTTTACCTTCTAGCTGTAAAAAGTGCATGCTAAATGGTACACTTCATTGACTCCTTAGGGCCCCTTGGTTCATGTGTGCTAAAGGCATCTGCGATTGAGTGTCAATCGATACCCTCGATTGATACACTTGATCGACACTCGATCGCTACTCAACTGGCACTCCATCAACACCTTGGTTGACACTTATTCGACATCTTGATTGACAGTTGGTCGACACTCGGCCAACTATTGACTGACTGTTCATCAAGTGTTGATGAGTGTCAACCGAGTAACGATAGGGATGTCGATCGAGTATCAATCGAGATGTTGATCAAGGGTATTGATCAAGAGTATTGACACTTGGCTGTGGGTGCCTTTAGTACACATGATCCAGCCCCTTTACATGATGGGTAACCCAGGTTGAATCACCATGAAGGGTAACCCCTTTGCAGTCAAATGCTTGTTACTGTTTACATGAAAAATGTTACTCAAGCTGGGTCTGCCCCTCTTGCCGGATAACCCTTGTCGAGACTTGGGTTGACCTGGTTAGAAGGGGTTAAATTTCTTCAGTTCTTAACTCAGGTTAGTACTTATGTGTGTTTTTCATTTTCCTTTCCTTTTTTGTTTGTACATCATTGCCTCCCACCATTCTGTTATACTGGACTACTGCAGGTTTTCTTGTTTGACAACTTTCTAGCCCATGTTGTTGGTAGAAAGGCTGATCTGGGTCAGGCTTGAAGCAAACCACATGCTTTTGCTGACTGACAACCCGGGCTCATGTAAAGTGCTTATTCTTAGCACTCTCTGCAAGAGAGCAAATAAAAATAAATGGCAAATAAAAAATAAATGAAAAAAAAAGAGGCCCTAAAAAATAATACGGAACTAGCTTCAGGTGCTGATGTAATGCAAGCAAGGGGAATTTATATTTTGATTATCACAATAAACAGTTGATTTTCCTTTTGTTCTCAAAGTGCTTTCTAAACAACAATAATAGAAAATATTTTCTTTTCATGTTTCGTATGAAGTTAGAAACACTCATGATCAAAGTTGGAAATTAAGCTCCAAAATGCTGTGGAAACAGTGGAACAGCCTGTGGGTCATGTTCTCACAACTTCATTCTCCAATATTTCAACTTGTGTTGATGTGAAAATGTTTTCTCTTTCAGAAATAGAAAACATTTCCCATGTTTCTTCAAAGTTATAGAGGTACAAGTAGAAGGTTGGAGAACAAGAAATGTTGTGGAACACTAGCTGCAGGTGATTGTTTCCACTGGCACAAAGCATTTTTTGATTTCTCCTAAACTTTCTCAAGCACTTCTGTAACTCAAAAGAAACATGGAGAAAAAATGCTTTTTGTTTCTTTTGAAAAACACTGTCACAAAAAGTCAGGTTTATTGCAAGCCTCAAAATGAAAATCTTGTTGCCTGTGCCATAGTCAACGGTAGTAGATGCCCACCGTCATTACATCAACAGCTAGTGCAAGTTGTTTCTATCAAGTTTTAGTAAAAATCTAGTGGCCTTCCATCACGAATGGCATTCTCTGATAGAAATCAAGAGCGAATTATCTAATTGTTTAATAGAAATGCATCTTTCAACACTGACTTTCTTACAGAAGAGTTGAAAATAGTTTAAGTAAAAAACAGTCATAAAAATATTGATGGGTTATCTTTTGCATCAATATACATAGTTATTTTCTGTTATTAGATGCTAGTATTGTTTGAAACCCTTCTTTTCCCAGTGGTCAGGGATAGAAGGTAGAAGGTTGAAGACTTGTGTCAATCATCATTGCTAGATGGTGACAACCTTTTATGTACATGTAATTGAATAACATAAATGTGCACTGAACACTCCTGATAAAATTGCATTGGCTGGGAAGTTGTTCTTCAAAGCAACTGCTAGGGATGCATCCCTGTGACACCCTGATGTTTTCTCCACCTCCAAAAGCAATGACTGCAAGATGGCAAGTCTAATATTTGAGCATAGCAGCTAGACTACGTACACGCCTTGGTTATTCAAGAGATAGATAATGCTATCCACCGGATAAATCACTGTCCAGGGGATAATATGGTTTGTTTTGTTAACACTTATCCACTGGATAGTGATTTATCTGGTGGACAGCTTTATCCAGCCTTCAAACAACTGGGGTAGGTGATCACACGGCAGGGATAAATGCACTTGTCTGTGACTTACATTCAAGCTTTTGAATTTGACTTTGACTAGCCTGCGTCGTAGACACTACCTACCGCGGGCCTTACAGAATTGCTAGAAACGTTCTTGGGTGTTGTAGTCTATTGGGAATATTGGCACATGATCAGCTCTGATTTACACCTTTTACTTATCTGGTTTCAGTGCTCTTCATTTACCGGATATTAAAGGCCAATCGTGATAGGGAAAAAGCCAAGCAAGAGAAGAAAAAGATGAAGCAAGAAAAGAAGAAACAATAACAGATGGCATTCATATTAGGAATAATAGTACAATTACTGCTTTTCAGTTGTGATAACAAACTGGATTCTTCAACATTTGGATTTCACCATGTTCACTGATTTCGTGTCATTATCTGTTTGTCTGGATTCATGGAAATTCCTCTTGACTGGATATTTGACATACAGTGCAAGGCCACTGTATAATTTTCATGCTAAAGGACATTCAGTGGTGTCCAAAAAGATGCCTTTACCAGGAAGTCTGTATTCATCGTAATATAATAGTATTTTAATAATATTCTACTTGTAACAATTTTTTTAAAAAGGTCTGCAACAGCTGGCATTTTGTTGATAACTTTTTTCTCACTTAATAGGACCCTCAAATGTTTATTCAAAGCTTTATTGCATCATACACTAAATAATTGTCTTTCAACATGGAATAAGGTAGAAATTCTCCATTGGAACTGCAACTTAAGAACAAGATTCTGAAAATTAGAATATTCTGTACAATTACAGAATTGTTGCCAATAACAAACAGTTGCATCAACTTGAACTTGGTTCTAACCAAGAACCAGTAATGAACAGAATAAAATGATATGCTTGGTTTGTTAGGTCTTTGAAAATAAATATTAAATAATTTCACTTCAGACTACATTTACCTTTTTTTCTCCGAAGTGAGCCACATAAGTTCACTTTCAATAGGCCACTTACACTTGGAGGTAATATATAGGTAAGGGTATGAATGTGAGTGAAATTCAGGATTTGCACTACACATGGTCTTTAAATTGTACAAGCCTTAAGGTGAGTGTAACTTGAAATAATTTTCAAATATCACAAGAAGTATAGATCCTTAATTACTCGAACTCTCATACGATTACACATTTATTATATGACTAGGAAATTCATGAAGATCATTGACATGTTAATTTGATGAGCAAATTAAAGATTAACAATAAATTGGCCTGCTCACAACCAATCACAATGAAGTAATTTTCTCAGTCATATAATAAATTCCGTAACAACTGCCTCAACCCTGGGTGCTTCTGCACTTAATTGTTGACTTGGAGTTTGCTTCTTGATGGTTATGTCTCAGTTTTTGGGGTAACATGCCCATACATGTACCTCCATGCACACTACACTCACACCAAGCAGGGTTTAGTGAAATCTGACTGCAAGTGGCCTTTTGACTGGTGAAACTTCTTAATAGTTAAGAAAATCTTCCACTTGCTTATTCAAATTTGAAAATTTTGGCTTGATGTCGCAAAATGGCATGTGACATCATAATACTATAGCAAGTGCTGGTTCATAAAAAAATTAAAATTAAAATGTGAAAGCACTTTCACAATACTTTCTGTAACTTTGTACACCTCACTTGATGTGTTGAAAAAATAACCCTAAATTCTAACTATTCATAAATCTTTTCAGAGGAAAAAATAGATTCAACACATGAGAGCAATAAATCAACTATCAGCGTAACAGAGCAGCTTCTCGCAGAAATAAAACTACTGTAACTTTTTGTCAGTTGTCAAGGTTAGGATAAGTCTTCCAAAATGTTCATGTTACTCCAGTGAACCAAATTAAGATAAAAATTAAGATTTAAGGGGCATGTTAAAGTACTTGAGAATTTGTAAATTGTTGTGAATGTCTGATTGCCATTTGAACTCTTTCTTTGTTTTTTCATTTGAAAAAACTCTGGTTCCAAGGAGGAGAAGGATCAACAAGGACAGTGGAACCCAACCTTACGGCCACCCTGTTAATAGAGCCAACTTGTTATTATGGCCACTTTATTCTGGCCCGAACAAAAGCATAGTCAGTCATTTTCTTATTTTTATGAGCCCCTTTAATAAGGTCACCCGGTTGATATGGCTGGATTTTTGTGGCCAATTGGTGAGTGGATCAACACTGTACATATAAAATAACTACTAAGTAAATGTATGGCTTAAGTAATACCCTTGGTACAATTTGGTATTTCCCTGTGTATGGTTATGATTTTGTTATAAAGTAAATGAAACAAAGGAGAATAACCAAATTGTACTGAGGGAGAAATTGAACAATAATATAGATACAGCCACTCGCCATCTACAGAAGTTGTTATTCTGCACTGCAAGTAGTTTGTTTCTGCTACCCTACATTCACAGCGAATCCTTCTTCATAGGAGAAACCAACTCCCAACCGGGCAGGTGTTATCTGAAAATTATTTTGTTGGGTCCAACAACAACATTGGGACTTTCGAGGTCCTGGTACGGGAAAAAAAAACATGTCCCAGGCTGGTGAATGGCATCTAAGAACCTATACTTTTTTGAAAGGAATTATAACTCCAGACATACAACAAGTCTTACATCGGGCACCAAATGTGACCCATGACACAGTACACTATTGTTTAGATACCGTACACAGATTACTCTGCTACTTTGTATTCATGTTGTGCTAAGAACGTGGGCTTGACTCCTTGCTCCTTGTTGCTTTGACAGCTTCAAAAAGTTCTTTAATCTCTGCCATGCTTTCAAACAGCAAATGGACAAATCTATCAGAGTTTGACTGTTTCGAAGAAATCTTGGAAGAAATGTGAAAGAAAATCTGGTGATCATCAGGAACCATGTAGGAAACACCATAACCATCATCGGCCACAGGGCCAAATCCTCCTCCTGGAGAAATCTGTTGACAGAACAAGTCCACTAGATGTCAGATTCTCGTCTAATTTAAGCCAGGGAAAATTGACATTTTAAAGAAAAGTCGGGGAAAATTGAAATAACTTAACACAGCTGATTTAAATCAGGGACTTTTCGGCTGGAAGAAATATTTGGGATCATTCTTATCTCAACAATGTTTTCCTTAAAATGAAGAAGGAAAATTTAAGGCACATCTTATTTCTCATAGAAAATAGCCCCCAGCCTTGTACCGGTCATTACGCCTGTATGACATCTGACTGTTAGTTCCAGCTACATGCACAGACACAGTGATTACTAGCTGAAAAAAAAAAGAACCTACCAAATGCGTAAGTTCTGGTTCTGTAACACTAAAGTGCTGACCGGCCATTTGTTGTTGAGGTTGCTGGCTAGTTGAAAGTGTCCATGGAAGGCTCAAGGCACTCTTCAGAAATTCACTTTCCTGAAATTGATAACAAACACATGACAATTAGTTAAATTGTGACCTACCCTGTCAGCAGTTGGTTTCTACTACGCTGAAAGCAAGTTCAAAACTAGAGGTACTGCACTATAAAGAAAGTTATTTTGGTGATATAGAGCTGCTCAATTCTCTTTACTTTCACACCAAAATGCCCCAATTTCCACACCTACTTTCAGAGCAGGCAGTTTGAGTAACTAAAGTAGTTAATTGTACTTATGATATTGTTGGTGTCTATTTGTTCACTTTTCCATTTTATGAAATCTGAAATCTGAAATCTTTATTTTTTGCACTGTTTACATAGAATTTACATTGCATTAGTAGAAGTACGTTATAAAAACAAAATCAAAATAAAGATAAGAAATTAACGGAATTAAGATGTGCGCAGTGACCAAAGTAGCAGATGCTTCCGGGTTGGTCACTGCCAGGTTAAACTAACTGGCATAGACAATAAGCGTAATGAAAATAATTTTACCCAGAGTAAAGGTGCTAATGAAATTATGCCTGATGAAAGACTTACACATAGGTATGTTATCTGTATAATACAAATTTGAATAAACATGTATGTTATGTTAGCTTATATAAGTGTGCTTAGTTTAATACTGTACAAATGTTTATGTATAAGTTTGTTTCTTTCAGTGTTTTTTCATACAACAATACCAAATGGGTGATTCCAGAAAATATCCATACCATACTATGGGTGGCATCTTGGAATTCCGAGGGAGAGGGGGGGTTTCTTGGACCGGAATTCCGAAGACGTGGGAGGGAGGGGTAACGCAGTTTGGAATTCTGTGGGCATGGGGGGCTCTGAATTCAGTGAATTTCCAGAGGAAAGACGGCGAAAGCTCCGCTTGAAATCACTGACCTGTTAACATTCCCAGTTTGTAAATGAATGAAGCAGGAACCGACCATGGAAGAAGTTTGCGTTCATGCAGATGAGTAAGCAAATGGGTTGTGCAGCAAGCTCCACATAGAAGAGGCCTTAAAGTTGATGAATTAGTCAACTGATTAATAAAAATATAACCAAGTCCATGTTTCTCACCGATTGTCGATCGACGATGTGTTGTTACGTACTGAAAACTCGCATCAGTCTCTCGTTTCCAAATAGAACGCCTGACAGATTTTGTATTTCACGCCGTTTTCACGGCAACGTTATTTTAGGTAGTAATATCCGACAGCGTGCCTTTTTGATGCGCTGTTTAATTCAAAACTGTCTATGCGCAAGTGTTTTGATCATTTAGTTCTAAATAGTTATTTTTCCTCGAAGTACATGTAACTATTTATCCCAGGAGCTGATATCCTTAACCGGACGTATTTTTGCCAATAGAACTGGAAGAGTCGGGGAGAGGTTACCTCAAAAAATTATAATAGTTACTTTTCATTCATTTTTTGCTTGTATTTTGCTTGTAAAACGTATGCTGCATAACTAGCGGTCATCAGTTATTCAATGAGCGAAATTTTCGATATGGCGGGTTACTCTTGTCAGCGTCCACTGGTATCAATACGATCTACTCCTGAAAATATGAGGGCATTGAATGGAAAACAAAAAGTTTTATTAGGTGGTAAGCAGCTTAAAGATAACGCTTAGAAGGAATAGCTACGGTGTACTAACGTTAACAAACTTGAGTTGCTTGATCGTCTGACCGAAAATTATGAACAGAACTATTTTGCAGAGGGAAAAGTGCAAGTTTCTCGTTCATTTGAAGTTTTAGGCAGACCAACAGGAATTCCAAAGGGTCTGAGAAAAGGAAAATTCTGAAGGGGAGGGGGGTTAGCTATTTTGGAATTCGGAGGGCAAGGGGGGGGATGAGCATTTTGGAATTTCCGAGGGCAAGGGGGGTTAAAATACTCATGCCACCCGTGGTAGGGTATGGATATTTTCTGGAATCACCCATACTAATTTTATACTCGCATATCATACTAATTTTATACTCACATATCCTTGTCCCCTACACACTACATAGAGGGCAAAAAGATGTCTGTCAATGCCTTTCCCATTCATACAGTCCTTGTACATTTTTGCATGAAGCTCTGCAGCTTTGAGAAGCAGTTTATATTTCTCTTCTGGAGAAACTGTTTCATCTACAAATGCTCTCACAAAGTCCTTAGCCTCTATTGTCAAAGTACGAACAGTTTCCGTCCTTCCCTGGAGATACAGGCGTGTCATAGAGGACTCGTAAGTAAGGGGATGTCTTCCACCAGAATCTCTATAGTAGGCAACTTGCAATGCCAACTGGATGAATGCATCTGGGCTTACCTGTCAGAAACAAAAAGCAAACTGTTACAACTGGGGTTGTAACACTTGTGCAATGTGCTTGTGCAATACTGTTTTAATACCATCAAACTCACCTTCATAGTTTTGATAAAGCCTTTCCCAAATGCATCATGAACTATCACTTTATGTTGAACATCATCATTGTTCTAGAATGCAAATGTAACATTTCCAAGTTGTTAATCAGATGTGCACAAGTGCTATAAACCAATGACAAACATTATGCACAAACCTCATGTACATGTACCTCATCGACATAATTATTTTGAGAAGAGAGGGGAGGATCAGTCACTTAATATGTAGGCACAGAAAATTTAAGGTATTTCCGTAGCCTATAACCACCTTGTAGAAGAAGGTTATAACTTACTGTAGCATTCACAATGACAAAATAATGAAGTCAGTTACCTTTTGTGCAAACCTGACAGCATTTTCAATAATTTCTGCTAGTTTGGGTGTGATATCCCAGTACAGTCTGGAGGGCTTCTGAAGGTTATGGGTCCTTAGACTGGAACTCTTGTGAGCCCCACCAATAGGAGTACATTTACCCTTGTCATTGTATGTTCTATAAATGTATCTAATGAACAAGACGGTAAAAGAAAAATATTTATTTCTCATCAAAACAAATTTGTTTGACCAACAAAAATACAATAACAGAACTTAGAATTTTTTACCAGAGGCATTGCATTAATTTTTTTTCAGTTGCAAGGTGACTGGCCCCAAGAGAAACAAACTTCATGATCTCCCTTATGACCATTTGTTAAGTTCACTAATAGGAAACTGATAAAGAACAGCTGAAATTCTTTCTGAGGATTGCTACCTTGATTATAACAAACCCATATATCAATCCTCTCTACAACTGTTGGTTACATACTATCTAGAGCCTCAAAAGCCTCAAAACTTCTAACCCCCTTTTTTAAAAAAAAACCCTTCCATTCTGACTTATAAAATCGGCTTAAGTAAAAAATATGCAATGTACTCAGTGATCACATGTTAAAATGATTTTACTGTCAACACTCATAATTTTGACGAAAAGTATATATAAATAAAGCATCGATGAAGCTTACTCGTAAGTAAGGGCATATTCCAACATGTGCCCAACAACAGGTGCATCAGCCCAAGAATGCTCAGCATTGATTCCACATTTACCATCTGAAAACACTATTAAGCAGAAGCTTTTGTCAAACCAGAAACTACGGCCATCACCGTGAAGGAGATACTTGGCACGGTCAGTTAACTCAGTGAATGACTTTTCTTCCAGAATAACCTGAAAGGTCGAAAGAAACAAAAGCAACTGTTAGTAGTTCACCTTATTTTAGACATGTTTAGTTCTGGCAAAGGCTTGTCTAAAATAAAGCAGCCAAAACTAACTTTTAGAAAAAATTGACTAAAAAATTATCTGTTCAAATTATTACAGATCTCCTGTTTAAAACATAAAACAGGCAAACTTTGAGTGCCAAAACGTCATCAAGGTTCAAAAAGTAAGGAAACCACTTACAGTACATTGTCTTGTGTTGTCTTACCAGAAACATGGACTCTTCTATGGCCTCCAAACTCTGCTGATTAAGACTTTCTGAGAAGTACTCCTTTCTGATTTTGGCCCATTCTGGTCTAGGCAATGCTGTAAGAGCTGGTACACTGCCATCAGGCTGGTCTTTAGTAACTATACACGTATGTTTGCAAATAAAGCAACAGTGTTACAAAACTGTTTCGAGATGAAATAGGGCCAGTGGAAAGGAAGGTTAGAGGTTACTTCATTGTATACTTAGAACAAAAAATGGTGAATTGGTTATGCCATGTCTGCAGAACTTAAAATTTACAATATATCAGCAACCAAGGTGGCCTCTGCTATAAGCCTGGTCCGGGTTGTCCAAAAGGTGGATAACACTATCCACCGGATAAATCACTATCCAGCGGATAGCGTGGTTTGTTTTATTAACACTTATCCGCTGGATAGTGATTTATCCGGTGGATAGCGTTATACAGCCTTTGAACAACTGGGGCCTGGTGTGTTGTTTGGAGGTCTCCTCACTGCCTTTTGTTGTTGATATTATTTTTTTATTAATTTACAGTGTGGCAAATAAAAGATGATGATGATGATGATAATGATGATGATGATGATGATGATGATGATGATGATGATGATGATGATGAAGATGATGATGATGATGATGATGATGGTGACAACAATGATGATGATGATGATGATGATGATATTCAGACTGAAGACATTTCTCACCATCAGAATGTTTTGCATCTGCAATAATCCACTCAAACTGGCTCTCCAGATCCAACACTGATATGAATTTTCCTCTGCTGTTCGTGACTGGCAACATGTAGAAATTACCTCCACACACCACAACGATGTGCTAGATAAATAAAAAATATGTATGTTTACATTCTTCAAGCAGAAAAGCCAAACTGTATCAATGTAGTTTGCATGGTATACATGTACATGAATGTTGGTGTGAGGACCCTAAATTGCACTAGAGTCTGGAATAAGAAATCATGGTTAATTATAGGCTTTGGATTGAGTCTCTGGGTTTAAGATCAATGCAACTTCACTTTCTCGCCTTGGTCATACCTTTTTTCCATCCTTGCATACACTGTATATGAATATGTACTGGTGAACTACATGTATTTGGGCAGCATGACTAAATGGAGTAACCTGCAATAGACTAGCATCCCACCAAGGAGTAGAAATACTCCTAGATCCACTTCAAATGGAAATCATAAGGTCAAAACTAAAGGGTTGGCCAAGCACAGTGAAGAGTACTGTGTATATAATTGAAACCTTTTGAAGGAAGCAATGCAAAACAAACCTCATGCTCTTGGTGTTCATAATGAACAATTTCATCTGCATCCTCTTTTGGAATCCTGAAATACAATAGACAAAATGGTACAAACACATTCTAGGTACAAATGTAAATTGTACAAATGCAAGTGCAATTTAAAAGAAGTTTCAAATATCACATGAACAGTTGTACGTGTAATCCCAGAATGGACTACCATAAAATTGTAAACCAAATCAAACAAGACCAATTTCTTTAATTAATTAAGAAGCAAAAAACAGGTACACAGCCAAAAGGTCACCTATCACATTGCTGCAAATCATTTGAGCATGTTGACACAGAAATAAACAGATACCTTGTTGTCTTAAACGTCCTTTCGTACTGCCACATACAGATAGGAATGGTTTTTCTGATCAGAAGAGGTTCCAGGTCCTCTGTTTCAATCTCCTGATAGTACTTCAGAATTAGGTAAGTCATTGTTGCAGCTCTACATGAGTAAAAACAACACAGCCGACAAATATATTACTGACAAAAATTTCCCAACTGGAGTTAAACCCATCCACACATCAGTTGAACCATCTACATGTATCACACAGCTGCAGGAGGCAGGAAAGAGCTACTGTAGGCTCATTTCAAAAGACCTTCAGGGCTGCTAATAAAAATAATAGAAAATGGTTGGATAACATCAAGGTCAGCACAATGCTATTTTTGAAATCTGAATCTGGATCCAGGGAAGTGTGGAATGAAAACAACATTTCAACTTCATTTTAAAAACATGTGTCCTGATTCACACAAAACTGCACAAGTCTAATTTTTGTGCGTCTTTTAGGCTGTTTTGTCCATTGAAATCGCTTAAACCCAAACCCAAAAATATATACAAAAATATATCCTGTGCAGGCCAACATTTCTGCCCCATAAATGGTGTGGCTAACTTGCACCTGTTCCCAACTCACACTGAGCCACGAAATATCAGTTACACGTAAGAAATGTGGGAAAAGAAGAAGCACAAAAAAACAAACAACCACCAAAAGCAGTTGAGACTGGCAGTACCTTGATGCTTGGTCATATGTTGGGTGCCAGTGCTGATCTAAACAGTAGTAGTTGCTGTTGATCGGTAGTGGTGACCGGCCCATGCAATACACATATTTTTCCCACCAATCTGTGTGATAATTTGGTGCCCACCATGATTTCAATTTCAGGATGAATTGAAGTTTAGGACCCAGGTTCTTTTCGAAATCCTAAAAGCATAAAACACCAAGATATTCCAGGACGATTTATAAGGGTCATAATCCGTAACACCTGTTATGCCTGAGTACTTGAATGTATGCTTAATGGGCTCTTGATATAACTGGCCAATTCAACATGCCATTCTTGATAAAATCCACCCACAAAGTAACAAGTTTGTTACTAGTTTGAAGATTAACACTATAGATAAATTAAAACTTAATGACAACCCTGATATTCTTGGTGTAAAAATCTGAATTAATACCATTTCATCATTATAACTGGATTGTAATACATTTGCATTAATGCCAAACCAACTGAGCTGACTGTTTACATGATTTATTTACTGTAACTTGTTTTTAATTGAATTATTCTAACAATAAACATAATTTGTTTGAAATGTGTAAGTTGGAGCCTACAGTGGTAGCTAAGGATGTTCTCTGATGTTCAAAACATGAAGCAAAGATGACAGGTTAAGTATTCATCCTATTCCATATCACAGGCTATTATTTTACCATCACTCTCCCCTTTCTCCCACTCACAACTTGTCAACAATTCTAGGATAGAAAGAGGTGCATTTAAAAAAGGGTCTCGCTGAGGAAAAAAGGACAAAACCTTGCCTAAGCTTGAATACCAGCCTCTCTATCCAGGATCGGCATCATTGCCAATTCCCATTCATGCATCTACACACGCAGTGTAACAAGAGCCAAAGAAAGGAAATTCAGAAGAGATTCTCTGACCAACCAGCCAAGAGACAATTAACTTTTACTTGCCTGAAAGGAGCTACAAGTAGTCTTACAACTCAACACTTAAACTGCTTTTTCCAGTGGCTAAGAGTTGCCTAGAAATTTGCAAACCCACCTTGGCAAGTGTTTCCATTTTTTTGTACTCTTCATCATCAAATATTGGTCTTATAGACCGTAAAAGTGCTTTACAAGTGTCACTCAGATTTGGCACAGGCATTCTTGGAAGACTGTTTTGGTAACTGAAGAGTTTAGGGTAATGGCCAGCACAAAGCTTTACCATTGCACCCCACAACAATGTCAGTTTGCTCTGTGATCTTGGAGGCTCATCTGAAGGAACAAGAATTACAAAAATGAGTTAAGCCTGTATTAAGGTGATTCTACTGAAAAAGTATATAACATTTTCGAAAACTTGGCTCACTTGGTAACCATGCCATGAAAATTGCAAAAATGCAATACATAATACAGGTCACTGTGCTCTTTTTGGTACAATGGATGGCTGTTTTAGTAACCCCTCTAGTATCTAAGTGAACAGCCAAAAATGCATCATTTAAATTTATCACTGTATGTGTTGCAGGTCAAAATGAAATTCAGGTCAAAATGATTTTAACCTAGTTTGATTGTCAATTTCCTTTGTCTTCTGACCCTAATTATTCATGATCCATGAATAATTAGGGTTAATAGACAATGGAATTTCATTTTGACCTGCAACATATGCATTAAATAGTGCAGATGGAGGCATGCATGCATCATATATTCCACTGAAAGAGGTCGCTAAGTTGAACCATTAGATGAGCATATAATTATAGGTATATGTTATGGTTTAAATTTACTTCTGGTTTAATTTTTTTTTTTAAACCAGTTTAAATTTTTCAAACTGGGTTGAATTTTTCAAACCAGTTTATTTTTTTGCCAACTATTTATAAAAAAGGAAAAATATCTCTTTGCATTCCTCTAACCTATTCTCTCCTTTTCTCGCTGAGTTTCATTTATTATCTCCCACCTACTCTACCCCTTTCCCTCAAATCTCCATTAAGCGTGAATACTAATTAGCAGCAGGTTTCACTTTTTTTTCCTTTTTATCCCATACTCACCAGAATTTGAACCGCCAACCTCTGGATCTCCTTCCCACTGTCATTACCACATGACCATGAAAGCAATGGATGCAAGAGCTCTCATACTTGTTTTAATTATCAGTTCATCACCCCAAGCCCCTCTCATATAAATTTTAATTTATTCATACATGAACTTGGTCCTAACTACTAAGAAGCTAATCAATTCCAAATAAGAGCTTGACCCTAATCACTAACCTGAGAGCTCAACCCAAACCACTAACTCATATGCAAAGTTCCCAGCCTAACATCAAAGCTAACCATTCAGAATAAGTGCTTAGGCCTAATCACTAACTTGAGTGCTTAACCCAAATTACTAAGAGACATGCTCACATTCAGTGGAAAATTGAAAATTAAACTGGTTTGAAAATTTCAACCCAGTTTGAAATAATGAACCAGTTTGAAAAATTTAAACTGGTTTAACATAAATTAAACCAAAAATAAAATTGAACCATAACATATATACTGTTACTTTTATTACTTTCTCCACTCTGTATGTTGCTGTTGTTATGTTATATATCAAACTTCACTTTTTGACCCACTGGCCTTTATATGACATGTTCTAATGTTAACATTTTCCTTCCCATGTATATACTTTCATTTTCTAATTTGACCTTTTAAGGTCAGCACACTGAAGACAACTTGTAATGTTGCACATTTTGTGTTACTACAACAAGTTGGAGGGACAATAAGTCCTTTTGTGTAAATCAAACTTTATCATCAAAACAGTACTTGGGACTTCTGGAACTTTAAATTTGGTACTTTCACCAATCAAGTGTTAAAGAATGAACAAGCATTTGATAACTTACACATCCATTGCCTGTAGGCTAAAAGCATCCTTAAAGTATACTGTCGTAGATAGAGAAGTGTAACAAAGAACACCACTCCCACCAGAACTGATACAAATATAAGCCGGAAGTTGTAAGGATATGCTTCATCGAGATTGAGTAGGTACGTCACTTTCCACAAGACTCCTGTGACTCTCTGAAGGGATGAGAGCTTGTAGAAATCAGCTGCATACAGCAGAGCAGCAATAATGACTACAGCACCTAACAAGTTGGACCATGTTGTCGGCCATAAGCCATTTGTTATCTGTCGGCTGAAAAACAAAATGCAGAACAAAAGGGATTCAGTTACACTGTAGATCACATAAATGAAATCATAAAAATTAGTCATTTACATCTACATATGAGTTTAAGATTTCTATGAGGAGACAGTTGATGGGGCCAAAGGCCAAGTCAACCATCACGACCATAGGAATTGAGCGCAAATAATATATTTGTTTTTAGTAGAATACCAACTAAGAGTGAATTTCCTTCATACAATGATTTATTATCTCCCTACATTGCACATTTTCAGGATTTTAGGATTTTTCTATTTCTGTGTTTGCATGAATGGACCAAGAAAAAGTCCATAATGAACATGAAAAAAAGAGACCAATATGTGGCCATCTTGATCCAACAAACTTAGTCAATAAAGGATTTTATTTCTGGGATAAAGAGCACCATTTGCTTGCGGGGAAAAGCAGGTGATGACCAAGCAGACAAGATAGTGCCAGCTTGTGCACTCGGGTAGCAAATTACAGGGCAGGATTTAGTTCACTGTGCCCATGTCACTAGCAGAGCTGGCCATATTATAGAGTAAGTTAATCAATGCCTGAAATATTTAACATGTAAAAGAATTCAACCCTTGCTGCTCTCAGTAATCAACTTGGGGAAACTGTATTGGTTACAAATATATATTTAATGAATGCAAAGAAATTTCAATAGAAATAATTATTATCTCACACAGAAAAAATTAAAATCTGGTCTCTATATACAGTCTATATAGCACAGATATCAGTGATGTCACCTATTGTTATTAATATGCCAACCAGAGAACTATTGGCTGTTGAAACAAAGAGCTCTTTTGTTTAACGCTTTGCACGTTTAAATAACAAATCTTCCCTATAGATATAAATGACAGGGAGAATTTTTTTTTATTTTAAACTGAATCGTACGAGAATAGTTTGGGAGCAGAAAGAATCTTTTAGAAAACAGCGGGATACCAACATTTCTAGGTTCAAAGTCCATCTTGACACGGGGAAAATAAATTGAAAGCATATGGTGTTATCAAACGCTTCGGTGAGCCAAAACAATAAGAACTGCTGGTTCTGCTGCAGCTCAGAAAATGTTAATCGAACATGACAGAAAAATTCCTTTTCCGTAGAAAACAGGAAAAGAGGAAAAAAATCAAAGTTTCGTATGCGTCATCAATAGAATATTAAACGCACAGTTTCAAAATAACACGAATATTCTTGATTTGCCCTCAAAGCTCTGAGGTACAGGTACAGGTACTTGAACACAGTACAGTGATAGTCATTACTTCTTGAATGTATTTAATAGAATGAAACTGAAAACCGGAAATCGTCAATTGCAGTCAAACTTAAGCTTACATGAAACACACACAAATTGTCGGGAATAACTCTCAATGTTGGAGACCTTAAATACAAACTTTATACAAGTTTGTCAATAACAAAAGACGATTTTTATTTTATCTAATAAGTTTCCTCAGCTTTGTACAGTAACTAAAATTAAATTTGGCAAAGAAGGTTGAACGTGAAGTTAGTCAACTGAAAATGCAAATGATGTAAACACGAGCTGCCTCTGAGAAACTGACAACCTTATAGCTTCAGGCGTTTGAAAACGAGAAATGGTAGATCGATTTGAATAAAGAATGGTTGACAATGATACGATGTGATAAATAGAAAATTAAAACAATCGTGGGAATTTCTTCTCGTAAGTCATGTGCCTCAACTTACCGAGTTCTGAAAGCGCATCTCTTGAGGGATTTGAAAGTGCTTTTTAGCAATTCAACTTCGCCTTCTGTGGTACTTGTTCCCTCGGCGTGCAGGCGAACATCAGGCCGCGTTACTGCTGCCCTGGCTTCAGCCATGGTGCCTTATAGCGAGACTTTCCCAAGTAAAAAGTTCTCTATGAAGATAAAAGTCGTTTCGACCCGGCACACTTCCACTTCTTCAAACTTTAGCTCTCTTCTCGCTCCGCTTCGTGTCCGGTTTTGCTTTGATTTGGAAACCAATCATATTTTAGCTAAGAAATACAACGATACAATAATAACCAATCAAAATTGTTCTTAGTTGATAAAGACAAACGCTACGCTTGATTGACCTTGATTGGCCTCCATTTGCTCTCCGTCTCGCTTCGTTTCCCGCCAAAGTTTTTGAACACAGTACAGCGCGGAGTGTGGACGAAACCAAGATGGCTTCAGCTCGAAAGTTTGCTTGCGTCGTGGCTGTGGCAAATAATGGAGGAATTGGGAAGAACAACTCTCTTCCTTGGAAACTGCAGTAAGCTAGAAGACAATTTTAACTTAGTTAAATTTCAAAAACAACACTTTTGTTATTGCGTGCATCCAATAGGACCTGTGAGGTTGTGCATTTGCACTCAACATTTAGCAATAACTTTCATTACCGGTAGTTGAAGTATACAATGGAGATTTTACTTGGAAAGTGTGTTAAAAGTTGATTTCTACATGCGGATGTTAAATGTCTACCTCAGTCCTTTGCACGATGTTCAAATTTCATTCCCGTGCATAGCTTCACGTCTCAGTGTTGGCAGGTCCTAGAGAAGCTTCGAAATTCGAAGATATTTCACGTATTTGGAAATCAGACTGACCGAACACCTCTACTTCCTTTGAAATTGCACTTTTGCAACACAGGGAATTGTAAGGTGCAATTTTTACTTTTTTTCGATGCATTTCCTTTGAACCAACGGCGTGACTGAGATGAGAGGGGGGTATGGAGGGCAATGAGGGGGTGTGGACGAGGTGGGGCCTCCATTTCCTTCAGAAAATTACAACACGTTGATAAAAATATCCGAATTGCAGAAATAAAGTACAAGAAAGACTTCTAAGGTTTACAAACAAATTGAAAACAAGATCTGCAAAATGAAAATTACAGGGTTTGGGAAATGTGTTCCATCTCTTGGCCCCACTTCAATATGACCTCTTGGCTATTTGTGTTCTGTCTTATCATGGTATGATTGATTGATACTTGATCACTTTCAGTCCAAAGAGATGGATCTGTTTGACAACAAACTTTCAATTAAATTTTTTGATTTCTGAATTTTCAATTCTAAGGAACAAAACAAGGTTTTGTACTGATCGGTTTACTGAAAAACACAAACAATTATGCTGACACATACTAGCATAATAAAATTATGCTAGCATAAACCAGCATAATAAAACTTTGTAGCAGGCTAAATTTAGGTTTAAAAGCTTTAATGTATGAAACACTTGTACAGTAATTTAAACTAAATATAATTGCTGTTTGATTTCTGGAGAACTTTAACTTATGCATGAATTCAAACTTCTTTTCACATTCTTGTTCACAGTGGAGATATGAAGTTCTTTTCACATCTCACATCAGGAGTATCCACAGAAGGTAAAACACTTGGACCTGGTTGTTCAAAGTACAGATTAGCAAATCTAGGATTGACATGAAATTTGGTTTCAGTTGTATAACTTTTTAGTGAGATTTTGTATTCTTTCTTGCAGTTTTGTATTGACTAATCACATACATGTACTTCTTCTATACAAGTGAAATTTAAACCACAATCACCTCCTGGATTATTGTTAATTGGTTTCTGAAAACCCTGCCCTGATCTTTAGCCTTGCCAGTCTCAAGAGTGATTACTTTTTTTTTTTTTTTTTGTTTTGTAACTGTTTTTTTATTGAATTTGCAAACACACAAACAAAATAAGATACCTGCATACGACTAAAGAAAAAATAAGAAGATAAAAAAATTACACAAGGCACTACAAAACATTAGTGCATTACACTAACATTACACTACAAAATATAAGGCACTACAGAAAGGGCTACAATGTACTTAGAAACAAAAAAAAGGCATAATACAAACTCACCATAATACATTTATATACTTCCATTAGCTACAACACTAATTAACTTATTCCATTTCTTTAAATGAAAAGATAATTTGTCTCCTTTCCTGGCAATATGGAGCTCAATAGAATATATTCGCTTCATTTTAGCAATAAAACCTTTGAGGGAAGGTTTAGCATTCTGGCATTTTCGAGAGTAGATATAGTATTTACCTAATAAAAGAATGTGGTTGATTAAAATAAAGTCATCTTGAATGTCAAACTTCCCAAAGATCAAATCAGCCTCCTTCAGTTCACCAACATCAATGTCATTTTTCCGGAGCCAGGACAATACATGTTTCCAAAATTCACAAGATTCCTTACAGGAAAAGAGTAGATGCTCGATGGATTCGTCCTCTTTTTGGCAGAAAGTACATACAGTAGTGGTGACTGCATAATACCAAAACGAAAGAGTTTTTCATTTGTGAAAACAATACAATTTAAAATTTTATATTGAAATTCTCTCAGTTTTGATTCCATAGACGATCTGAAAGATAGAGAATAGACCTTCTCCCAATCTATGGCTGAGTGTGGGTACTTGTCAGACAATTTCTTTTGAGCGGTAGGTAATCCCTGCTTCTTCGCCAGGAACTGGCGATAAATTTGTTTGGAAGAGACATCAGAAAATGTGAG
Source organism: Micromussa lordhowensis (assembly GCA_964020085.1). Classification (NCBI taxonomy): domain Eukaryota; kingdom Metazoa; phylum Cnidaria; class Anthozoa; order Scleractinia; family Lobophylliidae; genus Micromussa; species Micromussa lordhowensis. The sequence continues at coordinate 42,237,231 of OZ026595.1, forward strand.
AGGATTTCCATCGATAATGATGCTAGGAACATCTAAGACTGGAGAAATTATTGGAAGAGACGAAGAATCTTTTATTATTGTGCGCCAATGGGTTGGAATGGAGTCAATGATGCTCATCACGAAAAAACTTTGCTCAGAGTTGAGCAGTAGATTCGTAAAGCTAAATGTTGTTATATTGTTACATGAAAGTAGGTCTCCTATTTTCAGTAGGCCAATGGAAAAAAGATCCCTTCTAAAGACCGATTTTTTATCAACACAAAGAAACTTGTTGTTCCATATAATTTCATTCACAATCTCTTGAAACGAAAGTGGTACTTTGTTGTTCAAATCAGACCAGGCATCAAAGCACTGTTTATAGAAGAGTCAAGAGTGATTACACTGGCCTTCTATTTTCCCTTAGGCAAACAGTGAGTCTTGTAAAGTAAGATTCAAAGAATAAATCCCTACCCCTCAAAAAGTACACTACTCCTTCCTAATAATAAGCCCTTGCCCTCCTAATTTCAGATTCAAATATCGTACTAACAAGAAGCTTTACCAAAATGTCAATGCAGAGGGGCTTGAATTTAGATTTACTTCTAAAAGAAAGGCATAATTTCTTCCAATAATATTATGAGCCCCATTTTTGTTGAGCTTCTTTTAAATTTAATGTCGCTCCAACATGCTCATTTGTGTATTGAGTTATTAAATTCAGAGTAATTCATATCTCATGACAGAAGGTTTTTGCTTTGAACCCCTTCATTCCCTACAGTAATTACATTATAGTTTCATACTTTCCTTTCCTCCTACCCGCTCAAAATTTCCAATGACCTTCCTTAGGGTTGATATGGATATTTTCTGGAACTGCACAATGTAGCAGTCTGTTCAAGTGAATACTTAACGTTTCACATCATTGTGTTTACTAGACAATTTGACCGTATGGCATTCTCATTTTGTATAATAGCATCCCAGATCATTACAAAAAATGTGTGTTTGTTTTGTTTCCTTTAATAGCAAAACAAAATGCTGTAATCATGGGTCGAAAGACATGGGAATCCATACCAGCAAAGTACAGGCCTCTCCCACACAGACTCAATATTCTGTTGAGTAAAAACCTGAGGTACAGCACATAGTTGATGTTATTTCTACATTTAAAAAGTAACTATAATTTTTTTGTTAGCTATATCAAACTTAACCAAAACAAAAAGCAACAAAAGAAAGAAACTGCTAATCCATCACAGGGTTACCCCCAGGTCGACCCAGGATTCAATTTGCCGGTACCCATTTATACACATGGGTGGAGAGAGGCACCGTAAGAGTAAAGTATCTTTCCCAAGAACACGACACAATGTCCCTGGCCAGGCCTCAAACCCGGACTGCTCGCTCCAGAGTCGAGCGCACCAACCATGAGGCCGCCATGCCTCCCACATAATAATTTATATACAAGGCAAATAATTCTTCACTTTGTGATTTTCTTTGACTTGACTAGGGCCTAGTAAACATATTGTGTATAGCTACAAATCAAGCGGTCAGCATTTGAGCCTTTGGCAGGGGACATTGTGTTGTGTTCTTGATCTGGTCTCCATCTGGAAGTGAACCAATCAACTATTGAAGCAACCTGACAATGCTAGGTGGGGGAGAGGGAAGGAAAAGGACAGCCATTCCATCCTAGAAACAAGGATTACCCCTTACAAAAAGGACCACTTTGGGCCCAGTGCATATTTACATAGGCATCTATGAGAACATTGGTTTCTTCTTTCTACTTGCAGCACTGCACCTGAAGGGGCACACCTCTGCTCCAGCCTGCAAGCTGCCTTTGACCTGCTGTCTGCGGCTCCCTTCACAGACTCTGTGGAGAAGATCTTCGTTATTGGTGGAGCAGCAGTTTACAAGGTAGGTTTTCACCTCTGCATGCATTTAAGATAAATATTTAACAAAATGTAATTACATTGGCACCATTGCAAAAGTGTATGAATTGTGAAAAAACTACCTAAAATCAGACAATCTTCTGCAAGATCAAGCAGCCAACCATTTTAGTATTCAAAGAGTCAAATTGTCACATTTTTACAGCTACATATAACTTCCGTGTCAATCAGTAGTGACAACACTGTCCTACTGAACAGAGATCATTCAGGTGCCAAGCTTGCCAATAATTAATTAGACCCTGGCATAAGTTTCAGGTAAAGTCTGAATCAAACCAAAGTGCCTCGTCTTGCTCTAAAATGCTGGAGTTCATCCCAGTTTCTGTAGGGTTAGTGTATGAAAGTGTATGAATTGTGAAAAAACTACCTAAAATCAGACAATATTCTGCAAGATCAAGCAGCTAACCGTTTAAGTATTCAAAGAGTCAAATTGTCAATAAATCACATTTTTACAGCTACATATAACTTCCATGTCAATCAGTAGTCAACACTGTCCTACTGAACAGAGATCATTCAGGTGGCAAGCTTGCCAATAATTAATTAGACCCTGGAATAAGTTTAAGGTAAAGTCTGAATCAAGCCAAAGTGCCTCGTCTTGCTCTAAAATGCTGGAGTTCATCCCAGTTTCTGTAGGGTTAGTGTATGAAAGTGTATGAATTGTGAAAAAACTACCTAAAATCAGACAATATTCTGCAAGATCAAGCAGCTAACCGTTTAAGTATTCAAAGAGTCAAATTGTCAATAAATCACATTTTTACAGCTACATATAACTTCCATGTCAATCAGTAGTCAACACTGTCCTACTGAACAGAGATCATTCAGGTGGCAAGCTTGCCAATAATTAATTAGACCCTGGCATAAGTTTAAGGTAAAGTCTGAATCAAGCCAAAGTGCCTCGTCTTGCTCTAAAATGCTGGAGTTCATCCCAGTTTCTGTAGCAAGTGACCAAGAATATAATTCTCCTTTCATTGGATAAGATGCTTGTCCACCCCCCCAGCATTGTGTTGTTACCAAATGTTCCTACCCCTGGATGGAGAGTATCTGTCTCTGTGACTCCTACCAGGGCTCTGCCTTTGACAAGTGAGATTACCAGGAACAACAAATGTGCATGATTAGGTAAAAAGTTTGTTCATGACTGACTTATCATGTTGTTATTTAATGTCCTTCAGGAAGCCTTGCAGCATCCTGGTGCACACCGCCTGTACATTACACATGTATTCAAAGATTTCGACTGTGATGTGCACTTTCCAGACTTTGACAAAAATGTTTTTAAGGAAATCAGGTCAGTAGATTACTACTTACATGTGAAATAAATCATTTTTTGCCCAAAATTATGCTTAGGTAGCATTGCTAGTAGCAAATTGGTCAGTCCTCCACCAAATTAATTAACTCTCCAGTAACTTTACTAAAAGTAGAATTACCTTCATTATCATCACAATGTTTGTTTTTTTGGTTGGAATAGAGTGCTTCGGCAAAGTGGTGCTTAGTGATATATGTTTTTATTATATGGCTAGCTCCTTGAGCAGGCAAGATAAACCAAATCGTGCTCTGTGATTGGCTACCCAAGCAGGCAAGATGGAGCTATTTCACCCACTTGGGACTACGCGCCATGTCCTTCCCCAAAAGCCAAATGATAAATCCTTTATTGACCAAGCGTTTTTGGTCAAGATGGCTGGTTATTGGCCTCGTTCTTTTTTTTGCGAGTTAATGGACCTTGACTTTGTCTCGGTCCATAAACATGCAAAAAAAAAAGAACTTGGCCAATATCCAGCCATCTTGACCTCAGGCTTGGTCAATAACCTATATCTATGAACTTCAATTAAATATTACTTGCAAACTTTTACTGTAGGTGGGGTTGGGGCACATATGTACTCCTGTAGGTACGTGTACAGTACAAGCATAACAAGAGACAAAGGATAAAGTTATTTGTAGTGGTCATAATCAATTGCAAACAAAAAATATCAACTAAAGCTTCATCAGGTTCAATACCCTCTCCTTTTTATATTTGAATTCTGGGGCTAGTATAATTTTTGAGACTAATAGTACAGTATATCAACATTATCCAACGTTTAGCATAACTCATAAAAGTTTCAAAATCTGGACAAATGTTAGCAACCCAGAACTGAAAGAAGGGATACTCACTGTCAGTAAAATCAGAGTAATAAATCAAAGTGTACACGAAATAAGGTCAGTCAATATTGTGTTTTTTAACTTCAAGTGACCCTGATGTTCCAAGTGAGATGCAAGAAGAGGATGGAATCCAGTACAAGTTTCAAGTGTACCAGCAAGATATCTAATTCCATGTGTTAGATACAAATATGGCTACATCATGGTGTTAAACTTACAATCAATGAAACATGAAACAGAATAAAATGTTACTAGTAAAGCAATGGAAAGCAGTTCTGTTAAGCCTTTGAGGCTTAACTGCACAAGTAAGGAATAAACATAATCAAAATAAATAAAACTGATCTTTTAATGATCTTCTGTTTAGCTTTTTTGTCTCTATGGGCGACATGATGGTCTAACAGTTGGTTAGACTCCAGATTAAGTCCATGTGTTGGCTTGGATCTTTGAAATATGAGGTGTTCTTGGGGAAGACACACTGTGTGTCTCTCTGCCCAGGTTTATCAGTGGGTACCCAAACTACACTGTATTAGGGGAGAGGGACTTAGGGATGGACCTGCTTGAGAGAAGTGATACATCTCAGTCACTTGGTGCCAACATAGGTTTGCTAGAAGGGGCACTTGAGCTTGACTGTGGACATCTCAACATTCCTATCCCCAAATAAAAGCTTATCTACATGTAGAATCACTTCTACACAAGGCACACAGTGCTTTCAATAGGACCCGGTACCTGCCGGAGCTCCGGCAGGTATTCTGTTGAAAGTCGGCGGGTATGTTTAACTTTAAAATATTCTCCAGAGAGAAATTCTCGTAGGCTTCTCATATTACTCTGGCGGGTGCTGTTCCAAGGTAGCCACCTACATGTACTTCAAATCTTATTGAAAGCACTGGGCACAGAGCCAAGAGACACCCTAGCTTATCACAGGTTACCCTCAGCATTTTCTGTCCTTTTGTACAATACAGTGGTGCCCTATTAGGTAAGTTGCCTTTCCCCAAAAAACACATAATAGGCCAAGCAGTGGCTACAGGAGAAAACACACTGAGCGGTAGACCTTCCATCCCACACTGAGGTATAGTGGTAGGTAGGCTAGGATAAATTCTGCAGATGGATATTACCGGTATTAGTGTCAGCATTCTGCGGTCAGAGAATCGCATGCTCAAAAGCACTCCTAGTTGCTTCATGTTTAACTGGAGCAGTAACAATGACAGCCCAACAGGTTCCTTCAGTTCAGAGGAATTAAACAGACTCTACCTTTCTTGAAAACAAAATAACCTTGTCAAGCATTTCATTGTTTTATTTTCCTTTTTTATCTTGGCTAACACTTATGCAAATTAATAAAACTTAAAGCAGTACACTTGTAGTAGGCGGATTCACAGTGACGTCATTGTTTACATTTTTTGCTCATTTGCATATGGCTTTGCGTATAGAAGGAAACATGTTAGATATGAACTGACTTCAGGCAGCTAAAGAACTAGTGAAACTTAGTACATTGTGAAAGTTTTAGCTCTTTGGGTGTAATATTCAAGGAGAAATTGTCTTTCAAAAACTGCAAAATTTCTGGGTGGCAAAAGCGCTAATGAGCTCATGAATACATTCTTTGTTAAATTTTGAGTTTTTAAACCCGTGTTGCACAAAAAGTATTCAATACATCAGGCTCATATTCACTGGCAGAGTTAATCGTACTATGACCTTTCAATATTCAGAACTGATATATTTGTAGCTCCATCAAAAACTGAATTGCTTATGCTAATGAGGCAAATATTGTAAACAAGGATTCCCCTATAGGCTTTTAATTACAATAATGAAAGCAACCCACCCTTACCTCATCCCACTTTCCAATTTAACTTATCTTCCTATGATGGTAATACAAATGTCAATTATATTGGATATCTCATTTCTCCTCAGAAATTGGCAAATTACCTACTTTTACTGTATATACAGCATATATTTAATAAGAAATGGTCCATTTTAGCCATGTGTTTGTCTAATCTGATGAAACCTTGCATATGTCATGTATTTACCAAAGATATTATGCCTTTCAACAGCTCTTTTGGCAAAGCAATTTACGGTGTCTTACCAATAAAATTAAATAGGTGCAACCGCATGTACATCTTTGACTCTTCTGGTCCACAAACAGCTATTACCACCTATATACATACATGTAAAGTACATGTAGGTTTGTAATATTTTGATGAACTAGGTTAAAGCAAAGAGCTACATGCAAGTGCTTTGTGTAATGAAAGGTATTAAACTGTGACTGAGTCATGTAACATCAAATGCTACCGAGAGCTTCATCAGGCATTGCAGATGCAGGTTTGAAGTATTTGTATAGCTCGCAAAGAGATGATATTGTCCCAAGAAGACCAACAGATCCAACAGATAGCTTTCCTGCCCAAAGAACACCAGACGGTGCCCAGTTGATTGCCATCCCTAAGTCAGCAGTAAACCCAATGACAGAGATCATGAGCCGTTTCTGCAGAAATCTTATTTGATTTTGTCTTGTCATAGTTGAACTGTCCGATTCTCTCTGGCTTGGTGGAATGCTATTATCAACTGATTGTGTCCTGGACAAACAAATGGAACAATAAATTTTCAAAATTACATAACATGCTATTTATACGTGTAATAAAGTGGCTAATGCCAATAGACAAGTTAAACAACTTGAATACTCTAGTCTAGAGCTGTTGTTCTCAGACTCACTAATAATGCACATCTTCAGTGGTATTGTTTAAAGTGTACATGACAGTCTTGGGTCCTACCTCCCCTGACTTTAGACCCAACTAGAAGTGAAATTTCATGTTTTCAGATGGCTAAAACACAGGGAAAAAACAACAACCACCTTTTTTTTAATTTCCATCTCATGGTCTCATGCACAATCCATCAAGCAAATATATCTGTCATGTAGACTTTAAAATAAACAATTATATAGAGGATATTACACAGGGGTGCGAAGATATGAATTTTATTTTCAAGTGGCAAAACAATATTTCAAAATTGTTCCGAAGGCAGGACGAACGCTCCCGAACATTTTCCGAGAATTTCCGAAAATTTCCAAAGATGCCCGAAGATTGCCGAAGACTTTCGAGGAAGACCCGAAGATGTTTCGATGATACACCAACGAATTTAAGTACAATTTAAGAGACAAACTTGATATCAATGAAATCATCGAGAAACTCACGTGTGAGATTATGGAAAATAAACCACTCGGGTCCCGAATGTATTTTTTATGAATTTTACGAGTGGTATATTTTTCAGTAAAACATCCGTGTCTATATAATAAAAGAAAATATTTAACAATTATTCTATGAGCGCGCGTTGGATATGAGATGGCAAATAGCCAACGAGGCCTGTAGAGCCGAGTTGGCTATAAACAATCTCATAACCAACAAGCACGAATGGAATAATTGTTTCATTAAATTCTCATCCTTTGGTTTTGCTAAATCTTATTAAAGTCTAAGAAACGACCAGGAAGTGATATGACTTCTGAGCGCCAAAACGAAATGATCACATCGCATTCATTTCCATATAAGGTCAAATGCAGGTATAATGGCTGGTAACCAAGATCTAGTGAACCATTCAGAAAGCTAGAATTGCATTATCCGAGGTTGAGAATTTAATAAAATGTATTAAACACCCAAGACAGTGAGTTTCTTACATTTCCCACCTCCCAGGCAAGATCTTTTCCTTTCTTTACAACCCGAAATTTTTCTTTGCCTTTTTCATTCTTTTAGAACTTCCCATATTTCAGTTTATCATGACGATCACAAAAAATGTAAACATGGCTGCCAAGCTTGTTGCATGTAACTTCAAAACACCATCCAAAAAGTTCTGACCTGGATAGCTGCTTCTTCTTTTCTTGTTGATGAAGCTTTCTGAGAAGCCACAAGTCTCTTACAATGCAAGCTATAAGTGATCCTATCCAGCAGTAGAGAGACCAGTCCCACAATTTGTCAGATCTGCCATGAAGTAATTTCTTGTCCCTTGCCCAGGCAATGTGCTCAAGAGGGTAAAAAGTCAAACCACAGAAGATGTCAATAAGATTAGTCCAACGGACAACGTTATCATTCTCCTGCAAGAAAGACAAACTATATCCTTCAACCTAGTACAGTATATAGCAATATGCAATAAAAATAACTTTTAACCGGGCTGAAATTTCAGCCCAGGCTGAAATTCGCCATGAAATCGGGCCCTTATAGTTGATGAGATTTTTTCCCTGAATCTTACAGACACATGAAACTGACCGGTAGTTGGAGGTTTCGCACCCAAGTGAGTTTGCGCCCATCAAGTTCGCACCCACATCAGCTCAACTAGCGATCAATTGCTTAAAATTTATCTTTCTCTTATCAAGCAAAAAAGACAACATCATGGGCAGAATGAAACTAAATCATACAAAACATGTTTATTTCTTGCTCATGGTGGACTCAAAATAGAAAGTTTATAACTAGGTATACCTATCGATAGAGTGCCAACGAGCGAATAATTTGTGCTATAATAAGGGGTTTATTAATACAGCATAACGGATTTTTGGTTCTCTTCTGTTGCAAACATTACCAAGAGAAAATTATTACGCGTTTACCGGCCGGTAATGTTCGTCACGCAATCCCTGAATATCAAGAGTATTGGAATGTATCGCTGCTCGGTCGAACTTTCAGTTCAATATGATGGGCAAAGTCAAAGTGAAAGTGAACACGCTAGTTTGATTGATGAACACGACTCGTTTAATTCTGTGGCAAAACAGATCCGATTTGTGTTTTGAACACTGGATTCGACTGTATGATAAACATGCTCATTCAGTTCTGTTCGGAAACACTGCCGACTCAACCTTCAGTTCGATATGCTAGATTTCAACACTGGATTTGCTCTAGTGGTTCCACTGGTGAACACAATCTTTCCAAAAAGGCTGCCCGATGGAACTTTCAGTTCGATATAGGTCAACAGAGAAGGAATACACTGTTTCGATTCATGAACAAGCTCGTTCAATTCTGTGGTGAACACGCTCGGGTTCGTTTTCATGTCGATTTTGTGTCTTGGATTTGCTCTTGTCTGACAGTTTTCCTGAATATTCGAATTAGAAGAAGAGTTTTGTAAAGGGTACGCTCCCCAATTGAACTTTCATTTCGATAAAGTGAGAGAGGAAACACGCTGGTTCGATATGTTCTGAGACTATGAAATTGTTCACAGTTGGATAAACACAACAGCAAAGAAAACAATGATATTCCACGAGACAAGTCTACATGTAGATGTAATGCACCTCCTGATTGGCTAAAACTACAATAGCTCGAATAGTTCCGTCCTTGCAATTGGCTCAAACTGAGCCATTGTTACATCTTACACCTTACAGTTACACTTTCAGAGCTCGATCGAGAATTTTTTCGCATACGCCATTCTTCGTGCGGCACTATTCTCTGCCGCCTCGCCAGCCGAGCGTCTTCGCTCGGCTGGCTCGTTGGCAATGAGTTCAGGGGTGCAAACTCGATTGGGTGCGAAACAGGTAGCATTTGATTAACTGACTGTCTGTCTGACTGACTGACTCATTGACTGACTGACTGACGGACTCACTGACTCACTGTCATTGATTATGTGACTGACGCACCGACTGATTACTCACTGACTGACTGACTCACTGATTGACTCACTGTCACTGACCGAGCGACCGACCATCCAACTGATCGACCCTACTCCAACCGACTGATGACCAATAATCGACCAAAGGCTACCGACCGGCCGACTGACTTGTTTTTCTTGCTTTTACCTACCTGTTTACCAGTTCCATAATTGCGTGCGTACGAAAACATAGCAGCATCATCGAACAAACGAAGGACCGTACGACATTCGCTTATTGCTTCAGCAAAAATTCGAAATTTCTCCCCACTGGACTCGCGCGACAACTTCTGTAGCCCTCCACTTGCCAAATAACTGGCATATTGAAGAATTCGCATTAACTTTTCTCTTCCTCTGTACGTTTCTAATACACTCGCCAGGAACTCAGCCATGTTGTACCGGTGAACTTTGGCCGACACCGGTTTCTTCCAGGCGTTCTTTCTTCACGCGGTAAGACCTGGATACGAGCCTCTCAAGTGCTACTGCGCATATTCAGCCCCCAGGGGGACTCCCATATAAAAAGAACGGGGGTGCCCTTCGGAAATTTTGAAAAGAACTCCTTAGAGAGACCCTGTTTTGTGGGCGTGGCTTGACAATTTTTCACCCCTATTAGAGGTACTAATTCTAAAACAAAACGTTATCTCCTTTCATATTTTTTTTTGGCTCGATACCCTAAAAGTTACTGTGAAAGCTCCTGGCTATAGAACTTTTGAGGCTGAACACCCTGAGAGGTACCAAAACCGCTTTTTTACCTCTAAGAGGTACGGAGAGGATTCCCATCCTTTTTATACGGGAGTTCCCCCCTCCCCCTCCCCCTGGAATTCAACCTCATGGTGGAACGCGCACATTCTATTCTCGTTCCTTCAGCCTTCCTTACGGCACGACTCGAGGTTGCTGCGCCTCGAGCAATACTGCGTGGCCACTGAAAAATATTTGTGTTGATTGAGCGATCTTGAGTGTTCGGTGACCCCTGGATTTACTTTCTCTGACCGTTTGCTACGTTTCGCGAAAAATCGAACTATCTATGTATTAGAAGTTTGAAGACTTCGAGGTTTTTGCCCCATGCAGAATAATCAACACAACAGGCCCATTTATATGCTTGGTTATTTGTCTTGGACATGATCTGTTCCTCAAGGCTGACAGTTTTTCTCGAGCTTCGCCCTCGGAAAACTATTCGCTACTCGGAACAGAAAATGTCTGCGGCCAAAAATATTTGAGCATTTTTTGCTTGAAATGAGGCGTATTTAAAACACGAAATGGCGAAATGACGGAGTGGCACTTAACAATGTGGGATAGGGTTGGCCCATACAATTATTGAGAGCTAACCACCTTCAAGTCAGTGATATTTAGGCTAACCGAAGCGCTATTTAGGCTAACTGGAGTGACATTTCGTCATTTCTCCACTTCTTGTTTTAAACACGCCCCTACGAATGCATGGAGGCATGAGCATATCATTGTTAAAATATACCATGATGGCGCGAAGCCAATGAATTGCAATATCCAATGACGAAGTTTTTAATAAAATGGAATATTCCACGAGACACTTGTATTTTCTCAGTCCTTCTATCGATTTGCTATCTTCACGACTTACTGCTGATCAGCTCCCGCGTGCGCTGACAAACCACTGTATGACTGTTACAACTGTTTCAGAATGATAAAGCACCGGGGGAAGACGGATTTACCATCGAATTTTATACCTCCTTTTTTGAACTTTTAGGAAACGATCTAATAGCAAGTTTTAATGAAGCGTACGAGAAAGGTGAACACTCCATTTCACAACGAAGGGGATTGATTACCTTAATACCGAAAGAAGATGGGTCACTTCTAGATCTTTCAAACTGGAGACCAATTACACTGCTAAATGTGGATCTTAAAATAGCATCGAAAGCAATAGCTAAACGCATTGAACCGACACTACCAAACTTGATCCACTCTGACCAAACTGGTTTTGTAAAGGGGAGATACATAGGGGAAAATATCCGACTTATAAGTGACATAATGGATTATACGAGTTTACAAAACCTGCCTGGCATTCTAACGTCACTAGACTTCCGTAAAGCTTTTGCTCCGCAATTTGGGCAAAAACCAATTGAAGATTCCAAACCTCTGCCGCAATTCCGGGAAAACATGCTTGATCGATCAGAGATGGCTTCTATTTGCGACCAAAACTGATTTCTTATAACGAACTGGAAAAGCGCAGCAAACAAGGCATTGACATTCTAGTCCCAGGGTCTTTCAACCATTTTTAGCCCATTAGGTGCCAGGAATAATTTTGTGCACTGGGAAACTTATTTGTGCACTGGAAAATATATTTGTGCACTGGAAAATATATTTGTGCACTAAAAAATATATTTGTGCACTGAAAAATATATTTGTGCACTGAAAAATATATTTGTGCACTGAAAAATATATTTCTGCACTGAAAAATATATTTCTGCACTGGAAAATATATTTGTGCACTGGGAAACTTATTTCTGCACTGGAAAACATATTTGTGCACTGAAAAATATATTTGTGCACTGGGAAAGTTATTTGTGCACTGGGAAACTTATTTCTGCACTGGGAAACTTATTTGTGCACTGAAAAACATATTTGTGCACTGAAAATATATATTTGTGCACTCAAAAACATATCCGTAATGTGTTCAGATCAATATATATGCACTGAAATTTTTATTTGTGCATTGCATATATGGGCCACCGTAGTTTAACCAAGTTAATGAGTGCCAAATTTCTCCTACTACAGAAGAGATCTTGTTCGGCATCACTGTAAGCTCCCTAGACACAACAATAATTCGGAAATTCAATTACACCGCCTTATTTATGCGCCATTATATTTATTGAAGCAAGTTAAATAGCCTCGCCATCTCCATTCAGGATTTTATCAGTAAGCTACTCATTAGGTATGACCTTGAAAATTTTTCTTTAATCGGATGATTAATTGAGAAGTACTCCTCCCTCCTCAAAGTCAGTATATAGTGTAAGTAATTGTAAGTTACTGTATGTTTAGCAAGTAACGTTTAAGTACTGTATTGTTAGCAGTGTAAGTAACTCGTATTGTAAGTAATTGAGTACGTAATTGTATTTTCTGTATAAGTAACCCGTATTGTAAGTAAAGTAAGAATGGTTATGTAAGTAAAGTAGCGTAATGACACCTGCATTACAAAAATAGATAAATAAATAAATAAATAAATAAATAATTTTAAGACTTTCTCATATATAATTAAACCAGGAGCATGCTCCTGATTAAACTATATCCTTTCCAGTTAAAAGAAAAGAAACCAAAAAAAAATAACAAGTACTTACCTACCTGTAGGCTGTGGCGAACCGCTGAAAAAAGAGACGGTACTCGTTTTTCACTCGGTGCACGCTGGGTAGGAAAAATGTTGTGCAAAGTAGCGAAGGCGCGGGAGGTTTTAAACCAAGTAAGCATCGTTTGTTTGACCAAATATGTTGCTAATGTTCAGTTTATGGTAAAATGAGGGTGACATACCTTTGATATATATGTTTAACCAGGTTATAAGCTGTTGACTTTCGCCGAGTCACCACGCTTTGCAGAGCTCATTGTGAAAAGTGAAACGGCCACATTGTGGGTTGCATTTCATGTTAAGCTCACAACGTGTTTTTAATTATGTACGTACTTTATGGTTATGAACTAGTGAAAACCGGTTGAAAATAATGTTCCTATTATGAACTGTTGAACAGTAGGTCCACTTGTACAGTTTGTTCCATCGGTGCAAGTGTTTAAAGCTCAAATGTGATAGAATCATATGTAAACTTTGTTAGTCTTCCCTCTTCAGCGAAGACAAGTTCTTGCGAACATTAACTATTTGACAACAGTACAGAGTTTAAAATTAGGTTCCACATGGGTGCGTTGGCCCCATGTCCTTCAAAAATTAGACAGTCAATGTTACTCTGTTTGGCTATAAAGTAACAAAGATATTTGTCAGTTACCAGGAATATAAATGCCTGATGGACAGTGCAGCTTCATTGCACAGGGGAATGATTGCAGAATGAGAGATTACTGAAAAAGTACTGTGGAAAGGGAAAGCAAGGCTGATGAGCTCATTTTATATATTAAATGTTTTACCCGGCCAACTATCAAAATGCAAGTTTATCTTGTTGGTATTTCAGTGCCGTTACAAGTCTCTATTCTGATGACAACGTCCCCGATCCATGAAATAACATGCTAAAAAAGGTGGGACTGTACATGTATGTTGAAAGACAGATATTAGACTTTCCAAAATAACTGTAAGCTTACCTGTGTAATAACTTTATGACTGTGTGAAGTCATAGAGTTATTACACATTACGCAAGGACTTTTTGTGACAAAGCATCATCTTCCATGCATTTAGGAGAAGTCCCAAGCAACGAATTGACACACCTTGATGAAGAAGTAGCTTACATCAGTCACACGAACTGGAGATGATTCACCTTGGCTTTGCAGAAAGGTGCTATAGCAACAAAGGCGGAGGCAATGCAGTTGTTTTCTTTTACTTTTTTTCTTGGCAGTTGGCAGGTAGGAGGTAAAGTTGGTGGCACGTGGTGCGAGGGGTGCAGGTGCGACATCTGTGTTGCTATAACACCCTTGAGCAGACAACCTCAATCCTCCTCAGTTCATGTGATTGTTGTCAGCCTCTTCTTCATCAAGATGTGTCTGTTCATCACCTGGTACGTGTACTTCTCCTGAATGCACGGATGATTTTGCTTCGTTGAGGACAGAAATTCCTTGCACTATAGGTCTTGGAAGAGATTCACTTTCAAGAACATCTTGAACTGAATGCTAGAAGGATGGAAATGAAAGGGAAGATCACCCATCATGACTCACTCTCCCACTCTCTCATCCTGCCCACTGCCATCATGGCCTAGAACATGTAACATTATTTCTACTGAGCATGGAATTCATTATTTTTTTCAATTTTCATCAGAAAATCAAAAGCTGAGTTTCATCCCTATCAGAAAAACTGTTGTTACAAAGGCTGCCTGTCTTTTTGCTACATTGTATAACAAAAACATGACTCCTTCTGAGATCTGAATCATGGCCTTGGTTACTGCTTCACCATATGCTGACCCTATTGCTACTGGGAGATTGCCCTTCATTGTGGGCCCTTGAATCAGTCTGACGGTACAACCACTCTTGAGGAGCATCAATCCCCAATTCCCCTCTTCATTCCATGATCCACCATTACCCTAGTCCCAACTTGCCATTTGACATCTCCACCTATCTGCTGTGCAACTGTCTGTTTAAAGTGCATGTTAATCAATGTCGTTTTCCCTCCCTCACTTAAACGTTCTGTTGCAACATCTAGTCAAGGGGGTTAAACTTCTATGGCAAAAGGTTTTCTTTACACAGGATATTGAATCCTTCGTCTGGTCTTCGCAGCTTGGAACGAAAATGCTTTGGTGATTATTTCACTGGCTACAGAGCAGGGAAGTCTGTTCCACTCCCTAGGGATATGGAGGAGCTAGATGGCTCATCAATGCTGGTGCTTAACTCTGATCTCTGTAACATGAAGTGCCTTGGGGTATTGCCACTCCCCTTGATTGGGATTCTAGTCTATTGCAGGTTACCTCTTTTTTGTCAGGTTGCCCTCACAATTGGTCAGTACCATTTCCACTCAGTGGAGGGAAGAGGTACTGGGAGAGTCAGCATGTCTTCCTCACAAAATGCAAGTAACTGATGCCCACCCCGTGTAAGGTCATTAGAAATCTGTGGGGGCCTGGTGGAGATCGCAAAAGCCAGGGGGTTTTTAAAGGAAAGTTAGAAGCTGAACTAGAATTTCTTAAGGGGTGGGGGCTCAAACCAAAATACAACAAAATTGCTTTCAGAGGCATTAAAAAGTCATTGAAAATTTGTAAGATGCTTGAGAAGGCCTTGAAAATTTAAAACGGAAAAGTCTTGGAATTTTACCCCTAGCACTTGCATTCTTTAGATAAGTTTACAAAAATGATTAGACTACAGGAAGCATTAAAACTATTTTTAAAAACTGGATCATTGGGTAATGCAATCCAAGAGTTTTCATTGGCTTAGCCATCATGGGCTATGAGCCATTATACCGTGCTCTACGAATATGGTAAGCGTACGGGTGAGTTTTTTTGAGGCGTTTTATTTTGTTTTCAAGTTTAGTTTGCTTTATTTTTGGGGCGTTTTTAATAATACAATTATTCCACTCGCCATTGTTGGATATGAGATGATTATAGCCAACTCGGCTATGCGCCTCGTTGGCTATCTACCATCTCATATCCAACGTGTGCTTGTGGAATAATTGTTAATTATTGAGTTATTTTTTTGAGTTATTTTTTTGTAAAAAAATATCTCTTAGTTGGCGCGACGAGTATGTTGTGGACGGGTCAATGGATCAGTGAGATGTATGTATGTCACACCAATCAGATCGGATGTACTATAAACAGCCAATCAAATTTCTTGTTTTAAAAGTAAATGGTATATGAGAAGATTTAATCCCGATACAGTTCAGAACTGCCATATTTATTCTTCTATAAAAGAGAAGGAAGTATTCATATATTGGGTTTACTTCGGCATTTTCTGTGAGTTAGTCTTAGGATTTTAGTTATGGACGAGATGAGCCTTGAGGTATGAAACAGTGCGTGAGGTAGTTCTATGCAAATTTACGAGATGTTTTTATTGTTAGTTACAAAGGTAACTTGATATTTTTGTTTTTTCACAAGGAGTAAATTCAATTAGACGTCACGCATCGTTGCTTCTAGTTCTTACGAAATGTTTTAGAGGAGACGAGACTATTTTGATTTGAAAGAGTTCGAACGTTTACAATAGGTACAGGTAACGGTTGCTGTGTTCTTGTTGCGTGCAAATATAACGAGATTTTTGTTATTTTTTTCGTTACAAAGGGTAATTTGACACTTTTGTTTTTCACAAGGGAGTAAATTCAATTAGAGCTGCCGAATCATCACCACTTGTTCCCACGAGATGCTTGCTATTTTTAGTTACAAATGGTAATTTGACACTTTTGTTTTTCATATGGGAATGAATTAAATTAGACTGTCAACGTGTCAGAGGTGTTTTTTTCTCTTTCTTTTTTTCGGTATTAAAACATCATCTGTCAATACTCCATGTTTTATTATGGAAGCACAAAATACACATATATTGCTTGCTCCTCTACAAAGAAAAATTCACAGCCCTTTATTTGCGCACCAACTCAAAAACCTACCCAAAAACAATCACCCATTCTCTCTCGTTAAAATAAACAACGCCAAGGCCTTCACTTCGCCTCTTTCCACTCTCAACATAGACCAGGCAGCCAGACTTTTAAACCAAAATTGTAAGTCCTACTATTCGTTTATCTTAGAGATTTAAGATCGTATGTATATCATAAATTCTCACTTTCTTTCGTGCTGTACATCGTAGCCAAAAACGCTTGTCAAATTAACTAAATTGTCACTGTAAACACCCCCTTAAATGCTCCTATCTTCATAACCTTTTAATTAAAAAAATAACTCTTGCACGCCTTGCGTGCCTATGTTTATATTTTGCCACCAAAACATGGCTTGGGGACCATTATGAACATGGACAACTCGAGAAGAACATAATTTTTGGTCTAAAAAAGTACATTTTCAGGATACCAGATTTATATGTGACCATTATTTGAAGTATCCAAGTATCTCCCCTAAACAAGGTTTTAGGTATTTTGTATTTTGCAACTCCCCTTCACCAATTTTATCCTGATTATAATGAGTTATAATGAGACAGGACTTATGCTGATTGAACCACTTTGGTTTCTGTGTCAAACAGGAGACTGAAGGTTTCTTTGGGACTTTATAGACCCAGAATGAAAAACTTGAAATGGCCCATTGGAGTTTCATTTGCTTGTTCCATTCAGATCATGTTGTTAGTTTGGAGAGAGATATTTTAATTTCCCCATTTCTTAATGCACACTTTTGAGATATACCAAGGCCAACCAGAGGCCATTTCCAGGGAATGTTGTACCTATTCAGGAGTTTCCACACAGCTATCTGGGCCGCAACAGTTTTGCAATCTTAGCTAAATTGGGTCAATGTGTTTTCAGCCATCATGGATGCCAATATTAATATTTGTGATTGTGGCACCTTTTATTTGTAAAGCTGTGCATTTTTTGTGTGGAATTGATGAAACTAAATATGAAATATTCTTTGCATTATTCTTAAACAGGCATGATTCATGACAAGCACATGATGCTTAAAGAATTAAACAGCAAAGGATGGGGTCAAAGAGAATGTGCCATCTTGTGGAGAAGACCTCAAAAATGAAGGTGGAGCTTGTGGATTGTCAGGACAGTACTACAGCTTGAACTTCATGCAATATGAAT
>OZ026595.1:42262673-42265173 GCA_964020085.1 Micromussa lordhowensis
CCTCAGCTGTGGAGATGTTTAACAATGCCCCAAAACAAAAAGTGAAGTATGCATTTTATACTGGAGATGACGACTCCACAACTGAGGCTCACATTCGACAGAAAGTCTCCTATGGAGTTGAAAAGTTTAGTGATATAATCCATATGAAGAGATCCTTAACTACGTGATTATATAATTTAAGCCAGAATGCAAAATTTGCCAACAGCTCCATCTTGTCACAAAAGAATAAATTACCTGGTGAAGTGTTTTTCATATGGTGTTGCACAGAACAAAGGAAATGCAAAAGCAATCCAGGCAACCATTAACTGCATTGTTCCCCACGCATTTGGCGACCATAAAAACTGTGACAATAAGTTGTGTAAATTCAAGCAAGATCCAGCTTTGTATAAACATCATGACCTTCCATATGGGAAAGACTTGTTTGGAGACAAATTGAGATCTGCCCTTGAAAACATACTACAGTATTCAGTGATTACTGTACTGATGCAGTGGCTGACAAATTAGCCCCCATGACAAATTCACAAAGGAACGAAGCTCTAAACAGTGTGGTTCAGGCCTTCTGATATTACGCGATGGTGCGATTTCGCACAATCGACCGCAAATCGCATCCGATCGCACAATTCATGAAAAATCGCATAATTCACAACAAAACACACAATTTTCACAAAAGAAGCCATTATTTAACACTTTATCTAGAACAATTCTGCATCTACACGTAATTTCAAGATGATTTGCCTTTGAAAAAGCCTCGAAAACCTTCAACAACCTTCTATTTCGTAAATGATCGAAGCTCAAGGCGTTTCTTGGACGTCCGGGAACTGGCACTAGTTTTCAATTTCAAAGGCTTCCCTATTGGTGTAACGCAAACGATACCTTTCTTTGCTTAGGCCAATCAGAACTGCAGTTATATACTGACAACATATGGTTCAAGCAATGTTTATTTCGACGCAAAATGTAGCTTCTTTTCGTAGAATTCCAAATGAACTCTGTCGTGGATAAGTTTGTAGTGAAAATGCCTGCTGTTTTTTTCGAATGAAAAGACTAACTCACACTTTGTGCAAATTTAACTAAGAAAGATAAAGCAAGAAGACATCCCTTCCACGTGGATGATAAGCTGAAGATGCAATGTCATGACTGATCATCGTCGGAAGTCCGTGGTGGACAAGGACATCAAACTCTTCTCTTTTCATCAAAATAATGTATAGATGTTTAAGTTGTGTTCCTTTATGTTCAGTTTGTCTTTGGAGAAGCCCAAAAATGGTTTTCTTGTTATGAAACCTAGTAAAATATGCTTAAAATAGCTCAGGAAAAAATCGCACAATTTATCGCATAATAGCCCGTTCTTATCGCATAATCTGCTCCGAAAATTTCGCATAATTTCGATTTTTTAATCGCACCCTATCAGAAGGCCTGGTGGTTGGTTCGAAAAATCCAAAAATCAGGTTCTATGGGAGAAGCGAAAGCAATGACTTTCGTGTAGCGTGCGGAGTTGCACAAACTAACCTAAGATATGGATATGTCAGCCAAACCCTTGAAGCACTCAATATCGAGCCTGGAAAATACTGTACAGAGTATAATGACAAAATGACAAGCAAAGTTCTTCAAGATAAAATCAGAAAATCTCAACTCAACTCAAACGCAGAAGATCTCAACTGAATTCTCAAAAGTGCTCACAGACAGCCAGGAAAGAAGCTCGAGAGGGCAAAACTTATGAAACAGGTATTGGTCTAAATATTCAGTTGACATCTATCGTGTCTTCTACTGCTACCGATTGTCAAGCACATGTAATGGCAATGCCACCGAACCAGTTTAAAGAAATTGAGAAGTTTGCCCCCAAGATTACCCTTAGGCCTGTAGCAAAACAAGTGAAATACGACGATAACATATTCTATAACTTCTTAATTTTTGACACCGAAACAAATGCCACCGGTAAATCTGCTGAAATCTGCCAACTATCAGTAACTGACAAATCTGCCTCACTCAAGTTCTCAGTCTACATTATGCCCACGCAGGACATCGATATGTATGCTTCAAAAATTAACAAACTAAAAATAGTAAAGATCAACGGAGAGCGTAAACTGTACAAGGACGACAAAGTTGTAAGAGCTATACCTTTTGATACTACGATTGCTTAATTCAAGAGCTATCTCTCACAGTCCATAAACATAGCCAAGAACACCACCAACAAACAAGTACGCACGGTTCTCATTGGACACAATGCCTCCACGTTCGACACTCCAATTCTTTTGAGAAATGCTGGAAAGGAATTCTCTTCTGAGCTGCAATCTATGGATGTCTGGTTTGCTGATTCTCTTTCTCTGTTCAAAGAACTAATTAAAAGTCAACTTCCTGCTTTACAGAACGCCGATGGCACATTTCCGAAGACTAACCAGTCCTCTCTCTATAAGACCTTGTTTAATCAAACCTTCGACGCACACGATGCCTTGGAAGATGTTCTTGCCCTAAGAAAGATTCTCTTTTCTTCAAAATTGGAATTGTC
>OZ026595.1:42267673-42322396 GCA_964020085.1 Micromussa lordhowensis
CCTCTAAAAGTGTCCTTTATAAATTCTCAAGCCTTTGTATAGCTCATCCCATGGGAACGGACTTTCGTTTTTAACCAAGGAGAAGCAAGAACTCTGAACAGACTGAGGTAAATCTTCAGAGAGGTCAATTTGCATAGCTAAGGTGTAGTTCATCAATGCCTTGACGGGATACGTCAGTAGATTTGACCTTGCTGCCCCAGCAAGAAACTGGTCAGGTTTCGATGATTCCAGAAAAATGGAAACATGTGAGAGGATACACTTAACATCTCAAGCGCTATATGGCATTACTCACTAAAATGGAAAAACATGGCATAACCAACAAAGCATAAAGCAACCAATCTGAGATCTGAAGGAGTAAGAGACTTGCCTCCAATCCTTGATTCCATTGGGCCTTTTAACATTTTGGGAATCACAGGATCGTTTTTGACCTTGGGCACGCCCAGAACCTATTTAGATGCAATGACCATTTAATAAATGTGAGGATGATCAGAGAATTTTGACAAGCCAGCCGTCTGCTTAAGAGAACTAGCATCCTAAAGCAAGCACGCAAATAGATTGAGACCTGAAAGGGATCGGCAGGACAGTGGCAGATGTGACTGGATGATGCCCAGCATTCCCATCATCTAAGACCTCCAAGGTAGGTGCACACAGCACCAACCATTTAAGAAGCAAGAATGGTGCTCTTCACTATAGGGAAGCAGTGAGTTGGAGTTGCTCAGGGGTTGAAGAGAAAAATTCTGACCACATTTCAGGCTGGAAGACATCTGAAAAGAGACAGAACTAACTGGCAAGGAATGAAAGAAAAATAAGTTAGGCCACCTACCCAATAATTAACTAAATAACACAATAAATTATTAAATAAATATCTGAATAAATGAAAAACTAATCAATTGAACAAAATAACAATGAATGAAAATACGAAAATAAACTGATATATAACAATAAAAGTAATTCCACAGAAAGTGAATTGTAAGTCAAAAATAGGATGGCACAAATAAACCAACACTCGAGGGCACAGGTAGTCCCAAGTCTAGCTAAGGGCACAGATGTTCCCTTAATCACAAACCTAAAACATATTGAATAAAGACAAACCAATTCACACTTCAAATAACTCCATAAGTGCTGAGCACAGACCTTCCAGTGAGAACACCAAGAGGACTGAATCTACATGCAACACTTCCTCGATAGAAATCTCTTGAGAGTTCATAATGACAAGAGCATATTTTCCACTGATTATTCAAAAATGTGGAAAAATTTGTCTCTTGTCTAAATTCACTAACACCACCAAACCCGTGCAAAAACAACAGGGAAAATAACACTATTGGCTGTCTGGAGGCCACACAGCCCCAAGAGTACTTAGCAAGAAAAAAAAAACCTGCTAAAAAATGGTACATATAGAAACAATAAAAATACCTAGCAATGCAAGTAGACTCTCAAAGCAGTAATCCTCAACTTCCAAATGTGCTTTTACAATTGATGAAAATGAAATCTTCTTTCAATGTAATTAGTTCCATCCAGTCAACAATACAACTGGCTAAACATCCTACATCTGGATAAATCATGGGCCAAAGGGGGTCAGAATACCACGATGGGACAACAAGAAAAGACGCACAGGATAAGGCAGACAGGTGGTCAAGCGTAATTATTTTCTGTGACCCAATTCATAACAAACGCATCTTGTATTCCTCCATTTTCATATATCAGAGTGATGATATTTCCTAAATTGTTGTGACAACTTATTACAGAGTTTTGCCAGAATTTTCCTGCTTGGGTCCAGTGCTCATAACAATGAGCCATAACAAGAGAGAGATTGGGCCAGCCACTATCCTGCACATTTAAACTTACTGTAGGCTGCTGTTTGACTAAGAAATTGCTCTGTAGCAGCCCAACTTAAAAATAAAAAATATGTTAAATGTCATTTAACAACTGCATCGCTAAAATGGAGGTTGGGTGCCCGAGACATCCAGGAGCTTCCACTATTGGCAGCCAGCTCCTAGATGAAGACTGCTCCCATGGCTGGCAAATCCTGGCAACCCAGCCATGAGCCCCCTCGCAGCAACAGGGACAGGCACCCGTCACACTGTTGAAACAGTGGAAAGAGGGAGGGACAGGGGTGGGGGGAGAACTGCCTGGGCGATGAGCTGCAACTGCAAAAATCGCTAGAAAATGCCTCCTGTATCTACGCCACGCTACGCCACACTACGCCACGCTACAATCCACAAGCACGTGGAATTCTGACACATGCGCATATGTGTCAACACCGCAGACCACTAGGGGAATGCAAGCGCTCTTTGTTGTTAACTGCGTTAAATAACATTTAACTGCATTTAACAACTGCATCGCTAAAATGGAGGTTGGGTGCCCGAGACATCCAGGAGCTTCCACTATTGGCAGCCAGCTCCTAGATGAAGACTGCTCCCATGGCTGGCAAATCCTGGCAACCCAGCCATGAGCCCCCTCGCCATGCCGAAGGACCTCCGAGCAAGGCGGCAGCCAGCTTGGAGAGAATGGGGCTCATGGCTGAGCAACGCCAGAGCCCCAGAAAAACGACGCCCAAGTCCGGAGGCACCCAGCAACTGACAGCAGTTAGTTAAAGTAAGAATCATACCTGTTAGGATATTCAACTAGCTACCGAGAGGATGGTGTCCACCGGTGTGCGCACATACAAAAGATAAGCTTCACTTGACCAGCGACCCAAGGTCTTGATGAGGTGGTCAGGAACGCCTCTCTGGGCGGCCGTAGTAGCAGCGCCAATTCTAAAGCTTTGACCTGAGAACTTTCCAGGAATGCCAGCTGCCTGCAAGGTGGTTTGCAGAAAGGAAGATAGAAGGGCCCTTGACAGAGGACGGCCATCCTGGAAAATGAAGAGAGGCCCAATACCTGGACCACGAAGATGAAGGTAGCTTGTCAATGCGGAAACAGGACAGAGAGGTGCAGTGCCACGACCAAGGAAAATAAAACAGCCACGCCGAAAAGGATCAGTCTTAGCACATTTAATGAAAACTCTAAAACTTTGCGGATTCGTTGAGGAATCGACTTGAAGATCAGCTGGAGTCAAGTCCACCGAGGGATTGAAAGAACTGTTCGTTGTAAATTCCCCGGCTCAAAGGAACCCAAAGAAGCCAAGGCAACAGGCCGCCCACAGCATGACATTGTCCGGGTTAGACAAATCCAATGATTGGTGTAAAACACCCATGAGGTCTGCAGTCACAGGCTGGTGCTGAGGGAGATTTGAACCCTGGTGTCGTTTAATCCCTCTTAAAAGACGCTGAGGTTGAAGACAGTTGGAGAGGGTCTGGATAGCCATAGTCAATGTGCAAGGAACGAACCGCCGATAGATAAACTTTAATGGAAGAATGATGAAGGCGATCTGCCAAGTGGGCACAGAAGCGCATCAAAGTTTGTTCGCTGGCCGGTAGGAGGGGGTGACCAAGATCAGAAGGAATATCCTGACTGCAAAATTTTAGGAACTGGCGTTGAGCTGAGCCATAAACTTGACGAGTCGAAGGAGCAAGGCCGTTAGTTAAATAGAATTGGCACTTTTCAGTCAAGTCACGGGAAGCTGCGCCAGTAGAGATGGTGGTATTGGTGTTGCCATATGAGCTGCATGTGGTGCTAGACGATGGAAGCGCTGGAAGTCAAAACAAGATAAGGCATCAGCAGTAGAATTATCCCGCCCAGGTGTATAACATGCGGTGAAGGCAAAAGAATTGCGGGCTGCTACAAGGGATAAGTAGCGAAGAAGGACCATCATGTTTGGATCCTTTGAGGTGCCTGAGCGTAGAACGCTGACTACCGCCATATTATCCGAACAGAACTCCACACGTTTTGTGGCCCATCTGTGGCCCCAGAGCGTAGCTGCCACAACTACAGGAAAAAGTTCCTTGTAGGCTATTGACAAAGGTTGTTGAGCGATGGACCATTTTCCTACAAACCAGTCATGGCCAGAAATTGCACCGTAGCCAAGAGCTCCAGCTGCATCGGATGACACCGAGAAATCAGGTAAAGGTGCCCATGTGGGGGAGAGTAGAAAACTAAGTCCGTCCCAAGAGATGAAAAATTCACTCCACCAAGAAAGGTCTAAATGGAACTCTCGGTTAAGCCTGATGGGATGGTCGTCGCGCCGAAATGCAGACAGTAAATTAATCATTCGCCGTATAAAAGTGCGCCCCTGAGGAATGACTTTGCACGCGTGATGAAGGTTGCCAATGAGAGATTCCAACTCCTTCCTCATATAATGGCGTTTAACCGACCAAGATTCTAGAAGGGCAGCAATGCGCTCAAACTTCTCACGAGGAAGACGGGCTTGAAGAGTGAGGGAATCCAACTCAATACCAAGCACAGTTAAGCAGGTAGAGGGCCCCTCCACTTTGTCTGGGTGAAGAGGAATATGCCAGTCCTTAAAGAGCGAGGGTTGTCCAATACACACAATCTGATACAGATTGAAAATTCCTAATTTCGGTCCGTACTGTTTGTTAGATAGTGCTAGCGTTCTGCCATTTGTAAAGGTCGTTTTCAATCCGTAGACAATCGGAAAATTGCATCTCATTAAGGGGACTTAGAAAATTTTCCTAGGCTTTACCGGTGTGAAGGGGAGTTACAGGTTGTCGATCCGTACAGATCGTACGGATGGAATAGGTCGTTTTCGATCCGTAGACGATCGGAAAATTGCATCTCATTAAGGGGACTTAGAAAATTTTCCTAGGCGTTACCGGTGTGAAGGGGGGTTACGGGTTGTCGATCCGTACGGATGGAATAGGTCGTTTTCGATCCGTAGACGATCAGAAAATTGCATCTCATTAAGGGGACTTAGAAAATTTTCCTAGGTGTTACCGGTGTGAAGGGGGGTTACGGGTTGTCGATCCGTACGGATCATACGGATGGAATAGGTCGTTTTCGATCCGTAGACGATCAGAAAAATTGCATCTCATTAAGGGGACTTAGAAAATTTTCTAGGCGTTACCGGTGGGAAGGGGGGTTACGGGTTGTCGATCCGTACGGATCGTAAGGATGGAATAGGTCGTTTTCAATCCGTAGACGATCGGAAAATTGCATCTCATTAAGGGGACTTAGAAAATTTTCCTAGGCGTTACCGGTGTGAAGGGGGGTTACAGGTTGTCGATCCGTACGGATCGTACGGATGGAATAGGTCGTTTTCGATCCGTAGACGATCAGAAAAATTGCATCTCATTAAGGGGACTTAGAAAATTTTCCTAGGCGTTACCGGTGTAAAGGGGGGTTACGGGTTGTCGATCCGTACGGATCGTACGGATGGAATAGGTCGTTTTCAATCCGTAGACGATCGGAAAATTGCATCTCATTAAGGGGACTTAGAAAATTTTCCTAGGCTTTACCGGTGTGAAGGGGGGTTACGGGTTGTCGATCCGTACGGATCGTACGGATGGAATAGGTCGTTTTCGATCTGTAGACGATCGGAAAATTGCATCTCATTAAGGATTTTCCTACAGAATCATAATTCAATAACGTGAAAGTTTTACATCAAAGTTGTGTAAATTGTTATTACATGAATATATTTTTGCTGCCAAAAGCAAGTAAATGCGAACTAGCTGTCCAAAAGTGACTCTGATTAAGATCAACAAACCATTTCCGCGTGAACATCGCGCATCACTCTTTACAGAACGAGGTATTCATGCATAACTGGCTTGTTTATTGTATGTCTGGCTCGTTTGTTGTGCCATTATCTCTAGATTGATAATTTATTTCGCTTTAAATGGGTCCTATCGTCGCCCACGCTTAAAGAACGAAGTATACATGCATATCTGGCTCGCTGGCTTGTGGCAGTATCTCTCGATTGATAATTTCTTTCGCTTTAACGTGTCATATTGTCGCTGACGCTTAAAGAACGAGGTATACATGCATATCTTGCTCGTTTGTTGTGGCAGCATCCCTGGATTGATATATTATTTCGCTTCAAATGATTAAATTGTTGTTACATGAATATATTTTTGCTGCCAAAAGCAAGTAAACGCGAACTAGCTGTCCAAAAGTGACTCTGATTAAGATCAACAAACCATTGCTGCGTGAATATCGCACATCACTCATCGGTGTGCGACACTTGCAGACTGCAGACTGCAGACTACAGACTACATTTAGGTCTAAAAAGCACTCTGGTTAGCCTGAATAGCACTCAGGTTAGCCTGAATAGCACTCAGGTTAGCCTGTTTACGGTTAGCTATTGGTATGGAAATGGAATACAACATTTGAGTGAAAAAGTCTACAGTCTGCAGTCTGCAAGTGTCGCACACCGATCACTCATTACAGAACGAGGTATTCATGCATAACTGGCTTGTTTATTGTATGTCTGGCTCGTTTGTTGTGCCATTATTTCTAGATTGATAATTTATTTCGCTTTAAATGAGTCCTATCCTGGCCCACGCTTAAAGAACGAAGTATACATGTATATCTGGCTCGCTGTTTGTTGCGGCAGTATCTCTCGATTGATAATTTCTTTCGCTTTAAACGTGTCATATTGTCGCTGACGCTTAAAGAACGAGGTATAGATGCATATCTTGCTCGTTTTGTTGTGGCAGCATCCCTGGATTGATATATTATTTCGCGTCAAACGATTATTACATGAATATATCTCATCGATTTCGCAAAAACATAGCCGCTAGGTTTTCGCCTGGATTCGGGCGAAGCCCGAATCCAGGCTTGCCTGGTGCCTTGAAAGGCAGGGGGGTTTCCGTCAAGGCTAGGCTGGCTACATGGCCCAGGGCCTGGCCTATCTGCTGGTGGGTTGTCGGGGGTCCAGCTGTCAAAAGAAGGGAGGAGGGGAGGGTTTCTTGTACCTACACCCTTTGCTTGGCAGACTTTGAGTGTTTAGTGTTATGTGAGCTTGTTATGGACTGTGTTTCTGGCTATGTTAGTGCCTTGTTAAAGCTTGCGGGAGGGTTCTGTTGTTGGCATGGCACCCTGCTGGAGTGGTCCATGCCACGTGCATGCGTGGAGGGCCAATCTGCTAGCCAGGGGGGTGGTCAGAGGAACTCTGGCCGCCGGCACTGTCTTCTGGTCAGTGCGGGCATGTTTTTGGGAATCCGGTCAGATATTGAGGGCAAATGGCACCTGGCAGGCACCCCAAAGGACCAGGTACCACTTGGACTGCATGTTTAGGCCAAGCTTGAGACAATTTGGTGCCCTGGGGCCTTTTTGGCCTTGATAATTATTGAGGGCAAATGGCACCTGGCAGGCACCCCAAAGGACCAGGTACCACTTGGACTGCATGTTTAGGCCAAGCTTGAGACAATTTGGTGCCCTGGGGCCTTTTTGGCCTTGATATCTCATCGATTTCGCAAAAACATAGCCGCTAGGTTTTCGCCTGGATTCGGGCGAAGCCCGAATCCAGGCTTGCCTGGTGCCTTGAAAGGCAGGGGGGTTTCCGTCAAGGCTAGGCTGGCTACATGGCCCAGGGCCTGGCCTATCTGCTGGTGGGTTGTCGGGGGTCCAGCTGTCAAAAGAAGGGGGGAGGGGAGGGTTTCTTGTACCTACACCCTTTGCTTGGCAGACTTTGAGTGTTTAGTGTTATGTGAGCTTGTTATGGACTGTGTTTCTGGCTATGTTAGTGCCTTGTTAAAGCTTGCGGGAGGGTTCTGTTGTTGGCATGGCACCCTGCTGGAGTGGTCCATGCCACGTGCATGCGTGGAGGGCCAATCTGCTAGCCAGGGGGGTGGTCAGAGGAACTCTGGCCGCCGGCACTGTCTTCTGGTCAGTGCGGGCATGTTTTTGGGAATCCGGTCAGATATTGAGGGCAAATGGCACCTGGCAGGCACCCCAAAGGACCAGGTACCACTTGGACTGCATGTTTAGGCCAAGCTTGAGACAATTTGGTGCCCTGGGGCCTTTTTGGCCTTGATAATTATTGAGGGCAAATGGCACCTGGCAGGCACCCCAAAGGACCAGGTACCACTTGGACTGCATGTTTAGGCCAAGCTTGAGACAATTTGGTGCCCTGGGGCCTTTTTGGCCTTGATATCTCATCGATTTCGCAAAAACATAGCCGCTAGGTTTTCGCCTGGATTCGGGCGAAAAGGCTTGCCTGGTGCCTTGAAAGGCAGGGGGGTTTCCGTCAAGGCTAGGCTGGCTACATGGCCCAGGGCCTGGCCTATCTGCTGGTGGGTTGTCGGGGGTCCAGCTGTCAAAAGAAGGGAGGAGGGGAGGGTTTCTTGTACCTACACCCTTTGCTTGGCAGACTTTGAGTGTTTAGTGTTATGTGAGCTTGTTATGGACTGTGTTTCTGGCTATGTTAGTGCCTTGTTAAAGCTTGCGGGAGGGTTCTGTTGTTGGCATGGCACCCTGCTGGAGTGGTCCATGCCACGTGCATGCGTGGAGGGCCAATCTGCTAGCCAGGGGGGTGGTCAGAGGAACTCTGGCCGCCGGCACTGTCTTCTGGTCAGTGCGGGCATGTTTTTGGGAATCCGGTCAGATATTGAGGGCAAATGGCACCTGGCAGGCACCCCAAAGGACCAGGTACCACTTGGACTGCATGTTTAGGCCAAGCTTGAGACAATTTGGTGCCCTGGGGCCTTTTTGGCCTTGATATCTCATCGATTTCGCAAAAACATAGCCGCTAGGTTTTCGCCTGGATTCGGGCGAAGCCCGAATCCAGGCTTGCCTGGTGCCTTGAAAGGCAGGGGGGTTTCCGTCAAGGCTAGGCTGGCTACATGGCCCAGGGCCTGGCCTATCTGCTGGTGGGTTGTCGGGGGTCCAGCTGTCAAAAGAAGGGGGGAGGGGAGGGTTTCTTGTACCTACACCCTTTGCTTGGCAGACTTTGAGTGTTTAGTGTTATGTGAGCTTGTTATGGACTGTGTTTCTGGCTATGTTGGTGCCTTGTTAAAGCTTGCGGGAGGGTTCTGTTGTTGGCATGGCACCCTGCTGGAGTGGTCCATGCCACGTGCATGCGTGGAGGGCCAATCTGCTAGCCAGGGGGGTGGTCAGAGGAACTCTGGCCGCCGGCACTGTCTTCTGGTCAGTGCGGGCATGTTTTTGGGAATCCGGTCAGATATTGAGGGCAAATGGCACCTGGCAGGCACCCCAAAGGACCAGGTACCACTTGGACTGCATGTTTAGGCCAAGCTTGAGACAATTTGGTGCCCTGGGGCCTTTTTGGCCTTGATAATTATTGAGGGCAAATGGCACCTGGCAGGCACCCCAAAGGACCAGGTACCACTTGGACTGCATGTTTAGGCCAAGCTTGAGACAATTTGGTGCCCTGGGGCCTTTTTGGCCTTGATATCTCATCGATTTCGCAAAAACATAGCCGCTAGGTTTTCGCCTGGATTCGGGCGAAAAGGCTTGCCTGGTGCCTTGAAAGGCAGGGGGGTTTCCGTCAAGGCTAGGCTGGCTACATGGCCCAGGGCCTGGCCTATCTGCTGGTGGGTTGTCGGGGGTCCAGCTGTCAAAAGAAGGGGGGAGGGGAGGGTTTCTTGTACCTACACCCTTTGCTTGGCAGACTTTGAGTGTTTAGTGTTAAGTGAGCTTGTTATGGACTGTGTTTCTGGCTATGTTAGTGCCTTGTTAAAGCTTGCGGGAGGGTTCTGTTGTTGGCATGGCACCCTGCTGGAGTGGTCCATGCCACGTGCATGCGTGGAGGGCCAATCTGCTAGCCAGGGGGGTGGTCAGAGGAACTCTGGCCGCCGGCACTGTCTTCTGGTCAGTGCGGGCATGTTTTTGGGAATCCGGTCAGATATTGAGGGCAAATGGCACCTGGCAGGCACCCCAAAGGACCAGGTACCACTTGGACTGCATGTTTAGGCCAAGCTTGAGACAATTTGGTGCCCTGGGGCCTTTTTGGCCTTGATATCTCATCGATTTCGCAAAAACATAGCCGCTAGGTTTTCGCCTGGATTCGGGCGAAGCCCGAATCCAGGCTTGCCTGGTGCCTTGAAAGGCAGGGGGGTTTCCGTCAAGGCTAGGCTGGCTACATGGCCCAGGGCCTGGCCTATCTGCTGGTGGGTTGTCGGGGGTCCAGCTGTCAAAAGAAGGGGGGAGGGGAGGGTTTCTTGTACCTACACCCTTTGCTTGGCAGACTTTGAGTGTTTAGTGTTATGTGAGCTTGTTATGGACTGTGTTTCTGGCTATGTTAGTGCCTTGTTAAAGCTTGCGGGAGGGTTCTGTTGTTGGCATGGCACCCTGCTGGAGTGGTCCATGCCACGTGCATGCGTGGAGGGCCAATCTGCTAGCCAGGGGGGTGGTCAGAGGAACTCTGGCCGCCGGCACTGTCTTCTGGTCAGTGCGGGCATGTTTTTGGGAATCCGGTCAGATATTGAGGGCAAATGGCACCTGGCAGGCACCCCAAAGGACCAGGTACCACTTGGACTGCATGTTTAGGCCAAGCTTGAGACAATTTGGTGCCCTGGGGCCTTTTTGGCCTTGATAATTATTGAGGGCAAATGGCACCTGGCAGGCACCCCAAAGGACCAGGTACCACTTGGACTGCATGTTTAGGCCAAGCTTGAGACAATTTGGTGCCCTGGGGCCTTTTTGGCCTTGATATCTCATCGATTTCGCAAAAACATAGCCGCTAGGTTTTCGCCTGGATTCGGGCGAAAAGGCTTGCCTGGTGCCTTGAAAGGCAGGGGGGTTTCCGTCAAGGCTAGGCTGGCTACATGGCCCAGGGCCTGGCCTATCTGCTGGTGGGTTGTCGGGGGTCCAGCTGTCAAAAGAAGGGGGGAGGGGAGGGTTTCTTGTACCTACACCCTTTGCTTGGCAGACTTTGAGTGTTTAGTGTTATGTGAGCTTGTTATGGACTGTGTTTCTGGCTATGTTAGTGCCTTGTTAAAGCTTGCGGGAGGGTTCTGTTGTTGGCATGGCACCCTGCTGGAGTGGTCCATGCCACGTGCATGCGTGGAGGGCCAATCTGCTAGCCAGGGGGGTGGTCAGAGGAACTCTGGCCGCCGGCACTGTCTTCTGGTCAGTGCGGGCATGTTTTTGGGAATCCGGTCAGATATTGAGGGCAAATGGCACCTGGCAGGCACCCCAAAGGACCAGGTACCACTTGGACTGCATGTTTAGGCCAAGCTTGAGACAATTTGGTGCCCTGGGGCCTTTTTGGCCTTGATAATTATTGAGGGCAAATGGCACCTGGCAGGCACCCCAAAGGACCAGGTACCACTTGGACTGCATGTTTAGGCCAAGCTTGAGACAATTTGGTGCCCTGGGGCCTTTTTGGCCTTGATATCTCATCGATTTCGCAAAACCATAGCCGCTAGGTTTTCGCCTGGATTCGGGCGAAGCCCGAATCCAGGCTTGCCTGGTGCCTTGAAAGGCAGGGGGGTTTCCGTCAAGGCTAGGCTGGCTACATGGCCCAGGGCCTGGCCTATCTGCTGGTGGGTTGTCGGGGGTCCAGCTGTCAAAAGAAGGGGGGAGGGGAGGGTTTCTTGTACCTACACCCTTTGCTTGGCAGACTTTGAGTGTTTAGTGTTAAGTGAGCTTGTTATGGACTGTGTTTCTGGCTATGTTAGTGCCTTGTTAAAGCTTGCGGGAGGGTTCTGTTGTTGGCATGGCACCCTGCTGGAGTGGTCCATGCCACGTGCATGCGTGGAGGGCCAATCTGCTAGCCAGGGGGGTGGTCAGAGGAACTCTGGCCGCCGGCACTGTCTTCTGGTCAGTGCGGGCATGTTTTTGGGAATCCGGTCAGATATTGAGGGCAAATGGCACCTGGCAGGCACCCCAAAGGACCAGGTACCACTTGGACTGCATGTTTAGGCCAAGCTTGAGACAATTTGGTGCCCTGGGGCCTTTTTGGCCTTGATAATTATTGAGGGCAAATGGCACCTGGCAGGCACCCCAAAGGACCAGGTACCACTTGGACTGCATGTTTAGGCCAAGCTTGAGACAATTTGGTGCCCTGGGGCCTTTTTGGCCTTGATATCTCATCGATTTCGCAAAAACATAGCCGCTAGGTTTTCGCCTGGATTCGGGCGAAAAGGCTTGCCTGGTGCCTTGAAAGGCAGGGGGGTTTCCGTCAAGGCTAGGCTGGCTACATGGCCCAGGGCCTGGCCTATCTGCTGGTGGGTTGTCGGGGGTCCAGCTGTCAAAAGAAGGGGGGAGGGGAGGGTTTCTTGTACCTACACCCTTTGCTTGGCAGACTTTGAGTGTTTAGTGTTAAGTGAGCTTGTTATGGACTGTGTTTCTGGCTATGTTAGTGCCTTGTTAAAGCTTGCGGGAGGGTTCTGTTGTTGGCATGGCACCCTGCTGGAGTGGTCCATGCCACGTGCATGCGTGGAGGGCCAATCTGCTAGCCAGGGGGGTGGTCAGAGGAACTCTGGCCGCCGGCACTGTCTTCTGGTCAGTGCGGGCATGTTTTTGGGAATCCGGTCAGATATTGAGGGCAAATGGCACCTGGCAGGCACCCCAAAGGACCAGGTACCACTTGGACTGCATGTTTAGGCCAAGCTTGAGACAATTTGGTGCCCTGGGGCCTTTTTGGCCTTGATATCTCATCGATTTCGCAAAAACATAGCCGCTAGGTTTTCGCCTGGATTCGGGCGAAGCCCGAATCCAGGCTTGCCTGGTGCCTTGAAAGGCAGGGGGGTTTCCGTCAAGGCTAGGCTGGCTACATGGCCCAGGGCCTGGCCTATCTGCTGGTGGGTTGTCGGGGGTCCAGCTGTCAAAAGAAGGGAGGAGGGGAGGGTTTCTTGTACCTACACCCTTTGCTTGGCAGACTTTGAGTGTTTAGTGTTATGTGAGCTTGTTATGGACTGTGTTTCTGGCTATGTTAGTGCCTTGTTAAAGCTTGCGGGAGGGTTCTGTTGTTGGCATGGCACCCTGCTGGAGTGGTCCATGCCACGTGCATGCGTGGAGGGCCAATCTGCTAGCCAGGGGGGTGGTCAGAGGAACTCTGGCCGCCGGCACTGTCTTCTGGTCAGTGCGGGCATGTTTTTGGGAATCCGGTCAGATATTGAGGGCAAATGGCACCTGGCAGGCACCCCAAAGGACCAGGTACCACTTGGACTGCATGTTTAGGCCAAGCTTGAGACAATTTGGTGCCCTGGGGCCTTTTTGGCCTTGATATCTCATCGATTTCGCAAAAACATAGCCGCTAGGTTTTCGCCTGGATTCGGGCGAAGCCCGAATCCAGGCTTGCCTGGTGCCTTGAAAGGCAGGGGGGTTTCCGTCAAGGCTAGGCTGGCTACATGGCCCAGGGCCTGGCCTATCTGCTGGTGGGTTGTCGGGGGTCCAGCTGTCAAAAGAAGGGAGGAGGGGAGGGTTTCTTGTACCTACACCCTTTGCTTGGCAGACTTTGAGTGTTTAGTGTTATGTGAGCTTGTTATGGACTGTGTTTCTGGCTATGTTAGTGCCTTGTTAAAGCTTGCGGGAGGGTTCTGTTGTTGGCATGGCACCCTGCTGGAGTGGTCCATGCCACGTGCATGCGTGGAGGGCCAATCTGCTAGCCAGGGGGGTGGTCAGAGGAACTCTGGCCGCCGGCACTGTCTTCTGGTCAGTGCGGGCATGTTTTTGGGAATCCGGTCAGATATTGAGGGCAAATGGCACCTGGCAGGCACCCCAAAGGACCAGGTACCACTTGGACTGCATGTTTAGGCCAAGCTTGAGACAATTTGGTGCCCTGGGGCCTTTTTGGCCTTGATAATTATTGAGGGCAAATGGCACCTGGCAGGCACCCCAAAGGACCAGGTACCACTTGGACTGCATGTTTAGGCCAAGCTTGAGACAATTTGGTGCCCTGGGGCCTTTTTGGCCTTGATATCTCATCGATTTCGCAAAAACATAGCCGCTAGGTTTTCGCCTGGATTCGGGCGAAAAGGCTTGCCTGGTGCCTTGAAAGGCAGGGGGGTTTCCGTCAAGGCTAGGCTGGCTACATGGCCCAGGGCCTGGCCTATCTGCTGGTGGGTTGTCGGGGGTCCAGCTGTCAAAAGAAGGGGGGAGGGGAGGGTTTCTTGTACCTACACCCTTTGCTTGGCAGACTTTGAGTGTTTAGTGTTAAGTGAGCTTGTTATGGACTGTGTTTCTGGCTATGTTAGTGCCTTGTTAAAGCTTGCGGGAGGGTTCTGTTGTTGGCATGGCACCCTGCTGGAGTGGTCCATGCCACGTGCATGCGTGGAGGGCCAATCTGCTAGCCAGGGGGGTGGTCAGAGGAACTCTGGCCGCCGGCACTGTCTTCTGGTCAGTGCGGGCATGTTTTTGGGAATCCGGTCAGATATTGAGGGCAAATGGCACCTGGCAGGCACCCCAAAGGACCAGGTACCACTTGGACTGCATGTTTAGGCCAAGCTTGAGACAATTTGGTGCCCTGGGGCCTTTTTGGCCTTGATATCTCATCGATTTCGCAAAAACATAGCCGCTAGGTTTTCGCCTGGATTCGGGCGAAGCCCGAATCCAGGCTTGCCTGGTGCCTTGAAAGGCAGGGGGGTTTCCGTCAAGGCTAGGCTGGCTACATGGCCCAGGGCCTGGCCTATCTGCTGGTGGGTTGTCGGGGGTCCAGCTGTCAAAAGAAGGGAGGAGGGGAGGGTTTCTTGTACCTACACCCTTTGCTTGGCAGACTTTGAGTGTTTAGTGTTATGTGAGCTTGTTATGGACTGTGTTTCTGGCTATGTTAGTGCCTTGTTAAAGCTTGCGGGAGGGTTCTGTTGTTGGCATGGCACCCTGCTGGAGTGGTCCATGCCACGTGCATGCGTGGAGGGCCAATCTGCTAGCCAGGGGGGTGGTCAGAGGAACTCTGGCCGCCGGCACTGTCTTCTGGTCAGTGCGGGCATGTTTTTGGGAATCCGGTCAGATATTGAGGGCAAATGGCACCTGGCAGGCACCCCAAAGGACCAGGTACCACTTGGACTGCATGTTTAGGCCAAGCTTGAGACAATTTGGTGCCCTGGGGCCTTTTTGGCCTTGATAATTATTGAGGGCAAATGGCACCTGGCAGGCACCCCAAAGGACCAGGTACCACTTGGACTGCATGTTTAGGCCAAGCTTGAGACAATTTGGTGCCCTGGGGCCTTTTTGGCCTTGATATCTCATCGATTTCGCAAAAACATAGCCGCTAGGTTTTCGCCTGGATTCGGGCGAAAAGGCTTGCCTGGTGCCTTGAAAGGCAGGGGGGTTTCCGTCAAGGCTAGGCTGGCTACATGGCCCAGGGCCTGGCCTATCTGCTGGTGGGTTGTCGGGGGTCCAGCTGTCAAAAGAAGGGGGGAGGGGAGGGTTTCTTGTACCTACACCCTTTGCTTGGCAGACTTTGAGTGTTTAGTGTTAAGTGAGCTTGTTATGGACTGTGTTTCTGGCTATGTTAGTGCCTTGTTAAAGCTTGCGGGAGGGTTCTGTTGTTGGCATGGCACCCTGCTGGAGTGGTCCATGCCACGTGCATGCGTGGAGGGCCAATCTGCTAGCCAGGGGGGTGGTCAGAGGAACTCTGGCCGCCGGCACTGTCTTCTGGTCAGTGCGGGCATGTTTTTGGGAATCCGGTCAGATATTGAGGGCAAATGGCACCTGGCAGGCACCCCAAAGGACCAGGTACCACTTGGACTGCATGTTTAGGCCAAGCTTGAGACAATTTGGTGCCCTGGGGCCTTTTTGGCCTTGATATCTCATCGATTTCGCAAAAACATAGCCGCTAGGTTTTCGCCTGGATTCGGGCGAAGCCCGAATCCAGGCTTGCCTGGTGCCTTGAAAGGCAGGGGGGTTTCCGTCAAGGCTAGGCTGGCTACATGGCCCAGGGCCTGGCCTATCTGCTGGTGGGTTGTCGGGGGTCCAGCTGTCAAAAGAAGGGGGGAGGGGAGGGTTTCTTGTACCTACACCCTTTGCTTGGCAGACTTTGAGTGTTTAGTGTTATGTGAGCTTGTTATGGACTGTGTTTCTGGCTATGTTAGTGCCTTGTTAAAGCTTGCGGGAGGGTTCTGTTGTTGGCATGGCACCCTGCTGGAGTGGTCCATGCCACGTGCATGCGTGGAGGGCCAATCTGCTAGCCAGGGGGGTGGTCAGAGGAACTCTGGCCGCCGGCACTGTCTTCTGGTCAGTGCGGGCATGTTTTTGGGAATCCGGTCAGATATTGAGGGCAAATGGCACCTGGCAGGCACCCCAAAGGACCAGGTACCACTTGGACTGCATGTTTAGGCCAAGCTTGAGACAATTTGGTGCCCTGGGGCCTTTTTGGCCTTGATAATTATTGAGGGCAAATGGCACCTGGCAGGCACCCCAAAGGACCAGGTACCACTTGGACTGCATGTTTAGGCCAAGCTTGAGACAATTTGGTGCCCTGGGGCCTTTTTGGCCTTGATATCTCATCGATTTCGCAAAAACATAGCCGCTAGGTTTTCGCCTGGATTCGGGCGAAAAGGCTTGCCTGGTGCCTTGAAAGGCAGGGGGGTTTCCGTCAAGGCTAGGCTGGCTACATGGCCCAGGGCCTGGCCTATCTGCTGGTGGGTTGTCGGGGGTCCAGCTGTCAAAAGAAGGGGGGAGGGGAGGGTTTCTTGTACCTACACCCTTTGCTTGGCAGACTTTGAGTGTTTAGTGTTAAGTGAGCTTGTTATGGACTGTGTTTCTGGCTATGTTAGTGCCTTGTTAAAGCTTGCGGGAGGGTTCTGTTGTTGGCATGGCACCCTGCTGGAGTGGTCCATGCCACGTGCATGCGTGGAGGGCCAATCTGCTAGCCAGGGGGGTGGTCAGAGGAACTCTGGCCGCCGGCACTGTCTTCTGGTCAGTGCGGGCATGTTTTTGGGAATCCGGTCAGATATTGAGGGCAAATGGCACCTGGCAGGCACCCCAAAGGACCAGGTACCACTTGGACTGCATGTTTAGGCCAAGCTTGAGACAATTTGGTGCCCTGGGGCCTTTTTGGCCTTGATATCTCATCGATTTCGCAAAAACATAGCCGCTAGGTTTTCGCCTGGATTCGGGCGAAGCCCGAATCCAGGCTTGCCTGGTGCCTTGAAAGGCAGGGGGGTTTCCGTCAAGGCTAGGCTGGCTACATGGCCCAGGGCCTGGCCTATCTGCTGGTGGGTTGTCGGGGGTCCAGCTGTCAAAAGAAGGGGGGAGGGGAGGGTTTCTTGTACCTACACCCTTTGCTTGGCAGACTTTGAGTGTTTAGTGTTATGTGAGCTTGTTATGGACTGTGTTTCTGGCTATGTTAGTGCCTTGTTAAAGCTTGCGGGAGGGTTCTGTTGTTGGCATGGCACCCTGCTGGAGTGGTCCATGCCACGTGCATGCGTGGAGGGCCAATCTGCTAGCCAGGGGGGTGGTCAGAGGAACTCTGGCCGCCGGCACTGTCTTCTGGTCAGTGCGGGCATGTTTTTGGGAATCCGGTCAGATATTGAGGGCAAATGGCACCTGGCAGGCACCCCAAAGGACCAGGTACCACTTGGACTGCATGTTTAGGCCAAGCTTGAGACAATTTGGTGCCCTGGGGCCTTTTTGGCCTTGATAATTATTGAGGGCAAATGGCACCTGGCAGGCACCCCAAAGGACCAGGTACCACTTGGACTGCATGTTTAGGCCAAGCTTGAGACAATTTGGTGCCCTGGGGCCTTTTTGGCCTTGATATCTCATCGATTTCGCAAAACCATAGCCGCTAGGTTTTCGCCTGGATTCGGGCGAAAAGGCTTGCCTGGTGCCTTGAAAGGCAGGGGGGTTTCCGTCAAGGCTAGGCTGGCTACATGGCCCAGGGCCTGGCCTATCTGCTGGTGGGTTGTCGGGGGTCCAGCTGTCAAAAGAAGGGGGGAGGGGAGGGTTTCTTGTACCTACACCCTTTGCTTGGCAGACTTTGAGTGTTTAGTGTTAAGTGAGCTTGTTATGGACTGTGTTTCTGGCTATGTTAGTGCCTTGTTAAAGCTTGCGGGAGGGTTCTGTTGTTGGCATGGCACCCTGCTGGAGTGGTCCATGCCACGTGCATGCGTGGAGGGCCAATCTGCTAGCCAGGGGGGTGGTCAGAGGAACTCTGGCCGCCGGCACTGTCTTCTGGTCAGTGCGGGCATGTTTTTGGGAATCCGGTCAGATATTGAGGGCAAATGGCACCTGGCAGGCACCCCAAAGGACCAGGTACCACTTGGACTGCATGTTTAGGCCAAGCTTGAGACAATTTGGTGCCCTGGGGCCTTTTTGGCCTTGATATCTCATCGATTTCGCAAAAACATAGCCGCTAGGTTTTCGCCTGGATTCGGGCGAAGCCCGAATCCAGGCTTGCCTGGTGCCTTGAAAGGCAGGGGGGTTTCCGTCAAGGCTAGGCTGGCTACATGGCCCAGGGCCTGGCCTATCTGCTGGTGGGTTGTCGGGGGTCCAGCTGTCAAAAGAAGGGGGGAGGGGAGGGTTTCTTGTACCTACACCCTTTGCTTGGCAGACTTTGAGTGTTTAGTGTTAAGTGAGCTTGTTATGGACTGTGTTTCTGGCTATGTTAGTGCCTTGTTAAAGCTTGCGGGAGGGTTCTGTTGTTGGCATGGCACCCTGCTGGAGTGGTCCATGCCACGTGCATGCGTGGAGGGCCAATCTGCTAGCCAGGGGGGTGGTCAGAGGAACTCTGGCCGCCGGCACTGTCTTCTGGTCAGTGCGGGCATGTTTTTGGGAATCCGGTCAGATATTGAGGGCAAATGGCACCTGGCAGGCACCCCAAAGGACCAGGTACCACTTGGACTGCATGTTTAGGCCAAGCTTGAGACAATTTGGTGCCCTGGGGCCTTTTTGGCCTTGATATCTCATCGATTTCGCAAAAACATAGCCGCTAGGTTTTCGCCTGGATTCGGGCGAAGCCCGAATCCAGGCTTGCCTGGTGCCTTGAAAGGCAGGGGGGTTTCCGTCAAGGCTAGGCTGGCTACATGGCCCAGGGCCTGGCCTATCTGCTGGTGGGTTGTCGGGGGTCCAGCTGTCAAAAGAAGGGAGGAGGGGAGGGTTTCTTGTACCTACACCCTTTGCTTGGCAGACTTTGAGTGTTTAGTGTTATGTGAGCTTGTTATGGACTGTGTTTCTGGCTATGTTAGTGCCTTGTTAAAGCTTGCGGGAGGGTTCTGTTGTTGGCATGGCACCCTGCTGGAGTGGTCCATGCCACGTGCATGCGTGGAGGGCCAATCTGCTAGCCAGGGGGGTGGTCAGAGGAACTCTGGCCGCCGGCACTGTCTTCTGGTCAGTGCGGGCATGTTTTTGGGAATCCGGTCAGATATTGAGGGCAAATGGCACCTGGCAGGCACCCCAAAGGACCAGGTACCACTTGGACTGCATGTTTAGGCCAAGCTTGAGACAATTTGGTGCCCTGGGGCCTTTTTGGCCTTGATAATTATTGAGGGCAAATGGCACCTGGCAGGCACCCCAAAGGACCAGGTACCACTTGGACTGCATGTTTAGGCCAAGCTTGAGACAATTTGGTGCCCTGGGGCCTTTTTGGCCTTGATATCTCATCGATTTCGCAAAAACATAGCCGCTAGGTTTTCGCCTGGATTCGGGCGAAGCCCGAATCCAGGCTTGCCTGGTGCCTTGAAAGGCAGGGGGGTTTCCGTCAAGGCTAGGCTGGCTACATGGCCCAGGGCCTGGCCTATCTGCTGGTGGGTTGTCGGGGGTCCAGCTGTCAAAAGAAGGGGGGAGGGGAGGGTTTCTTGTACCTACACCCTTTGCTTGGCAGACTTTGAGTGTTTAGTGTTATGTGAGCTTGTTATGGACTGTGTTTCTGGCTATGTTAGTGCCTTGTTAAAGCTTGCGGGAGGGTTCTGTTGTTGGCATGGCACCCTGCTGGAGTGGTCCATGCCACGTGCATGCGTGGAGGGCCAATCTGCTAGCCAGGGGGGTGGTCAGAGGAACTCTGGCCGCCGGCACTGTCTTCTGGTCAGTGCGGGCATGTTTTTGGGAATCCGGTCAGATATTGAGGGCAAATGGCACCTGGCAGGCACCCCAAAGGACCAGGTACCACTTGGACTGCATGTTTAGGCCAAGCTTGAGACAATTTGGTGCCCTGGGGCCTTTTTGGCCTTGATAATTATTGAGGGCAAATGGCACCTGGCAGGCACCCCAAAGGACCAGGTACCACTTGGACTGCATGTTTAGGCCAAGCTTGAGACAATTTGGTGCCCTGGGGCCTTTTTGGCCTTGATATCTCATCGATTTCGCAAAAACATAGCCGCTAGGTTTTCGCCTGGATTCGGGCGAAAAGGCTTGCCTGGTGCCTTGAAAGGCAGGGGGGTTTCCGTCAAGGCTAGGCTGGCTACATGGCCCAGGGCCTGGCCTATCTGCTGGTGGGTTGTCGGGGGTCCAGCTGTCAAAAGAAGGGGGGAGGGGAGGGTTTCTTGTACCTACACCCTTTGCTTGGCAGACTTTGAGTGTTTAGTGTTAAGTGAGCTTGTTATGGACTGTGTTTCTGGCTATGTTAGTGCCTTGTTAAAGCTTGCGGGAGGGTTCTGTTGTTGGCATGGCACCCTGCTGGAGTGGTCCATGCCACGTGCATGCGTGGAGGGCCAATCTGCTAGCCAGGGGGGTGGTCAGAGGAACTCTGGCCGCCGGCACTGTCTTCTGGTCAGTGCGGGCATGTTTTTGGGAATCCGGTCAGATATTGAGGGCAAATGGCACCTGGCAGGCACCCCAAAGGACCAGGTACCACTTGGACTGCATGTTTAGGCCAAGCTTGAGACAATTTGGTGCCCTGGGGCCTTTTTGGCCTTGATATCTCATCGATTTCGCAAAAACATAGCCGCTAGGTTTTCGCCTGGATTCGGGCGAAGCCCGAATCCAGGCTTGCCTGGTGCCTTGAAAGGCAGGGGGGTTTCCGTCAAGGCTAGGCTGGCTACATGGCCCAGGGCCTGGCCTATCTGCTGGTGGGTTGTCGGGGGTCCAGCTGTCAAAAGAAGGGAGGAGGGGAGGGTTTCTTGTACCTACACCCTTTGCTTGGCAGACTTTGAGTGTTTAGTGTTATGTGAGCTTGTTATGGACTGTGTTTCTGGCTATGTTAGTGCCTTGTTAAAGCTTGCGGGAGGGTTCTGTTGTTGGCATGGCACCCTGCTGGAGTGGTCCATGCCACGTGCATGCGTGGAGGGCCAATCTGCTAGCCAGGGGGGTGGTCAGAGGAACTCTGGCCGCCGGCACTGTCTTCTGGTCAGTGCGGGCATGTTTTTGGGAATCCGGTCAGATATTGAGGGCAAATGGCACCTGGCAGGCACCCCAAAGGACCAGGTACCACTTGGACTGCATGTTTAGGCCAAGCTTGAGACAATTTGGTGCCCTGGGGCCTTTTTGGCCTTGATAATTATTGAGGGCAAATGGCACCTGGCAGGCACCCCAAAGGACCAGGTACCACTTGGACTGCATGTTTAGGCCAAGCTTGAGACAATTTGGTGCCCTGGGGCCTTTTTGGCCTTGATATCTCATCGATTTCGCAAAAACATAGCCGCTAGGTTTTCGCCTGGATTCGGGCGAAGCCCGAATCCAGGCTTGCCTGGTGCCTTGAAAGGCAGGGGGGTTTCCGTCAAGGCTAGGCTGGCTACATGGCCCAGGGCCTGGCCTATCTGCTGGTGGGTTGTCGGGGGTCCAGCTGTCAAAAGAAGGGAGGAGGGGAGGGTTTCTTGTACCTACACCCTTTGCTTGGCAGACTTTGAGTGTTTAGTGTTATGTGAGCTTGTTATGGACTGTGTTTCTGGCTATGTTAGTGCCTTGTTAAAGCTTGCGGGAGGGTTCTGTTGTTGGCATGGCACCCTGCTGGAGTGGTCCATGCCACGTGCATGCGTGGAGGGCCAATCTGCTAGCCAGGGGGGTGGTCAGAGGAACTCTGGCCGCCGGCACTGTCTTCTGGTCAGTGCGGGCATGTTTTTGGGAATCCGGTCAGATATTGAGGGCAAATGGCACCTGGCAGGCACCCCAAAGGACCAGGTACCACTTGGACTGCATGTTTAGGCCAAGCTTGAGACAATTTGGTGCCCTGGGGCCTTTTTGGCCTTGATAATTATTGAGGGCAAATGGCACCTGGCAGGCACCCCAAAGGACCAGGTACCACTTGGACTGCATGTTTAGGCCAAGCTTGAGACAATTTGGTGCCCTGGGGCCTTTTTGGCCTTGATATCTCATCGATTTCGCAAAAACATAGCCGCTAGGTTTTCGCCTGGATTCGGGCGAAAAGGCTTGCCTGGTGCCTTGAAAGGCAGGGGGGTTTCCGTCAAGGCTAGGCTGGCTACATGGCCCAGGGCCTGGCCTATCTGCTGGTGGGTTGTCGGGGGTCCAGCTGTCAAAAGAAGGGGGGAGGGGAGGGTTTCTTGTACCTACACCCTTTGCTTGGCAGACTTTGAGTGTTTAGTGTTAAGTGAGCTTGTTATGGACTGTGTTTCTGGCTATGTTAGTGCCTTGTTAAAGCTTGCGGGAGGGTTCTGTTGTTGGCATGGCACCCTGCTGGAGTGGTCCATGCCACGTGCATGCGTGGAGGGCCAATCTGCTAGCCAGGGGGGTGGTCAGAGGAACTCTGGCCGCCGGCACTGTCTTCTGGTCAGTGCGGGCATGTTTTTGGGAATCCGGTCAGATATTGAGGGCAAATGGCACCTGGCAGGCACCCCAAAGGACCAGGTACCACTTGGACTGCATGTTTAGGCCAAGCTTGAGACAATTTGGTGCCCTGGGGCC
Source organism: Micromussa lordhowensis (assembly GCA_964020085.1). NCBI lineage: Eukaryota > Metazoa > Cnidaria > Anthozoa > Scleractinia > Lobophylliidae > Micromussa > Micromussa lordhowensis. The sequence goes on from OZ026595.1 coordinate 42,290,210, forward strand.
TTTTTGGCCTTGATAATTATTGAGGGCAAATGGCACCTGGCAGGCACCCCAAAGGACCAGGTACCACTTGGACTGCATGTTTAGGCCAAGCTTGAGACAATTTGGTGCCCTGGGGCCTTTTTGGCCTTGATATCTCATCGATTTCGCAAAAACATAGCCGCTAGGTTTTCGCCTGGATTCGGGCGAAAAGGCTTGCCTGGTGCCTTGAAAGGCAGGGGGGTTTCCGTCAAGGCTAGGCTGGCTACATGGCCCAGGGCCTGGCCTATCTGCTGGTGGGTTGTCGGGGGTCCAGCTGTCAAAAGAAGGGGGGAGGGGAGGGTTTCTTGTACCTACACCCTTTGCTTGGCAGACTTTGAGTGTTTAGTGTTAAGTGAGCTTGTTATGGACTGTGTTTCTGGCTATGTTAGTGCCTTGTTAAAGCTTGCGGGAGGGTTCTGTTGTTGGCATGGCACCCTGCTGGAGTGGTCCATGCCACGTGCATGCGTGGAGGGCCAATCTGCTAGCCAGGGGGGTGGTCAGAGGAACTCTGGCCGCCGGCACTGTCTTCTGGTCAGTGCGGGCATGTTTTTGGGAATCCGGTCAGATATTGAGGGCAAATGGCACCTGGCAGGCACCCCAAAGGACCAGGTACCACTTGGACTGCATGTTTAGGCCAAGCTTGAGACAATTTGGTGCCCTGGGGCCTTTTTGGCCTTGATATCTCATCGATTTCGCAAAAACATAGCCGCTAGGTTTTCGCCTGGATTCGGGCGAAGCCCGAATCCAGGCTTGCCTGGTGCCTTGAAAGGCAGGGGGGTTTCCGTCAAGGCTAGGCTGGCTACATGGCCCAGGGCCTGGCCTATCTGCTGGTGGGTTGTCGGGGGTCCAGCTGTCAAAAGAAGGGGGGAGGGGAGGGTTTCTTGTACCTACACCCTTTGCTTGGCAGACTTTGAGTGTTTAGTGTTATGTGAGCTTGTTATGGACTGTGTTTCTGGCTATGTTAGTGCCTTGTTAAAGCTTGCGGGAGGGTTCTGTTGTTGGCATGGCACCCTGCTGGAGTGGTCCATGCCACGTGCATGCGTGGAGGGCCAATCTGCTAGCCAGGGGGGTGGTCAGAGGAACTCTGGCCGCCGGCACTGTCTTCTGGTCAGTGCGGGCATGTTTTTGGGAATCCGGTCAGATATTGAGGGCAAATGGCACCTGGCAGGCACCCCAAAGGACCAGGTACCACTTGGACTGCATGTTTAGGCCAAGCTTGAGACAATTTGGTGCCCTGGGGCCTTTTTGGCCTTGATAATTATTGAGGGCAAATGGCACCTGGCAGGCACCCCAAAGGACCAGGTACCACTTGGACTGCATGTTTAGGCCAAGCTTGAGACAATTTGGTGCCCTGGGGCCTTTTTGGCCTTGATATCTCATCGATTTCGCAAAAACATAGCCGCTAGGTTTTCGCCTGGATTCGGGCGAAGCCCGAATCCAGGCTTGCCTGGTGCCTTGAAAGGCAGGGGGGTTTCCGTCAAGGCTAGGCTGGCTACATGGCCCAGGGCCTGGCCTATCTGCTGGTGGGTTGTCGGGGGTCCAGCTGTCAAAAGAAGGGGGGAGGGGAGGGTTTCTTGTACCTACACCCTTTGCTTGGCAGACTTTGAGTGTTTAGTGTTATGTGAGCTTGTTATGGACTGTGTTTCTGGCTATGTTAGTGCCTTGTTAAAGCTTGCGGGAGGGTTCTGTTGTTGGCATGGCACCCTGCTGGAGTGGTCCATGCCACGTGCATGCGTGGAGGGCCAATCTGCTAGCCAGGGGGGTGGTCAGAGGAACTCTGGCCGCCGGCACTGTCTTCTGGTCAGTGCGGGCATGTTTTTGGGAATCCGGTCAGATATTGAGGGCAAATGGCACCTGGCAGGCACCCCAAAGGACCAGGTACCACTTGGACTGCATGTTTAGGCCAAGCTTGAGACAATTTGGTGCCCTGGGGCCTTTTTGGCCTTGATAATTATTGAGGGCAAATGGCACCTGGCAGGCACCCCAAAGGACCAGGTACCACTTGGACTGCATGTTTAGGCCAAGCTTGAGACAATTTGGTGCCCTGGGGCCTTTTTGGCCTTGATATCTCATCGATTTCGCAAAAACATAGCCGCTAGGTTTTCGCCTGGATTCGGGCGAAGCCCGAATCCAGGCTTGCCTGGTGCCTTGAAAGGCAGGGGGGTTTCCGTCAAGGCTAGGCTGGCTACATGGCCCAGGGCCTGGCCTATCTGCTGGTGGGTTGTCGGGGGTCCAGCTGTCAAAAGAAGGGGGGAGGGGAGGGTTTCTTGTACCTACACCCTTTGCTTGGCAGACTTTGAGTGTTTAGTGTTAAGTGAGCTTGTTATGGACTGTGTTTCTGGCTATGTTAGTGCCTTGTTAAAGCTTGCGGGAGGGTTCTGTTGTTGGCATGGCACCCTGCTGGAGTGGTCCATGCCACGTGCATGCGTGGAGGGCCAATCTGCTAGCCAGGGGGGTGGTCAGAGGAACTCTGGCCGCCGGCACTGTCTTCTGGTCAGTGCGGGCATGTTTTTGGGAATCCGGTCAGATATTGAGGGCAAATGGCACCTGGCAGGCACCCCAAAGGACCAGGTACCACTTGGACTGCATGTTTAGGCCAAGCTTGAGACAATTTGGTGCCCTGGGGCCTTTTTGGCCTTGATAATTATTGAGGGCAAATGGCACCTGGCAGGCACCCCAAAGGACCAGGTACCACTTGGACTGCATGTTTAGGCCAAGCTTGAGACAATTTGGTGCCCTGGGGCCTTTTTGGCCTTGATATCTCATCGATTTCGCAAAAACATAGCCGCTAGGTTTTCGCCTGGATTCGGGCGAAGCCCGAATCCAGGCTTGCCTGGTGCCTTGAAAGGCAGGGGGGTTTCCGTCAAGGCTAGGCTGGCTACATGGCCCAGGGCCTGGCCTATCTGCTGGTGGGTTGTCGGGGGTCCAGCTGTCAAAAGAAGGGAGGAGGGGAGGGTTTCTTGTACCTACACCCTTTGCTTGGCAGACTTTGAGTGTTTAGTGTTATGTGAGCTTGTTATGGACTGTGTTTCTGGCTATGTTAGTGCCTTGTTAAAGCTTGCGGGAGGGTTCTGTTGTTGGCATGGCACCCTGCTGGAGTGGTCCATGCCACGTGCATGCGTGGAGGGCCAATCTGCTAGCCAGGGGGGTGGTCAGAGGAACTCTGGCCGCCGGCACTGTCTTCTGGTCAGTGCGGGCATGTTTTTGGGAATCCGGTCAGATATTGAGGGCAAATGGCACCTGGCAGGCACCCCAAAGGACCAGGTACCACTTGGACTGCATGTTTAGGCCAAGCTTGAGACAATTTGGTGCCCTGGGGCCTTTTTGGCCTTGATAATTATTGAGGGCAAATGGCACCTGGCAGGCACCCCAAAGGACCAGGTACCACTTGGACTGCATGTTTAGGCCAAGCTTGAGACAATTTGGTGCCCTGGGGCCTTTTTGGCCTTGATATCTCATCGATTTCGCAAAAACATAGCCGCTAGGTTTTCGCCTGGATTCGGGCGAAGCCCGAATCCAGGCTTGCCTGGTGCCTTGAAAGGCAGGGGGGTTTCCGTCAAGGCTAGGCTGGCTACATGGCCCAGGGCCTGGCCTATCTGCTGGTGGGTTGTCGGGGGTCCAGCTGTCAAAAGAAGGGAGGAGGGGAGGGTTTCTTGTACCTACACCCTTTGCTTGGCAGACTTTGAGTGTTTAGTGTTATGTGAGCTTGTTATGGACTGTGTTTCTGGCTATGTTAGTGCCTTGTTAAAGCTTGCGGGAGGGTTCTGTTGTTGGCATGGCACCCTGCTGGAGTGGTCCATGCCACGTGCATGCGTGGAGGGCCAATCTGCTAGCCAGGGGGGTGGTCAGAGGAACTCTGGCCGCCGGCACTGTCTTCTGGTCAGTGCGGGCATGTTTTTGGGAATCCGGTCAGATATTGAGGGCAAATGGCACCTGGCAGGCACCCCAAAGGACCAGGTACCACTTGGACTGCATGTTTAGGCCAAGCTTGAGACAATTTGGTGCCCTGGGGCCTTTTTGGCCTTGATAATTATTGAGGGCAAATGGCACCTGGCAGGCACCCCAAAGGACCAGGTACCACTTGGACTGCATGTTTAGGCCAAGCTTGAGACAATTTGGTGCCCTGGGGCCTTTTTGGCCTTGATATCTCATCGATTTCGCAAAAACATAGCCGCTAGGTTTTCGCCTGGATTCGGGCGAAGCCCGAATCCAGGCTTGCCTGGTGCCTTGAAAGGCAGGGGGGTTTCCGTCAAGGCTAGGCTGGCTACATGGCCCAGGGCCTGGCCTATCTGCTGGTGGGTTGTCGGGGGTCCAGCTGTCAAAAGAAGGGGGGAGGGGAGGGTTTCTTGTACCTACACCCTTTGCTTGGCAGACTTTGAGTGTTTAGTGTTATGTGAGCTTGTTATGGACTGTGTTTCTGGCTATGTTAGTGCCTTGTTAAAGCTTGCGGGAGGGTTCTGTTGTTGGCATGGCACCCTGCTGGAGTGGTCCATGCCACGTGCATGCGTGGAGGGCCAATCTGCTAGCCAGGGGGGTGGTCAGAGGAACTCTGGCCGCCGGCACTGTCTTCTGGTCAGTGCGGGCATGTTTTTGGGAATCCGGTCAGATATTGAGGGCAAATGGCACCTGGCAGGCACCCCAAAGGACCAGGTACCACTTGGACTGCATGTTTAGGCCAAGCTTGAGACAATTTGGTGCCCTGGGGCCTTTTTGGCCTTGATAATTATTGAGGGCAAATGGCACCTGGCAGGCACCCCAAAGGACCAGGTACCACTTGGACTGCATGTTTAGGCCAAGCTTGAGACAATTTGGTGCCCTGGGGCCTTTTTGGCCTTGATATCTCATCGATTTCGCAAAAACATAGCCGCTAGGTTTTCGCCTGGATTCGGGCGAAAAGGCTTGCCTGGTGCCTTGAAAGGCAGGGGGGTTTCCGTCAAGGCTAGGCTGGCTACATGGCCCAGGGCCTGGCCTATCTGCTGGTGGGTTGTCGGGGGTCCAGCTGTCAAAAGAAGGGGGGAGGGGAGGGTTTCTTGTACCTACACCCTTTGCTTGGCAGACTTTGAGTGTTTAGTGTTAAGTGAGCTTGTTATGGACTGTGTTTCTGGCTATGTTAGTGCCTTGTTAAAGCTTGCGGGAGGGTTCTGTTGTTGGCATGGCACCCTGCTGGAGTGGTCCATGCCACGTGCATGCGTGGAGGGCCAATCTGCTAGCCAGGGGGGTGGTCAGAGGAACTCTGGCCGCCGGCACTGTCTTCTGGTCAGTGCGGGCATGTTTTTGGGAATCCGGTCAGATATTGAGGGCAAATGGCACCTGGCAGGCACCCCAAAGGACCAGGTACCACTTGGACTGCATGTTTAGGCCAAGCTTGAGACAATTTGGTGCCCTGGGGCCTTTTTGGCCTTGATATCTCATCGATTTCGCAAAAACATAGCCGCTAGGTTTTCGCCTGGATTCGGGCGAAGCCCGAATCCAGGCTTGCCTGGTGCCTTGAAAGGCAGGGGGGTTTCCGTCAAGGCTAGGCTGGCTACATGGCCCAGGGCCTGGCCTATCTGCTGGTGGGTTGTCGGGGGTCCAGCTGTCAAAAGAAGGGGGGAGGGGAGGGTTTCTTGTACCTACACCCTTTGCTTGGCAGACTTTGAGTGTTTAGTGTTATGTGAGCTTGTTATGGACTGTGTTTCTGGCTATGTTAGTGCCTTGTTAAAGCTTGCGGGAGGGTTCTGTTGTTGGCATGGCACCCTGCTGGAGTGGTCCATGCCACGTGCATGCGTGGAGGGCCAATCTGCTAGCCAGGGGGGTGGTCAGAGGAACTCTGGCCGCCGGCACTGTCTTCTGGTCAGTGCGGGCATGTTTTTGGGAATCCGGTCAGATATTGAGGGCAAATGGCACCTGGCAGGCACCCCAAAGGACCAGGTACCACTTGGACTGCATGTTTAGGCCAAGCTTGAGACAATTTGGTGCCCTGGGGCCTTTTTGGCCTTGATAATTATTGAGGGCAAATGGCACCTGGCAGGCACCCCAAAGGACCAGGTACCACTTGGACTGCATGTTTAGGCCAAGCTTGAGACAATTTGGTGCCCTGGGGCCTTTTTGGCCTTGATATCTCATCGATTTCGCAAAAACATAGCCGCTAGGTTTTCGCCTGGATTCGGGCGAAGCCCGAATCCAGGCTTGCCTGGTGCCTTGAAAGGCAGGGGGGTTTCCGTCAAGGCTAGGCTGGCTACATGGCCCAGGGCCTGGCCTATCTGCTGGTGGGTTGTCGGGGGTCCAGCTGTCAAAAGAAGGGGGGAGGGGAGGGTTTCTTGTACCTACACCCTTTGCTTGGCAGACTTTGAGTGTTTAGTGTTATGTGAGCTTGTTATGGACTGTGTTTCTGGCTATGTTAGTGCCTTGTTAAAGCTTGCGGGAGGGTTCTGTTGTTGGCATGGCACCCTGCTGGAGTGGTCCATGCCACGTGCATGCGTGGAGGGCCAATCTGCTAGCCAGGGGGGTGGTCAGAGGAACTCTGGCCGCCGGCACTGTCTTCTGGTCAGTGCGGGCATGTTTTTGGGAATCCGGTCAGATATTGAGGGCAAATGGCACCTGGCAGGCACCCCAAAGGACCAGGTACCACTTGGACTGCATGTTTAGGCCAAGCTTGAGACAATTTGGTGCCCTGGGGCCTTTTTGGCCTTGATAATTATTGAGGGCAAATGGCACCTGGCAGGCACCCCAAAGGACCAGGTACCACTTGGACTGCATGTTTAGGCCAAGCTTGAGACAATTTGGTGCCCTGGGGCCTTTTTGGCCTTGATATCTCATCGATTTCGCAAAAACATAGCCGCTAGGTTTTCGCCTGGATTCGGGCGAAGCCCGAATCCAGGCTTGCCTGGTGCCTTGAAAGGCAGGGGGGTTTCCGTCAAGGCTAGGCTGGCTACATGGCCCAGGGCCTGGCCTATCTGCTGGTGGGTTGTCGGGGGTCCAGCTGTCAAAAGAAGGGGGGAGGGGAGGGTTTCTTGTACCTACACCCTTTGCTTGGCAGACTTTGAGTGTTTAGTGTTATGTGAGCTTGTTATGGACTGTGTTTCTGGCTATGTTAGTGCCTTGTTAAAGCTTGCGGGAGGGTTCTGTTGTTGGCATGGCACCCTGCTGGAGTGGTCCATGCCACGTGCATGCGTGGAGGGCCAATCTGCTAGCCAGGGGGGTGGTCAGAGGAACTCTGGCCGCCGGCACTGTCTTCTGGTCAGTGCGGGCATGTTTTTGGGAATCCGGTCAGATATTGAGGGCAAATGGCACCTGGCAGGCACCCCAAAGGACCAGGTACCACTTGGACTGCATGTTTAGGCCAAGCTTGAGACAATTTGGTGCCCTGGGGCCTTTTTGGCCTTGATAATTATTGAGGGCAAATGGCACCTGGCAGGCACCCCAAAGGACCAGGTACCACTTGGACTGCATGTTTAGGCCAAGCTTGAGACAATTTGGTGCCCTGGGGCCTTTTTGGCCTTGATATCTCATCGATTTCGCAAAAACATAGCCGCTAGGTTTTCGCCTGGATTCGGGCGAAGCCCGAATCCAGGCTTGCCTGGTGCCTTGAAAGGCAGGGGGGTTTCCGTCAAGGCTAGGCTGGCTACATGGCCCAGGGCCTGGCCTATCTGCTGGTGGGTTGTCGGGGGTCCAGCTGTCAAAAGAAGGGGGGAGGGGAGGGTTTCTTGTACCTACACCCTTTGCTTGGCAGACTTTGAGTGTTTAGTGTTAAGTGAGCTTGTTATGGACTGTGTTTCTGGCTATGTTAGTGCCTTGTTAAAGCTTGCGGGAGGGTTCTGTTGTTGGCATGGCACCCTGCTGGAGTGGTCCATGCCACGTGCATGCGTGGAGGGCCAATCTGCTAGCCAGGGGGGTGGTCAGAGGAACTCTGGCCGCCGGCACTGTCTTCTGGTCAGTGCGGGCATGTTTTTGGGAATCCGGTCAGATATTGAGGGCAAATGGCACCTGGCAGGCACCCCAAAGGACCAGGTACCACTTGGACTGCATGTTTAGGCCAAGCTTGAGACAATTTGGTGCCCTGGGGCCTTTTTGGCCTTGATAATTATTGAGGGCAAATGGCACCTGGCAGGCACCCCAAAGGACCAGGTACCACTTGGACTGCATGTTTAGGCCAAGCTTGAGACAATTTGGTGCCCTGGGGCCTTTTTGGCCTTGATATCTCATCGATTTCGCAAAAACATAGCCGCTAGGTTTTCGCCTGGATTCGGGCGAAGCCCGAATCCAGGCTTGCCTGGTGCCTTGAAAGGCAGGGGGGTTTCCGTCAAGGCTAGGCTGGCTACATGGCCCAGGGCCTGGCCTATCTGCTGGTGGGTTGTCGGGGGTCCAGCTGTCAAAAGAAGGGAGGAGGGGAGGGTTTCTTGTACCTACACCCTTTGCTTGGCAGACTTTGAGTGTTTAGTGTTATGTGAGCTTGTTATGGACTGTGTTTCTGGCTATGTTAGTGCCTTGTTAAAGCTTGCGGGAGGGTTCTGTTGTTGGCATGGCACCCTGCTGGAGTGGTCCATGCCACGTGCATGCGTGGAGGGCCAATCTGCTAGCCAGGGGGGTGGTCAGAGGAACTCTGGCCGCCGGCACTGTCTTCTGGTCAGTGCGGGCATGTTTTTGGGAATCCGGTCAGATATTGAGGGCAAATGGCACCTGGCAGGCACCCCAAAGGACCAGGTACCACTTGGACTGCATGTTTAGGCCAAGCTTGAGACAATTTGGTGCCCTGGGGCCTTTTTGGCCTTGATAATTATTGAGGGCAAATGGCACCTGGCAGGCACCCCAAAGGACCAGGTACCACTTGGACTGCATGTTTAGGCCAAGCTTGAGACAATTTGGTGCCCTGGGGCCTTTTTGGCCTTGATATCTCATCGATTTCGCAAAAACATAGCCGCTAGGTTTTCGCCTGGATTCGGGCGAAGCCCGAATCCAGGCTTGCCTGGTGCCTTGAAAGGCAGGGGGGTTTCCGTCAAGGCTAGGCTGGCTACATGGCCCAGGGCCTGGCCTATCTGCTGGTGGGTTGTCGGGGGTCCAGCTGTCAAAAGAAGGGGGGAGGGGAGGGTTTCTTGTACCTACACCCTTTGCTTGGCAGACTTTGAGTGTTTAGTGTTAAGTGAGCTTGTTATGGACTGTGTTTCTGGCTATGTTAGTGCCTTGTTAAAGCTTGCGGGAGGGTTCTGTTGTTGGCATGGCACCCTGCTGGAGTGGTCCATGCCACGTGCATGCGTGGAGGGCCAATCTGCTAGCCAGGGGGGTGGTCAGAGGAACTCTGGCCGCCGGCACTGTCTTCTGGTCAGTGCGGGCATGTTTTTGGGAATCCGGTCAGATATTGAGGGCAAATGGCACCTGGCAGGCACCCCAAAGGACCAGGTACCACTTGGACTGCATGTTTAGGCCAAGCTTGAGACAATTTGGTGCCCTGGGGCCTTTTTGGCCTTGATATCTCATCGATTTCGCAAAAACATAGCCGCTAGGTTTTCGCCTGGATTCGGGCGAAGCCCGAATCCAGGCTTGCCTGGTGCCTTGAAAGGCAGGGGGGTTTCCGTCAAGGCTAGGCTGGCTACATGGCCCAGGGCCTGGCCTATCTGCTGGTGGGTTGTCGGGGGTCCAGCTGTCAAAAGAAGGGAGGAGGGGAGGGTTTCTTGTACCTACACCCTTTGCTTGGCAGACTTTGAGTGTTTAGTGTTATGTGAGCTTGTTATGGACTGTGTTTCTGGCTATGTTAGTGCCTTGTTAAAGCTTGCGGGAGGGTTCTGTTGTTGGCATGGCACCCTGCTGGAGTGGTCCATGCCACGTGCATGCGTGGAGGGCCAATCTGCTAGCCAGGGGGGTGGTCAGAGGAACTCTGGCCGCCGGCACTGTCTTCTGGTCAGTGCGGGCATGTTTTTGGGAATCCGGTCAGATATTGAGGGCAAATGGCACCTGGCAGGCACCCCAAAGGACCAGGTACCACTTGGACTGCATGTTTAGGCCAAGCTTGAGACAATTTGGTGCCCTGGGGCCTTTTTGGCCTTGATAATTATTGAGGGCAAATGGCACCTGGCAGGCACCCCAAAGGACCAGGTACCACTTGGACTGCATGTTTAGGCCAAGCTTGAGACAATTTGGTGCCCTGGGGCCTTTTTGGCCTTGATATCTCATCGATTTCGCAAAAACATAGCCGCTAGGTTTTCGCCTGGATTCGGGCGAAGCCCGAATCCAGGCTTGCCTGGTGCCTTGAAAGGCAGGGGGGTTTCCGTCAAGGCTAGGCTGGCTACATGGCCCAGGGCCTGGCCTATCTGCTGGTGGGTTGTCGGGGGTCCAGCTGTCAAAAGAAGGGGGGAGGGGAGGGTTTCTTGTACCTACACCCTTTGCTTGGCAGACTTTGAGTGTTTAGTGTTATGTGAGCTTGTTATGGACTGTGTTTCTGGCTATGTTAGTGCCTTGTTAAAGCTTGCGGGAGGGTTCTGTTGTTGGCATGGCACCCTGCTGGAGTGGTCCATGCCACGTGCATGCGTGGAGGGCCAATCTGCTAGCCAGGGGGGTGGTCAGAGGAACTCTGGCCGCCGGCACTGTCTTCTGGTCAGTGCGGGCATGTTTTTGGGAATCCGGTCAGATATTGAGGGCAAATGGCACCTGGCAGGCACCCCAAAGGACCAGGTACCACTTGGACTGCATGTTTAGGCCAAGCTTGAGACAATTTGGTGCCCTGGGGCCTTTTTGGCCTTGATAATTATTGAGGGCAAATGGCACCTGGCAGGCACCCCAAAGGACCAGGTACCACTTGGACTGCATGTTTAGGCCAAGCTTGAGACAATTTGGTGCCCTGGGGCCTTTTTGGCCTTGATATCTCATCGATTTCGCAAAAACATAGCCGCTAGGTTTTCGCCTGGATTCGGGCGAAAAGGCTTGCCTGGTGCCTTGAAAGGCAGGGGGGTTTCCGTCAAGGCTAGGCTGGCTACATGGCCCAGGGCCTGGCCTATCTGCTGGTGGGTTGTCGGGGGTCCAGCTGTCAAAAGAAGGGGGGAGGGGAGGGTTTCTTGTACCTACACCCTTTGCTTGGCAGACTTTGAGTGTTTAGTGTTAAGTGAGCTTGTTATGGACTGTGTTTCTGGCTATGTTAGTGCCTTGTTAAAGCTTGCGGGAGGGTTCTGTTGTTGGCATGGCACCCTGCTGGAGTGGTCCATGCCACGTGCATGCGTGGAGGGCCAATCTGCTAGCCAGGGGGGTGGTCAGAGGAACTCTGGCCGCCGGCACTGTCTTCTGGTCAGTGCGGGCATGTTTTTGGGAATCCGGTCAGATATTGAGGGCAAATGGCACCTGGCAGGCACCCCAAAGGACCAGGTACCACTTGGACTGCATGTTTAGGCCAAGCTTGAGACAATTTGGTGCCCTGGGGCCTTTTTGGCCTTGATATCTCATCGATTTCGCAAAAACATAGCCGCTAGGTTTTCGCCTGGATTCGGGCGAAGCCCGAATCCAGGCTTGCCTGGTGCCTTGAAAGGCAGGGGGGTTTCCGTCAAGGCTAGGCTGGCTACATGGCCCAGGGCCTGGCCTATCTGCTGGTGGGTTGTCGGGGGTCCAGCTGTCAAAAGAAGGGGGGAGGGGAGGGTTTCTTGTACCTACACCCTTTGCTTGGCAGACTTTGAGTGTTTAGTGTTATGTGAGCTTGTTATGGACTGTGTTTCTGGCTATGTTAGTGCCTTGTTAAAGCTTGCGGGAGGGTTCTGTTGTTGGCATGGCACCCTGCTGGAGTGGTCCATGCCACGTGCATGCGTGGAGGGCCAATCTGCTAGCCAGGGGGGTGGTCAGAGGAACTCTGGCCGCCGGCACTGTCTTCTGGTCAGTGCGGGCATGTTTTTGGGAATCCGGTCAGATATTGAGGGCAAATGGCACCTGGCAGGCACCCCAAAGGACCAGGTACCACTTGGACTGCATGTTTAGGCCAAGCTTGAGACAATTTGGTGCCCTGGGGCCTTTTTGGCCTTGATAATTATTGAGGGCAAATGGCACCTGGCAGGCACCCCAAAGGACCAGGTACCACTTGGACTGCATGTTTAGGCCAAGCTTGAGACAATTTGGTGCCCTGGGGCCTTTTTGGCCTTGATATCTCATCGATTTCGCAAAAACATAGCCGCTAGGTTTTCGCCTGGATTCGGGCGAAGCCCGAATCCAGGCTTGCCTGGTGCCTTGAAAGGCAGGGGGGTTTCCGTCAAGGCTAGGCTGGCTACATGGCCCAGGGCCTGGCCTATCTGCTGGTGGGTTGTCGGGGGTCCAGCTGTCAAAAGAAGGGGGGAGGGGAGGGTTTCTTGTACCTACACCCTTTGCTTGGCAGACTTTGAGTGTTTAGTGTTAAGTGAGCTTGTTATGGACTGTGTTTCTGGCTATGTTAGTGCCTTGTTAAAGCTTGCGGGAGGGTTCTGTTGTTGGCATGGCACCCTGCTGGAGTGGTCCATGCCACGTGCATGCGTGGAGGGCCAATCTGCTAGCCAGGGGGGTGGTCAGAGGAACTCTGGCCGCCGGCACTGTCTTCTGGTCAGTGCGGGCATGTTTTTGGGAATCCGGTCAGATATTGAGGGCAAATGGCACCTGGCAGGCACCCCAAAGGACCAGGTACCACTTGGACTGCATGTTTAGGCCAAGCTTGAGACAATTTGGTGCCCTGGGGCCTTTTTGGCCTTGATAATTATTGAGGGCAAATGGCACCTGGCAGGCACCCCAAAGGACCAGGTACCACTTGGACTGCATGTTTAGGCCAAGCTTGAGACAATTTGGTGCCCTGGGGCCTTTTTGGCCTTGATATCTCATCGATTTCGCAAAAACATAGCCGCTAGGTTTTCGCCTGGATTCGGGCGAAGCCCGAATCCAGGCTTGCCTGGTGCCTTGAAAGGCAGGGGGGTTTCCGTCAAGGCTAGGCTGGCTACATGGCCCAGGGCCTGGCCTATCTGCTGGTGGGTTGTCGGGGGTCCAGCTGTCAAAAGAAGGGAGGAGGGGAGGGTTTCTTGTACCTACACCCTTTGCTTGGCAGACTTTGAGTGTTTAGTGTTATGTGAGCTTGTTATGGACTGTGTTTCTGGCTATGTTAGTGCCTTGTTAAAGCTTGCGGGAGGGTTCTGTTGTTGGCATGGCACCCTGCTGGAGTGGTCCATGCCACGTGCATGCGTGGAGGGCCAATCTGCTAGCCAGGGGGGTGGTCAGAGGAACTCTGGCCGCCGGCACTGTCTTCTGGTCAGTGCGGGCATGTTTTTGGGAATCCGGTCAGATATTGAGGGCAAATGGCACCTGGCAGGCACCCCAAAGGACCAGGTACCACTTGGACTGCATGTTTAGGCCAAGCTTGAGACAATTTGGTGCCCTGGGGCCTTTTTGGCCTTGATAATTATTGAGGGCAAATGGCACCTGGCAGGCACCCCAAAGGACCAGGTACCACTTGGACTGCATGTTTAGGCCAAGCTTGAGACAATTTGGTGCCCTGGGGCCTTTTTGGCCTTGATATCTCATCGATTTCGCAAAAACATAGCCGCTAGGTTTTCGCCTGGATTCGGGCGAAGCCCGAATCCAGGCTTGCCTGGTGCCTTGAAAGGCAGGGGGGTTTCCGTCAAGGCTAGGCTGGCTACATGGCCCAGGGCCTGGCCTATCTGCTGGTGGGTTGTCGGGGGTCCAGCTGTCAAAAGAAGGGAGGAGGGGAGGGTTTCTTGTACCTACACCCTTTGCTTGGCAGACTTTGAGTGTTTAGTGTTATGTGAGCTTGTTATGGACTGTGTTTCTGGCTATGTTAGTGCCTTGTTAAAGCTTGCGGGAGGGTTCTGTTGTTGGCATGGCACCCTGCTGGAGTGGTCCATGCCACGTGCATGCGTGGAGGGCCAATCTGCTAGCCAGGGGGGTGGTCAGAGGAACTCTGGCCGCCGGCACTGTCTTCTGGTCAGTGCGGGCATGTTTTTGGGAATCCGGTCAGATATTGAGGGCAAATGGCACCTGGCAGGCACCCCAAAGGACCAGGTACCACTTGGACTGCATGTTTAGGCCAAGCTTGAGACAATTTGGTGCCCTGGGGCCTTTTTGGCCTTGATAATTATTGAGGGCAAATGGCACCTGGCAGGCACCCCAAAGGACCAGGTACCACTTGGACTGCATGTTTAGGCCAAGCTTGAGACAATTTGGTGCCCTGGGGCCTTTTTGGCCTTGATATCTCATCGATTTCGCAAAAACATAGCCGCTAGGTTTTCGCCTGGATTCGGGCGAAGCCCGAATCCAGGCTTGCCTGGTGCCTTGAAAGGCAGGGGGGTTTCCGTCAAGGCTAGGCTGGCTACATGGCCCAGGGCCTGGCCTATCTGCTGGTGGGTTGTCGGGGGTCCAGCTGTCAAAAGAAGGGGGGAGGGGAGGGTTTCTTGTACCTACACCCTTTGCTTGGCAGACTTTGAGTGTTTAGTGTTATGTGAGCTTGTTATGGACTGTGTTTCTGGCTATGTTAGTGCCTTGTTAAAGCTTGCGGGAGGGTTCTGTTGTTGGCATGGCACCCTGCTGGAGTGGTCCATGCCACGTGCATGCGTGGAGGGCCAATCTGCTAGCCAGGGGGGTGGTCAGAGGAACTCTGGCCGCCGGCACTGTCTTCTGGTCAGTGCGGGCATGTTTTTGGGAATCCGGTCAGATATTGAGGGCAAATGGCACCTGGCAGGCACCCCAAAGGACCAGGTACCACTTGGACTGCATGTTTAGGCCAAGCTTGAGACAATTTGGTGCCCTGGGGCCTTTTTGGCCTTGATAATTATTGAGGGCAAATGGCACCTGGCAGGCACCCCAAAGGACCAGGTACCACTTGGACTGCATGTTTAGGCCAAGCTTGAGACAATTTGGTGCCCTGGGGCCTTTTTGGCCTTGATATCTCATCGATTTCGCAAAAACATAGCCGCTAGGTTTTCGCCTGGATTCGGGCGAAAAGGCTTGCCTGGTGCCTTGAAAGGCAGGGGGGTTTCCGTCAAGGCTAGGCTGGCTACATGGCCCAGGGCCTGGCCTATCTGCTGGTGGGTTGTCGGGGGTCCAGCTGTCAAAAGAAGGGGGGAGGGGAGGGTTTCTTGTACCTACACCCTTTGCTTGGCAGACTTTGAGTGTTTAGTGTTATGTGAGCTTGTTATGGACTGTGTTTCTGGCTATGTTAGTGCCTTGTTAAAGCTTGCGGGAGGGTTCTGTTGTTGGCATGGCACCCTGCTGGAGTGGTCCATGCCACGTGCATGCGTGGAGGGCCAATCTGCTAGCCAGGGGGGTGGTCAGAGGAACTCTGGCCGCCGGCACTGTCTTCTGGTCAGTGCGGGCATGTTTTTGGGAATCCGGTCAGATATTGAGGGCAAATGGCACCTGGCAGGCACCCCAAAGGACCAGGTACCACTTGGACTGCATGTTTAGGCCAAGCTTGAGACAATTTGGTGCCCTGGGGCCTTTTTGGCCTTGATAATTATTGAGGGCAAATGGCACCTGGCAGGCACCCCAAAGGACCAGGTACCACTTGGACTGCATGTTTAGGCCAAGCTTGAGACAATTTGGTGCCCTGGGGCCTTTTTGGCCTTGATATCTCATCGATTTCGCAAAAACATAGCCGCTAGGTTTTCGCCTGGATTCGGGCGAAGCCCGAATCCAGGCTTGCCTGGTGCCTTGAAAGGCAGGGGGGTTTCCGTCAAGGCTAGGCTGGCTACATGGCCCAGGGCCTGGCCTATCTGCTGGTGGGTTGTCGGGGGTCCAGCTGTCAAAAGAAGGGAGGAGGGGAGGGTTTCTTGTACCTACACCCTTTGCTTGGCAGACTTTGAGTGTTTAGTGTTATGTGAGCTTGTTATGGACTGTGTTTCTGGCTATGTTAGTGCCTTGTTAAAGCTTGCGGGAGGGTTCTGTTGTTGGCATGGCACCCTGCTGGAGTGGTCCATGCCACGTGCATGCGTGGAGGGCCAATCTGCTAGCCAGGGGGGTGGTCAGAGGAACTCTGGCCGCCGGCACTGTCTTCTGGTCAGTGCGGGCATGTTTTTGGGAATCCGGTCAGATATTGAGGGCAAATGGCACCTGGCAGGCACCCCAAAGGACCAGGTACCACTTGGACTGCATGTTTAGGCCAAGCTTGAGACAATTTGGTGCCCTGGGGCCTTTTTGGCCTTGATAATTATTGAGGGCAAATGGCACCTGGCAGGCACCCCAAAGGACCAGGTACCACTTGGACTGCATGTTTAGGCCAAGCTTGAGACAATTTGGTGCCCTGGGGCCTTTTTGGCCTTGATATCTCATCGATTTCGCAAAAACATAGCCGCTAGGTTTTCGCCTGGATTCGGGCGAAGCCCGAATCCAGGCTTGCCTGGTGCCTTGAAAGGCAGGGGGGTTTCCGTCAAGGCTAGGCTGGCTACATGGCCCAGGGCCTGGCCTATCTGCTGGTGGGTTGTCGGGGGTCCAGCTGTCAAAAGAAGGGGGGAGGGGAGGGTTTCTTGTACCTACACCCTTTGCTTGGCAGACTTTGAGTGTTTAGTGTTATGTGAGCTTGTTATGGACTGTGTTTCTGGCTATGTTAGTGCCTTGTTAAAGCTTGCGGGAGGGTTCTGTTGTTGGCATGGCACCCTGCTGGAGTGGTCCATGCCACGTGCATGCGTGGAGGGCCAATCTGCTAGCCAGGGGGGTGGTCAGAGGAACTCTGGCCGCCGGCACTGTCTTCTGGTCAGTGCGGGCATGTTTTTGGGAATCCGGTCAGATATTGAGGGCAAATGGCACCTGGCAGGCACCCCAAAGGACCAGGTACCACTTGGACTGCATGTTTAGGCCAAGCTTGAGACAATTTGGTGCCCTGGGGCCTTTTTGGCCTTGATAATTATTGAGGGCAA
Organism: Micromussa lordhowensis; assembly: GCA_964020085.1. Taxonomy (NCBI): domain Eukaryota; kingdom Metazoa; phylum Cnidaria; class Anthozoa; order Scleractinia; family Lobophylliidae; genus Micromussa; species Micromussa lordhowensis. The sequence continues at coordinate 42,307,060 of OZ026595.1, forward strand.
ATGGCACCTGGCAGGCACCCCAAAGGACCAGGTACCACTTGGACTGCATGTTTAGGCCAAGCTTGAGACAATTTGGTGCCCTGGGGCCTTTTTGGCCTTGATATCTCATCGATTTCGCAAAAACATAGCCGCTAGGTTTTCGCCTGGATTCGGGCGAAGCCCGAATCCAGGCTTGCCTGGTGCCTTGAAAGGCAGGGGGGTTTCCGTCAAGGCTAGGCTGGCTACATGGCCCAGGGCCTGGCCTATCTGCTGGTGGGTTGTCGGGGGTCCAGCTGTCAAAAGAAGGGGGGAGGGGAGGGTTTCTTGTACCTACACCCTTTGCTTGGCAGACTTTGAGTGTTTAGTGTTAAGTGAGCTTGTTATGGACTGTGTTTCTGGCTATGTTAGTGCCTTGTTAAAGCTTGCGGGAGGGTTCTGTTGTTGGCATGGCACCCTGCTGGAGTGGTCCATGCCACGTGCATGCGTGGAGGGCCAATCTGCTAGCCAGGGGGGTGGTCAGAGGAACTCTGGCCGCCGGCACTGTCTTCTGGTCAGTGCGGGCATGTTTTTGGGAATCCGGTCAGATATTGAGGGCAAATGGCACCTGGCAGGCACCCCAAAGGACCAGGTACCACTTGGACTGCATGTTTAGGCCAAGCTTGAGACAATTTGGTGCCCTGGGGCCTTTTTGGCCTTGATAATTATTGAGGGCAAATGGCACCTGGCAGGCACCCCAAAGGACCAGGTACCACTTGGACTGCATGTTTAGGCCAAGCTTGAGACAATTTGGTGCCCTGGGGCCTTTTTGGCCTTGATATCTCATCGATTTCGCAAAAACATAGCCGCTAGGTTTTCGCCTGGATTCGGGCGAAGCCCGAATCCAGGCTTGCCTGGTGCCTTGAAAGGCAGGGGGGTTTCCGTCAAGGCTAGGCTGGCTACATGGCCCAGGGCCTGGCCTATCTGCTGGTGGGTTGTCGGGGGTCCAGCTGTCAAAAGAAGGGAGGAGGGGAGGGTTTCTTGTACCTACACCCTTTGCTTGGCAGACTTTGAGTGTTTAGTGTTATGTGAGCTTGTTATGGACTGTGTTTCTGGCTATGTTAGTGCCTTGTTAAAGCTTGCGGGAGGGTTCTGTTGTTGGCATGGCACCCTGCTGGAGTGGTCCATGCCACGTGCATGCGTGGAGGGCCAATCTGCTAGCCAGGGGGGTGGTCAGAGGAACTCTGGCCGCCGGCACTGTCTTCTGGTCAGTGCGGGCATGTTTTTGGGAATCCGGTCAGATATTGAGGGCAAATGGCACCTGGCAGGCACCCCAAAGGACCAGGTACCACTTGGACTGCATGTTTAGGCCAAGCTTGAGACAATTTGGTGCCCTGGGGCCTTTTTGGCCTTGATAATTATTGAGGGCAAATGGCACCTGGCAGGCACCCCAAAGGACCAGGTACCACTTGGACTGCATGTTTAGGCCAAGCTTGAGACAATTTGGTGCCCTGGGGCCTTTTTGGCCTTGATATCTCATCGATTTCGCAAAAACATAGCCGCTAGGTTTTCGCCTGGATTCGGGCGAAGCCCGAATCCAGGCTTGCCTGGTGCCTTGAAAGGCAGGGGGGTTTCCGTCAAGGCTAGGCTGGCTACATGGCCCAGGGCCTGGCCTATCTGCTGGTGGGTTGTCGGGGGTCCAGCTGTCAAAAGAAGGGGGGAGGGGAGGGTTTCTTGTACCTACACCCTTTGCTTGGCAGACTTTGAGTGTTTAGTGTTAAGTGAGCTTGTTATGGACTGTGTTTCTGGCTATGTTAGTGCCTTGTTAAAGCTTGCGGGAGGGTTCTGTTGTTGGCATGGCACCCTGCTGGAGTGGTCCATGCCACGTGCATGCGTGGAGGGCCAATCTGCTAGCCAGGGGGGTGGTCAGAGGAACTCTGGCCGCCGGCACTGTCTTCTGGTCAGTGCGGGCATGTTTTTGGGAATCCGGTCAGATATTGAGGGCAAATGGCACCTGGCAGGCACCCCAAAGGACCAGGTACCACTTGGACTGCATGTTTAGGCCAAGCTTGAGACAATTTGGTGCCCTGGGGCCTTTTTGGCCTTGATATCTCATCGATTTCGCAAAAACATAGCCGCTAGGTTTTCGCCTGGATTCGGGCGAAGCCCGAATCCAGGCTTGCCTGGTGCCTTGAAAGGCAGGGGGGTTTCCGTCAAGGCTAGGCTGGCTACATGGCCCAGGGCCTGGCCTATCTGCTGGTGGGTTGTCGGGGGTCCAGCTGTCAAAAGAAGGGAGGAGGGGAGGGTTTCTTGTACCTACACCCTTTGCTTGGCAGACTTTGAGTGTTTAGTGTTATGTGAGCTTGTTATGGACTGTGTTTCTGGCTATGTTAGTGCCTTGTTAAAGCTTGCGGGAGGGTTCTGTTGTTGGCATGGCACCCTGCTGGAGTGGTCCATGCCACGTGCATGCGTGGAGGGCCAATCTGCTAGCCAGGGGGGTGGTCAGAGGAACTCTGGCCGCCGGCACTGTCTTCTGGTCAGTGCGGGCATGTTTTTGGGAATCCGGTCAGATATTGAGGGCAAATGGCACCTGGCAGGCACCCCAAAGGACCAGGTACCACTTGGACTGCATGTTTAGGCCAAGCTTGAGACAATTTGGTGCCCTGGGGCCTTTTTGGCCTTGATAATTATTGAGGGCAAATGGCACCTGGCAGGCACCCCAAAGGACCAGGTACCACTTGGACTGCATGTTTAGGCCAAGCTTGAGACAATTTGGTGCCCTGGGGCCTTTTTGGCCTTGATATCTCATCGATTTCGCAAAAACATAGCCGCTAGGTTTTCGCCTGGATTCGGGCGAAGCCCGAATCCAGGCTTGCCTGGTGCCTTGAAAGGCAGGGGGGTTTCCGTCAAGGCTAGGCTGGCTACATGGCCCAGGGCCTGGCCTATCTGCTGGTGGGTTGTCGGGGGTCCAGCTGTCAAAAGAAGGGGGGAGGGGAGGGTTTCTTGTACCTACACCCTTTGCTTGGCAGACTTTGAGTGTTTAGTGTTATGTGAGCTTGTTATGGACTGTGTTTCTGGCTATGTTAGTGCCTTGTTAAAGCTTGCGGGAGGGTTCTGTTGTTGGCATGGCACCCTGCTGGAGTGGTCCATGCCACGTGCATGCGTGGAGGGCCAATCTGCTAGCCAGGGGGGTGGTCAGAGGAACTCTGGCCGCCGGCACTGTCTTCTGGTCAGTGCGGGCATGTTTTTGGGAATCCGGTCAGATATTGAGGGCAAATGGCACCTGGCAGGCACCCCAAAGGACCAGGTACCACTTGGACTGCATGTTTAGGCCAAGCTTGAGACAATTTGGTGCCCTGGGGCCTTTTTGGCCTTGATAATTATTGAGGGCAAATGGCACCTGGCAGGCACCCCAAAGGACCAGGTACCACTTGGACTGCATGTTTAGGCCAAGCTTGAGACAATTTGGTGCCCTGGGGCCTTTTTGGCCTTGATATCTCATCGATTTCGCAAAAACATAGCCGCTAGGTTTTCGCCTGGATTCGGGCGAAGCCCGAATCCAGGCTTGCCTGGTGCCTTGAAAGGCAGGGGGGTTTCCGTCAAGGCTAGGCTGGCTACATGGCCCAGGGCCTGGCCTATCTGCTGGTGGGTTGTCGGGGGTCCAGCTGTCAAAAGAAGGGGGGAGGGGAGGGTTTCTTGTACCTACACCCTTTGCTTGGCAGACTTTGAGTGTTTAGTGTTAAGTGAGCTTGTTATGGACTGTGTTTCTGGCTATGTTAGTGCCTTGTTAAAGCTTGCGGGAGGGTTCTGTTGTTGGCATGGCACCCTGCTGGAGTGGTCCATGCCACGTGCATGCGTGGAGGGCCAATCTGCTAGCCAGGGGGGTGGTCAGAGGAACTCTGGCCGCCGGCACTGTCTTCTGGTCAGTGCGGGCATGTTTTTGGGAATCCGGTCAGATATTGAGGGCAAATGGCACCTGGCAGGCACCCCAAAGGACCAGGTACCACTTGGACTGCATGTTTAGGCCAAGCTTGAGACAATTTGGTGCCCTGGGGCCTTTTTGGCCTTGATAATTATTGAGGGCAAATGGCACCTGGCAGGCACCCCAAAGGACCAGGTACCACTTGGACTGCATGTTTAGGCCAAGCTTGAGACAATTTGGTGCCCTGGGGCCTTTTTGGCCTTGATATCTCATCGATTTCGCAAAAACATAGCCGCTAGGTTTTCGCCTGGATTCGGGCGAAGCCCGAATCCAGGCTTGCCTGGTGCCTTGAAAGGCAGGGGGGTTTCCGTCAAGGCTAGGCTGGCTACATGGCCCAGGGCCTGGCCTATCTGCTGGTGGGTTGTCGGGGGTCCAGCTGTCAAAAGAAGGGAGGAGGGGAGGGTTTCTTGTACCTACACCCTTTGCTTGGCAGACTTTGAGTGTTTAGTGTTATGTGAGCTTGTTATGGACTGTGTTTCTGGCTATGTTAGTGCCTTGTTAAAGCTTGCGGGAGGGTTCTGTTGTTGGCATGGCACCCTGCTGGAGTGGTCCATGCCACGTGCATGCGTGGAGGGCCAATCTGCTAGCCAGGGGGGTGGTCAGAGGAACTCTGGCCGCCGGCACTGTCTTCTGGTCAGTGCGGGCATGTTTTTGGGAATCCGGTCAGATATTGAGGGCAAATGGCACCTGGCAGGCACCCCAAAGGACCAGGTACCACTTGGACTGCATGTTTAGGCCAAGCTTGAGACAATTTGGTGCCCTGGGGCCTTTTTGGCCTTGATAATTATTGAGGGCAAATGGCACCTGGCAGGCACCCCAAAGGACCAGGTACCACTTGGACTGCATGTTTAGGCCAAGCTTGAGACAATTTGGTGCCCTGGGGCCTTTTTGGCCTTGATATCTCATCGATTTCGCAAAAACATAGCCGCTAGGTTTTCGCCTGGATTCGGGCGAAGCCCGAATCCAGGCTTGCCTGGTGCCTTGAAAGGCAGGGGGGTTTCCGTCAAGGCTAGGCTGGCTACATGGCCCAGGGCCTGGCCTATCTGCTGGTGGGTTGTCGGGGGTCCAGCTGTCAAAAGAAGGGAGGAGGGGAGGGTTTCTTGTACCTACACCCTTTGCTTGGCAGACTTTGAGTGTTTAGTGTTATGTGAGCTTGTTATGGACTGTGTTTCTGGCTATGTTAGTGCCTTGTTAAAGCTTGCGGGAGGGTTCTGTTGTTGGCATGGCACCCTGCTGGAGTGGTCCATGCCACGTGCATGCGTGGAGGGCCAATCTGCTAGCCAGGGGGGTGGTCAGAGGAACTCTGGCCGCCGGCACTGTCTTCTGGTCAGTGCGGGCATGTTTTTGGGAATCCGGTCAGATATTGAGGGCAAATGGCACCTGGCAGGCACCCCAAAGGACCAGGTACCACTTGGACTGCATGTTTAGGCCAAGCTTGAGACAATTTGGTGCCCTGGGGCCTTTTTGGCCTTGATAATTATTGAGGGCAAATGGCACCTGGCAGGCACCCCAAAGGACCAGGTACCACTTGGACTGCATGTTTAGGCCAAGCTTGAGACAATTTGGTGCCCTGGGGCCTTTTTGGCCTTGATATCTCATCGATTTCGCAAAAACATAGCCGCTAGGTTTTCGCCTGGATTCGGGCGAAGCCCGAATCCAGGCTTGCCTGGTGCCTTGAAAGGCAGGGGGGTTTCCGTCAAGGCTAGGCTGGCTACATGGCCCAGGGCCTGGCCTATCTGCTGGTGGGTTGTCGGGGGTCCAGCTGTCAAAAGAAGGGGGGAGGGGAGGGTTTCTTGTACCTACACCCTTTGCTTGGCAGACTTTGAGTGTTTAGTGTTATGTGAGCTTGTTATGGACTGTGTTTCTGGCTATGTTAGTGCCTTGTTAAAGCTTGCGGGAGGGTTCTGTTGTTGGCATGGCACCCTGCTGGAGTGGTCCATGCCACGTGCATGCGTGGAGGGCCAATCTGCTAGCCAGGGGGGTGGTCAGAGGAACTCTGGCCGCCGGCACTGTCTTCTGGTCAGTGCGGGCATGTTTTTGGGAATCCGGTCAGATATTGAGGGCAAATGGCACCTGGCAGGCACCCCAAAGGACCAGGTACCACTTGGACTGCATGTTTAGGCCAAGCTTGAGACAATTTGGTGCCCTGGGGCCTTTTTGGCCTTGATAATTATTGAGGGCAAATGGCACCTGGCAGGCACTCCAAAGGACCAGGTACCACTTGGACTGCATGTTTAGGCCAAGCTTGAGACAATTTGGTGCCCTGGGGCCTTTTTGGCCTTGATATCTCATCGATTTCGCAAAAACATAGCCGCTAGGTTTTCGCCTGGATTCGGGCGAAAAGGCTTGCCTGGTGCCTTGAAAGGCAGGGGGGTTTCCGTCAAGGCTAGGCTGGCTACATGGCCCAGGGCCTGGCCTATCTGCTGGTGGGTTGTCGGGGGTCCAGCTGTCAAAAGAAGGGGGGAGGGGAGGGTTTCTTGTACCTACACCCTTTGCTTGGCAGACTTTGAGTGTTTAGTGTTAAGTGAGCTTGTTATGGACTGTGTTTCTGGCTATGTTAGTGCCTTGTTAAAGCTTGCGGGAGGGTTCTGTTGTTGGCATGGCACCCTGCTGGAGTGGTCCATGCCACGTGCATGCGTGGAGGGCCAATCTGCTAGCCAGGGGGGTGGTCAGAGGAACTCTGGCCGCCGGCACTGTCTTCTGGTCAGTGCGGGCATGTTTTTGGGAATCCGGTCAGATATTGAGGGCAAATGGCACCTGGCAGGCACCCCAAAGGACCAGGTACCACTTGGACTGCATGTTTAGGCCAAGCTTGAGACAATTTGGTGCCCTGGGGCCTTTTTGGCCTTGATATCTCATCGATTTCGCAAAAACATAGCCGCTAGGTTTTCGCCTGGATTCGGGCGAAGCCCGAATCCAGGCTTGCCTGGTGCCTTGAAAGGCAGGGGGGTTTCCGTCAAGGCTAGGCTGGCTACATGGCCCAGGGCCTGGCCTATCTGCTGGTGGGTTGTCGGGGGTCCAGCTGTCAAAAGAAGGGGGGAGGGGAGGGTTTCTTGTACCTACACCCTTTGCTTGGCAGACTTTGAGTGTTTAGTGTTATGTGAGCTTGTTATGGACTGTGTTTCTGGCTATGTTGGTGCCTTGTTAAAGCTTGCGGGAGGGTTCTGTTGTTGGCATGGCACCCTGCTGGAGTGGTCCATGCCACGTGCATGCGTGGAGGGCCAATCTGCTAGCCAGGGGGGTGGTCAGAGGAACTCTGGCCGCCGGCACTGTCTTCTGGTCAGTGCGGGCATGTTTTTGGGAATCCGGTCAGATATTGAGGGCAAATGGCACCTGGCAGGCACCCCAAAGGACCAGGTACCACTTGGACTGCATGTTTAGGCCAAGCTTGAGACAATTTGGTGCCCTGGGGCCTTTTTGGCCTTGATAATTATTGAGGGCAAATGGCACCTGGCAGGCACCCCAAAGGACCAGGTACCACTTGGACTGCATGTTTAGGCCAAGCTTGAGACAATTTGGTGCCCTGGGGCCTTTTTGGCCTTGATATCTCATCGATTTCGCAAAAACATAGCCGCTAGGTTTTCGCCTGGATTCGGGCGAAAAGGCTTGCCTGGTGCCTTGAAAGGCAGGGGGGTTTCCGTCAAGGCTAGGCTGGCTACATGGCCCAGGGCCTGGCCTATCTGCTGGTGGGTTGTCGGGGGTCCAGCTGTCAAAAGAAGGGGGAGGGGAGGGTTTCTTGTACCTACACCCTTTGCTTGGCAGACTTTGAGTGTTTAGTGTTAAGTGAGCTTGTTATGGACTGTGTTTCTGGCTATGTTAGTGCCTTGTTAAAGCTTGCGGGAGGGTTCTGTTGTTGGCATGGCACCCTGCTGGAGTGGTCCATGCCACGTGCATGCGTGGAGGGCCAATCTGCTAGCCAGGGGGGTGGTCAGAGGAACTCTGGCCGCCGGCACTGTCTTCTGGTCAGTGCGGGCATGTTTTTGGGAATCCGGTCAGATATTGAGGGCAAATGGCACCTGGCAGGCACCCCAAAGGACCAGGTACCACTTGGACTGCATGTTTAGGCCAAGCTTGAGACAATTTGGTGCCCTGGGGCCTTTTTGGCCTTGATATCTCATCGATTTCGCAAAAACATAGCCGCTAGGTTTTCGCCTGGATTCGGGCGAAGCCCGAATCCAGGCTTGCCTGGTGCCTTGAAAGGCAGGGGGGTTTCCGTCAAGGCTAGGCTGGCTACATGGCCCAGGGCCTGGCCTATCTGCTGGTGGGTTGTCGGGGGTCCAGCTGTCAAAAGAAGGGGGGAGGGGAGGGTTTCTTGTACCTACACCCTTTGCTTGGCAGACTTTGAGTGTTTAGTGTTATGTGAGCTTGTTATGGACTGTGTTTCTGGCTATGTTAGTGCCTTGTTAAAGCTTGCGGGAGGGTTCTGTTGTTGGCATGGCACCCTGCTGGAGTGGTCCATGCCACGTGCATGCGTGGAGGGCCAATCTGCTAGCCAGGGGGGTGGTCAGAGGAACTCTGGCCGCCGGCACTGTCTTCTGGTCAGTGCGGGCATGTTTTTGGGAATCCGGTCAGATATTGAGGGCAAATGGCACCTGGCAGGCACCCCAAAGGACCAGGTACCACTTGGACTGCATGTTTAGGCCAAGCTTGAGACAATTTGGTGCCCTGGGGCCTTTTTGGCCTTGATAATTATTGAGGGCAAATGGCACCTGGCAGGCACCCCAAAGGACCAGGTACCACTTGGACTGCATGTTTAGGCCAAGCTTGAGACAATTTGGTGCCCTGGGGCCTTTTTGGCCTTGATATCTCATCGATTTCGCAAAAACATAGCCGCTAGGTTTTCGCCTGGATTCGGGCGAAAAGGCTTGCCTGGTGCCTTGAAAGGCAGGGGGGTTTCCGTCAAGGCTAGGCTGGCTACATGGCCCAGGGCCTGGCCTATCTGCTGGTGGGTTGTCGGGGGTCCAGCTGTCAAAAGAAGGGGGGAGGGGAGGGTTTCTTGTACCTACACCCTTTGCTTGGCAGACTTTGAGTGTTTAGTGTTATGTGAGCTTGTTATGGACTGTGTTTCTGGCTATGTTAGTGCCTTGTTAAAGCTTGCGGGAGGGTTCTGTTGTTGGCATGGCACCCTGCTGGAGTGGTCCATGCCACGTGCATGCGTGGAGGGCCAATCTGCTAGCCAGGGGGGTGGTCAGAGGAACTCTGGCCGCCGGCACTGTCTTCTGGTCAGTGCGGGCATGTTTTTGGGAATCCGGTCAGATATTGAGGGCAAATGGCACCTGGCAGGCACCCCAAAGGACCAGGTACCACTTGGACTGCATGTTTAGGCCAAGCTTGAGACAATTTGGTGCCCTGGGGCCTTTTTGGCCTTGATAATTATTGAGGGCAAATGGCACCTGGCAGGCACCCCAAAGGACCAGGTACCACTTGGACTGCATGTTTAGGCCAAGCTTGAGACAATTTGGTGCCCTGGGGCCTTTTTGGCCTTGATATCTCATCGATTTCGCAAAAACATAGCCGCTAGGTTTTCGCCTGGATTCGGGCGAAAAGGCTTGCCTGGTGCCTTGAAAGGCAGGGGGGTTTCCGTCAAGGCTAGGCTGGCTACATGGCCCAGGGCCTGGCCTATCTGCTGGTGGGTTGTCGGGGGTCCAGCTGTCAAAAGAAGGGGGGAGGGGAGGGTTTCTTGTACCTACACCCTTTGCTTGGCAGACTTTGAGTGTTTAGTGTTAAGTGAGCTTGTTATGGACTGTGTTTCTGGCTATGTTAGTGCCTTGTTAAAGCTTGCGGGAGGGTTCTGTTGTTGGCATGGCACCCTGCTGGAGTGGTCCATGCCACGTGCATGCGTGGAGGGCCAATCTGCTAGCCAGGGGGGTGGTCAGAGGAACTCTGGCCGCCGGCACTGTCTTCTGGTCAGTGCGGGCATGTTTTTGGGAATCCGGTCAGATATTGAGGGCAAATGGCACCTGGCAGGCACCCCAAAGGACCAGGTACCACTTGGACTGCATGTTTAGGCCAAGCTTGAGACAATTTGGTGCCCTGGGGCCTTTTTGGCCTTGATATCTCATCGATTTCGCAAAAACATAGCCGCTAGGTTTTCGCCTGGATTCGGGCGAAGCCCGAATCCAGGCTTGCCTGGTGCCTTGAAAGGCAGGGGGGTTTCCGTCAAGGCTAGGCTGGCTACATGGCCCAGGGCCTGGCCTATCTGCTGGTGGGTTGTCGGGGGTCCAGCTGTCAAAAGAAGGGGGGAGGGGAGGGTTTCTTGTACCTACACCCTTTGCTTGGCAGACTTTGAGTGTTTAGTGTTATGTGAGCTTGTTATGGACTGTGTTTCTGGCTATGTTAGTGCCTTGTTAAAGCTTGCGGGAGGGTTCTGTTGTTGGCATGGCACCCTGCTGGAGTGGTCCATGCCACGTGCATGCGTGGAGGGCCAATCTGCTAGCCAGGGGGGTGGTCAGAGGAACTCTGGCCGCCGGCACTGTCTTCTGGTCAGTGCGGGCATGTTTTTGGGAATCCGGTCAGATATTGAGGGCAAATGGCACCTGGCAGGCACCCCAAAGGACCAGGTACCACTTGGACTGCATGTTTAGGCCAAGCTTGAGACAATTTGGTGCCCTGGGGCCTTTTTGGCCTTGATAATTATTGAGGGCAAATGGCACCTGGCAGGCACCCCAAAGGACCAGGTACCACTTGGACTGCATGTTTAGGCCAAGCTTGAGACAATTTGGTGCCCTGGGGCCTTTTTGGCCTTGATATCTCATCGATTTCGCAAAAACATAGCCGCTAGGTTTTCGCCTGGATTCGGGCGAAAAGGCTTGCCTGGTGCCTTGAAAGGCAGGGGGGTTTCCGTCAAGGCTAGGCTGGCTACATGGCCCAGGGCCTGGCCTATCTGCTGGTGGGTTGTCGGGGGTCCAGCTGTCAAAAGAAGGGGGGAGGGGAGGGTTTCTTGTACCTACACCCTTTGCTTGGCAGACTTTGAGTGTTTAGTGTTATGTGAGCTTGTTATGGACTGTGTTTCTGGCTATGTTAGTGCCTTGTTAAAGCTTGCGGGAGGGTTCTGTTGTTGGCATGGCACCCTGCTGGAGTGGTCCATGCCACGTGCATGCGTGGAGGGCCAATCTGCTAGCCAGGGGGGTGGTCAGAGGAACTCTGGCCGCCGGCACTGTCTTCTGGTCAGTGCGGGCATGTTTTTGGGAATCCGGTCAGATATTGAGGGCAAATGGCACCTGGCAGGCACCCCAAAGGACCAGGTACCACTTGGACTGCATGTTTAGGCCAAGCTTGAGACAATTTGGTGCCCTGGGGCCTTTTTGGCCTTGATAATTATTGAGGGCAAATGGCACCTGGCAGGCACCCCAAAGGACCAGGTACCACTTGGACTGCATGTTTAGGCCAAGCTTGAGACAATTTGGTGCCCTGGGGCCTTTTTGGCCTTGATATCTCATCGATTTCGCAAAACCATAGCCGCTAGGTTTTCGCCTGGATTCGGGCGAAGCCCGAATCCAGGCTTGCCTGGTGCCTTGAAAGGCAGGGGGGTTTCCGTCAAGGCTAGGCTGGCTACATGGCCCAGGGCCTGGCCTATCTGCTGGTGGGTTGTCGGGGGTCCAGCTGTCAAAAGAAGGGGGGAGGGGAGGGTTTCTTGTACCTACACCCTTTGCTTGGCAGACTTTGAGTGTTTAGTGTTATGTGAGCTTGTTATGGACTGTGTTTCTGGCTATGTTAGTGCCTTGTTAAAGCTTGCGGGAGGGTTCTGTTGTTGGCATGGCACCCTGCTGGAGTGGTCCATGCCACGTGCATGCGTGGAGGGCCAATCTGCTAGCCAGGGGGGTGGTCAGAGGAACTCTGGCCGCCGGCACTGTCTTCTGGTCAGTGCGGGCATGTTTTTGGGAATCCGGTCAGATATTGAGGGCAAATGGCACCTGGCAGGCACCCCAAAGGACCAGGTACCACTTGGACTGCATGTTTAGGCCAAGCTTGAGACAATTTGGTGCCCTGGGGCCTTTTTGGCCTTGATAATTATTGAGGGCAAATGGCACCTGGCAGGCACCCCAAAGGACCAGGTACCACTTGGACTGCATGTTTAGGCCAAGCTTGAGACAATTTGGTGCCCTGGGGCCTTTTTGGCCTTGATATCTCATCGATTTCGCAAAAACATAGCCGCTAGGTTTTCGCCTGGATTCGGGCGAAAAGGCTTGCCTGGTGCCTTGAAAGGCAGGGGGGTTTCCGTCAAGGCTAGGCTGGCTACATGGCCCAGGGCCTGGCCTATCTGCTGGTGGGTTGTCGGGGGTCCAGCTGTCAAAAGAAGGGGGGAGGGGAGGGTTTCTTGTACCTACACCCTTTGCTTGGCAGACTTTGAGTGTTTAGTGTTATGTGAGCTTGTTATGGACTGTGTTTCTGGCTATGTTAGTGCCTTGTTAAAGCTTGCGGGAGGGTTCTGTTGTTGGCATGGCACCCTGCTGGAGTGGTCCATGCCACGTGCATGCGTGGAGGGCCAATCTGCTAGCCAGGGGGGTGGTCAGAGGAACTCTGGCCGCCGGCACTGTCTTCTGGTCAGTGCGGGCATGTTTTTGGGAATCCGGTCAGATATTGAGGGCAAATGGCACCTGGCAGGCACCCCAAAGGACCAGGTACCACTTGGACTGCATGTTTAGGCCAAGCTTGAGACAATTTGGTGCCCTGGGGCCTTTTTGGCCTTGATAATTATTGAGGGCAAATGGCACCTGGCAGGCACCCCAAAGGACCAGGTACCACTTGGACTGCATGTTTAGGCCAAGCTTGAGACAATTTGGTGCCCTGGGGCCTTTTTGGCCTTGATATCTCATCGATTTCGCAAAACCATAGCCGCTAGGTTTTCGCCTGGATTCGGGCGAAGCCCGAATCCAGGCTTGCCTGGTGCCTTGAAAGGCAGGGGGGTTTCCGTCAAGGCTAGGCTGGCTACATGGCCCAGGGCCTGGCCTATCTGCTGGTGGGTTGTCGGGGGTCCAGCTGTCAAAAGAAGGGGGGAGGGGAGGGTTTCTTGTACCTACACCCTTTGCTTGGCAGACTTTGAGTGTTTAGTGTTAAGTGAGCTTGTTATGGACTGTGTTTCTGGCTATGTTAGTGCCTTGTTAAAGCTTGCGGGAGGGTTCTGTTGTTGGCATGGCACCCTGCTGGAGTGGTCCATGCCACGTGCATGCGTGGAGGGCCAATCTGCTAGCCAGGGGGGTGGTCAGAGGAACTCTGGCCGCCGGCACTGTCTTCTGGTCAGTGCGGGCATGTTTTTGGGAATCCGGTCAGATATTGAGGGCAAATGGCACCTGGCAGGCACCCCAAAGGACCAGGTACCACTTGGACTGCATGTTTAGGCCAAGCTTGAGACAATTTGGTGCCCTGGGGCCTTTTTGGCCTTGATAATTATTGAGGGCAAATGGCACCTGGCAGGCACCCCAAAGGACCAGGTACCACTTGGACTGCATGTTTAGGCCAAGCTTGAGACAATTTGGTGCCCTGGGGCCTTTTTGGCCTTGATATCTCATCGATTTCGCAAAAACATAGCCGCTAGGTTTTCGCCTGGATTCGGGCGAAAAGGCTTGCCTGGTGCCTTGAAAGGCAGGGGGGTTTCCGTCAAGGCTAGGCTGGCTACATGGCCCAGGGCCTGGCCTATCTGCTGGTGGGTTGTCGGGGGTCCAGCTGTCAAAAGAAGGGGGGAGGGGAGGGTTTCTTGTACCTACACCCTTTGCTTGGCAGACTTTGAGTGTTTAGTGTTAAGTGAGCTTGTTATGGACTGTGTTTCTGGCTATGTTAGTGCCTTGTTAAAGCTTGCGGGAGGGTTCTGTTGTTGGCATGGCACCCTGCTGGAGTGGTCCATGCCACGTGCATGCGTGGAGGGCCAATCTGCTAGCCAGGGGGGTGGTCAGAGGAACTCTGGCCGCCGGCACTGTCTTCTGGTCAGTGCGGGCATGTTTTTGGGAATCCGGTCAGATATTGAGGGCAAATGGCACCTGGCAGGCACCCCAAAGGACCAGGTACCACTTGGACTGCATGTTTAGGCCAAGCTTGAGACAATTTGGTGCCCTGGGGCCTTTTTGGCCTTGATAATTATTGAGGGCAAATGGCACCTGGCAGGCACCCCAAAGGACCAGGTACCACTTGGACTGCATGTTTAGGCCAAGCTTGAGACAATTTGGTGCCCTGGGGCCTTTTTGGCCTTGATATCTCATCGATTTCGCAAAAACATAGCCGCTAGGTTTTCGCCTGGATTCGGGCGAAAAGGCTTGCCTGGTGCCTTGAAAGGCAGGGGGGTTTCCGTCAAGGCTAGGCTGGCTACATGGCCCAGGGCCTGGCCTATCTGCTGGTGGGTTGTCGGGGGTCCAGCTGTCAAAAGAAGGGGGGAGGGGAGGGTTTCTTGTACCTACACCCTTTGCTTGGCAGACTTTGAGTGTTTAGTGTTAAGTGAGCTTGTTATGGACTGTGTTTCTGGCTATGTTAGTGCCTTGTTAAAGCTTGCGGGAGGGTTCTGTTGTTGGCATGGCACCCTGCTGGAGTGGTCCATGCCACGTGCATGCGTGGAGGGCCAATCTGCTAGCCAGGGGGGTGGTCAGAGGAACTCTGGCCGCCGGCACTGTCTTCTGGTCAGTGCGGGCATGTTTTTGGGAATCCGGTCAGATATTGAGGGCAAATGGCACCTGGCAGGCACCCCAAAGGACCAGGTACCACTTGGACTGCATGTTTAGGCCAAGCTTGAGACAATTTGGTGCCCTGGGGCCTTTTTGGCCTTGATATCTCATCGATTTCGCAAAAACATAGCCGCTAGGTTTTCGCCTGGATTCGGGCGAAGCCCGAATCCAGGCTTGCCTGGTGCCTTGAAAGGCAGGGGGGTTTCCGTCAAGGCTAGGCTGGCTACATGGCCCAGGGCCTGGCCTATCTGCTGGTGGGTTGTCGGGGGTCCAGCTGTCAAAAGAAGGGGGGAGGGGAGGGTTTCTTGTACCTACACCCTTTGCTTGGCAGACTTTGAGTGTTTAGTGTTATGTGAGCTTGTTATGGACTGTGTTTCTGGCTATGTTAGTGCCTTGTTAAAGCTTGCGGGAGGGTTCTGTTGTGGCATGGCACCCTGCTTGGATGGTCCATGCCACGTGCATGCGTGAGGGCCAATCTGCTAGCCAGGGGGTGGTCAGAGGAACTCTGGCCGCCGGCACTGTCTCTGGTCAGTGCGGGCATGTTTTTGGGAATCCGGTCAGATATTGAGGGCAAATGGCACCTGGCAGGCACCCCAAAGGACCAGGTACCACTTGGACTGCATGTTTAGCCAAGCTTGAGACAATTTGGTGCCCTGGGGCCTTTTTGGCCTTGATAATTATTGAGGGCAAATGGCACCTGGCAGGCACCCCAAAGGACCAGGTACCACTTGGACTGCATGTTTAGGCCAAG
>OZ026595.1:42322596-42342596 GCA_964020085.1 Micromussa lordhowensis
ATCGAGCTCATAATATAATTGTTAATGGTACCTCGATTTTTAAACAGTCAGTGCGCATATTTTTTAGGGCTGATTTCTAAGAAAGCTTAATGTCTTATGATTGGGAAGTATAAGTACGTATATGGCTGTAAATATGTTGTTGTTATTGTTAAAGCGCACCAGTGGCATGTAAACAGTATGAGAAAGAATATTCCCAGGATGCTTAGGATAGTGTGCACAATGAATATATTTATTATCAGCATCATTAATTTTTTTGATCGCACAGGTTACCGTACGTTAATAAAATAAAATTATTACATTGCTGAACGGACTTTGGACTGTCTATTATTAATTATTATTATACATCAGACTCACTATGAAAAATCTGATTGGTCGAGAGCATTCAATCAATTCACAATAGCTTGTGAACTTGACATGATAAATGCAATATCTGCTGCAGATATTGCATTTATCATGTCAAGTTCCTGCATTTTGATTGGCTACGCTACTAGGGGACTATTATCGAGTAGCGAAATTCGCAAGTTTTTCTTTCGTTATCTCCAAAAATAATTATTTCTTCAACATGCATTTGCTAAATTTCTTGTTGCCTATTCTGTACGACTAGTTGGGTGATACTAAAACAATTAGACCCTTCGCCCTCAAGGTCGAAAGGGCTACGGGTATAATTGTTAAATACTCGCTGAGTAATAACAAAATTAATACACTGTCTTTCTCAGAGCTATTTGGATGACATGCTGAAATCAAAACCACCGCAATATCAAAATGTTCTCAGTGGTGGAATTTACAGTGGTTTTTATTTAAACCTGTTTGCTATTGTTTTCCACCAAAGCAACTATCCAGGGGGATCACAATTCTTCGTGCTTCATTTATTTAAGCACAAACAACACGCGCAAATTGCAATA
Organism: Micromussa lordhowensis; assembly: GCA_964020085.1. Taxonomy (NCBI): domain Eukaryota; kingdom Metazoa; phylum Cnidaria; class Anthozoa; order Scleractinia; family Lobophylliidae; genus Micromussa; species Micromussa lordhowensis. The sequence continues at coordinate 42,323,499 of OZ026595.1, forward strand.
ACAAACGAGTTCAGCTTTCATATCTACAAATATATTATATCTTAACAGTCAAACAGTGCCCACCGAAAAGTGATTTCATTAGGTGAATTATGACTTACCACTTGTGATGCCAACTGGTCAGTGCATATGCATAGATAGGACTCAGTACAGTACTGAGTGCACTGTCCGCAAAAATGCAAAAGACAAGTGAGTGTGACGCGATACCGCGAGCCGCTAGTAGCGCGGGCGTTGATCCGCTACCAGCAGCTCTCCACATGACCGCCAGGAATGTTTTCCAAACTTTGCCAAAAATTATAAACCCCTAAAGCTGGGATCAAGGATGTTTTAGCGGTTAGAATGAGAACCGTTTGAGTCACGAAAATGATAACGTGTTCACCTATAATTGGGTAGTTTTTTGATACCATGATTGGAGGATCAAGTTTTGCACCACTTTAAAAAAATTCAGTTTCAGCAACATTCTTCGTGTTGCAAAATTCATGCGTTTAAATTGAATATTTAAAAAACATACAAGACTGCTTATAAACAATTCCTTTAGCTCTTGCAGCGCTTTAACAGTGTTTTCCTGACGTTTTGTGATGTTATTGGGTTGTTTGGCACAAAGTTTCGGACATGAACTTGCGAGATTTTCGGAATCATTACGAAAGTCCAAAAGTATTGAGTTCGAAATAATTACGACAATTGGAACCATTGCGAACGTCGGAACAATTCCGAAAACTCGAAACCATTACGAATATCGGAACAATTACGAAGATTCGAAACCATTCCGAACATCGGAATTTTTTTACGAATGGCGGGCCATACCATTTGTCCCCAATTTTAATGCAAAAGTTATGCAACACTGCACAAGCAATGGCGACCTTCACCGAGAATGTTATTCTGCTATCCAGCCGCTTTTGTAGAATTCGCCAACAACTTTTGAGGTGGCCAAAAGCGCACTGAATGGCTACTCGTGCAGATGACAGTTCCTTGTTAAATGTAATCTCGCCAGGGTCACGCGTGGCTTCAGTATAAGGCTTCATAAGCCAGGGGGAAATAGGGTACCGGTATGCACTGTCTCCTACCAGATAAGGATGAATATCTCCGATACCGATTCTTTCAACGGGCTCTCTCTGTACTTCTTCGTTGCTTGCTCTTTGATAAAGAGAGCTGTTTTGATATACCCTAGCGTCATGAAGACTTCCTGGATAACCAGCTGCAAAGTCAAGGAATAATCCCTTGCCGTCAGCAACGGCTTGAATTATAAAATCATGTTGCTGATTTCGACCGAAATAATCAACAGCACTGTCTCTGGGAGAAATTATTTTGATATGGGTCCCATCTATGGCTCCAACAATGTTCGGAAGTCTTGATTTGTCCGTAAATGTCTCTATACATGCCATTGTCTCAGCCACTGTTGTTGGGAATTTGATGTACTCGTTCCTAAATTCATAAAGAGCCTCAACCACATCTTGACAAGCCTCTATCGCTGTACTTCTACCGACGTTTAGCGCAGGTCCTATTGTTTCGTATTAATTTCCATGTGCAAGGCAAAGCAAGCCACAAGCAAGAACCTTTTCAGGTGTGAGACAATTTCGCAGTATTGTATTCTGTCTCGTCAGCCGGTTGCGAGTTACATTGAGCAATAAATCGAAGCTTTCTCTGTTCATTCATAAAAGCCTCTGAAAGTAGTCCCCTGGTATTGTCTGATCAAGGTAATGGATCTCAAACCACGATTCGATTGAACGAGGAAGAGTCCAGTAATAGGGTGCTCGTCTTCGATAACGCTGTCGTTGACGGCGCATACATTGTGTCAATAGCAAGTTTTGTGCTCATAAATTCTGCATGAATAACAGGCAGCATATCATCAAATTGATATTTGCCTGCTGCTGAAGAACCAGAAAAAAGAAGAAAACAACCACTGCGAAAATTCTTCGTGGTAACATATTTTGAGATCCCTCGTGTCGCTCTTTTGTGGATGAAAACAGTGATTAAAGGTGGATTCGTGGGAAAACACGGGAAATCGCAAGGCACTCACAGCATGGCATGGTGTTTTGTTCACAGATTTTATTCTCAAGTGCGACTGTAGCTTTCCGGACAATTTTTTTGTCACTGACCGATTTCAAGTCGGATTTGTCCTGGACAAATCTAAAAGTGAGACTTGCCCTAAGGCAAAAACTGGAAGGACGGACTTTCGGGGTCATTCGAGCTTTTTTTCATAGAGTGTCTTGTCCGCCTTCTCTAGCAAGTCCTGATATTTATATTCTGGGACAAACTTTCTTTTCATACACCGGTCTAAAAAATTCTGTATTACCGAAAGGTCAGAATCTGAGGCACCATAAACCGGCAACACATAAGAAAAATTTGGTAAAACTATTGCATTAAAAATGTGATCTACTTCCTCCTGGAACATTCCTTCCTTACGTTAAGATCCTAATACGAATAATGACTTGTTCGCCTTAGTTACCTTTGCACGCACATGAGCCCTTTTCTATGAGGAGGGCCACTTGCTAGTTTTCAGGGAAACATTCCAGATCTTATGAATGGCTTCTAAGCTCTTATCCAGAATAGCTGGTACAGGCTTCATATATGCGTCATCGGTGCACAAATCGGCAAAGTAGTCCTTTAGCTCCTCCAGTGATTTAGTGTCCAATGTAACGTTAGCAGAAATTGCTGCGTCATTGGGTCAAATTATCTGCGTGCTTCCACCATTCTCGGATCCGGCAGGTGCCTTTGCGAGTGCTCTTCTGTTCTTACTAATCAATTCGCTTATTGTCCGTTAATCTCAGCCAACCGATCTTTATTGCTTGGAGCTATTCTTGACCTTACCCTCATTAACGATTTTACTAAGGGTGTCATCCACACCGGATCACGCAATGACATGCGCACTGACTGCAACAACATACACTCATCCATGTGGTGTTTAATTTTTGCTTCCAAATTATTCACTGCCTCCTCTATATCATTTAAGTTTAAGACACTGTCCGAATCCTCACTTACTAGTTTTAGGTACAATCCCTCCTTACAATGTTTTCTACAATCCCTAATGCGAACATTTTGTCTGATCGGCTTTAATTTCATTCCTGCTGGTAAAATGGCCACTGTGTGATCTGTTTTCATGGACACAAAGTATGGAATGCTCTTTGCAAATAAATCCAGCCGGTTTATGAAGACCTTGTCTAATATGCGTCGCCTCTTGTTGGAAAATCTACAAGAGCATCCCATCCTGTCATTACAATAAGCTCATTAGTGTCAAGCCGATTACCATCACCTCCGGCAACAATAGTCAAACCAGGATGTTGATCTAATGCATGTAATTAGTGATTCTTTGCTTTTAAAGCTGCAAATAGTTTGTATTGTTGAATATTGAATCACACTTAATTGTCGATTAGTAAGAATATTGGCACAGACCAATGTATGGTTTGAAGCTTTCACCTTTTTCAGAGCCTTTTTTTGAAATTTGGTCTTATGACATCATCAATTATGACGTCATCAGTTAGTTACATTGTGTGTATCAAAAGATTTCTTTTAAACTGTCTAAAAATATATATATTTTAACAGTTTGTACCTATTTTAAGATAGTGACAGTCATTTTAATTGTTTGTATCGATATTTGACAAAAAAATGTTCCCCTTAGGGCCCTAAGGGTAAAATACATAAGATGCAAACAAATTTGGATATATGGAAATCAAGAAATCTCACATTGTTTGGAAAAGTTACGATAATCAATTCTCTAGGACTGTCACACCTAGTATATTCAGCCTCGATGTTTAACATTAAAATTCTGAAAACAAAACTATTTAGCTACCTGTGGAACAACAAAAAAGCTAATATTAAAATGGAGGGGCTTTACCAAGACATCCATATACCAAAGACACAGAAATAATGTTTAAGGCTCTAAAACTGGCCTGGATTCCTAGACTTTTGTCACCAGGAAATCCAAAATGGAAAACAGTTCCAGATTACTATCTAAAGAGAGTAGGGGGTCTCAAGTTTTTATTAAGATGCAATTATGATGAAAAATACCTTACCTCACTGCTGGTGTTCTATGGAAATATTCTAAACTACTTTATATAATCACAATCAGGACCAAAATATAATTCTACACAATCACAAAAACATACTCAGAGACAGACCTTTTTTATAAGGGAATGGTATCAAAATGCCATCCTTTCAATCCAAGATCTTTTAACAACGACCAATCAACTAATGTTGTATCAGGACTTCTTGGACAATTATCACTATAAAAAGACTAATTTTCTACACTACTAGCAGGTCATTGGTGCCATCCCGAAACACCTGCTAGCTATGGCAAGAAACAAGGCTCTAATCAAAATAGAACTTTACCTTAGCAATACCTTTAATTTTCAGCTTGACGAATCTACACAAATTGACCTGATTAATATTTGAACTAGTGATTTCAATTATTCAACACCAAGACACACACAGCAGAACATAAGGGTCCCTAAAAATGGGACAGCCACTTTGGAACAAAAAAGATGTGTGGAAAAACCGTTTCGCCTCCCTCAAAACTATATGTAAAGAGCCCAAGCGCAAAGAATTTCAATTCAAATTTATGCACCGAATCGTTGTTAAAATAGAGAACTTTTTCGTTATGGTATCCAGTCAGATGATGACTGTGTATACTGTGGGGAAAGGGACTCCATTGATCATACTTTTAGCGATTGTGCTTTTGTAAAAACATTTTCACGAGGTCATTAGTTGGTTCAATGTAATGAACAAAACTCACTTATTATTCTAACTATAAAGGGGGTAAGTTTCTAAAGAAACTGTAGTGCTGCGTCGGTGGGAGTATTACAAGATAATTTGGTTTTATCAACTAGGTTGATAATTTGAATTGTCCACCGTAAAGAGATTCGGAAGCTGATGTTTCGAGCGTTAGCCCTTCGTCGGAGCGAATCAAGGAATTGTGGGTTGTGTGTGGTTTATATGCAGAAATATGGAGCTACGCTATTGGTTGGTGCCTGGCAACGTGAAAAACAACAGAATGAATTAGTTGAATGAAAAGCGTTCGTTGATACCGTGAGGATTAAAGAGTGCCGATTTGAAAAATAAATCAGAAGAAAAAGATCCTAAAGAAATGTGGCGAACCTTGCATAACATCGTCCCAAAGAAGATCAAAACAGTGCTACCAAGTGGTGAAAGACTAACGGCCTCATGCTTGAATGGCTTTTTTGCATCTATTGAAGGTACTCTTTCTAGCCATTTTGATTGTTCTACTTTACCGAAAGTTTTAACACCCAAAGTTAATCATGACTTTGTCCTAGAAGAGGTGTCCTCTAGCTTCGTTCGAAAAGAACTGCTCCAAATCAAATCAACGAAAGTCACAGGTCTTGATGGAATCTCTGCTCGATTATTGAAAGATGCAGCCCTTGAAGTATCTGAACCGATTACTTACATCATTAATCTGACAATTTCTACAAGTACAATTCCATCTGAATGGAAAACAGCAAAGGTCACTCCAATATACAAATCTTGAGATAAGGGCGATCCAAATGACTATCGCCCAATTTCAGTCCTTCCTTTGATCTCACGCTACTTACAATACTGACACTTTCCTGTTCCTCATCATCGAAAATATAAAGTAATTTTAGGTTACCCAAACAAATGTTTACTACTTGTATTCAAGGATTATGTAAGTATAAGAAATTAATTCAAGTACTTTTTGTGGGCTGAAGAGCCTGCAACGTAGTTTGCACACCATATCTCGAATTTGGAGAAAATTTGTTCTGCCAAAATCGATCAATAAATCCTTGTAAACCAATCAGAAGCCATTTCCACTCGAACAAGAATATTTAAAAGATGGCTGCCAAGACAGCCGGTGTGCTAGATCTTCAAAGCCAACGTTTTGCATCACTGAAGTGTTAATGTACAGTATTGTGCAAAAGTAATGCAAACGTATTTCGCCGAAATTCGCGGCTTTTCCTGGCTTTTCGATGAAAAAATATCGAATTTTTGATGGAAGCGAATTTTCAACGAAAGGTCACGATAATTCATGATGCCTATTGTTTCCAACTACGGGAGTTTTCGAACGATAATTCGTTTGGAACGAAAATATACTTCGAATTTTCGAGTGAAAATTCGCACTCACATGAATTAAGGAATGGGTCAGAGTTAAAAATGCCGAAAAATAGCGAGAAAAAATAATTAAAAATCGCAAAGGCTAGCTGTGAAGCTCCTGTTTCATAGGATTGCTCAAATCCGACGGAGGGAACTCTCAGAGCAAGTTATGTGACTCAATCGTTATTAATAACAGTATTTTGGCGCCATTTCAGTGTTCACTCTTTGCCGCCTGTTTACAATAGTTTATGTAGCACCAAATTAAAGAAAAAACATTTAAATGTGACCTTAACTGACCGATTAATTTCAAATTAAATGGGGAATCAAAAAATATTTTGTTACTACCAGGTAAAATTGTCGTTCTTTATCACTGAAGGGTATTTAAGTCGATTAACGGGCTTTTCTAGCTTCGTTTTGAAAGAAAGCTCAAATTCCCGTTTAGATCCTAGTTGCTAGAATGACGATCTTGTTATTTCAATGGAAAAAGGGTTAAGGTAACTTTGCTAAATACCTGTATTTCACGGACTTAATATTCTACCAACTGACTGAGCAGTCCGCCATTTTTGAAATGCACGGCTCGGTCTCAGGGAGACTAAAACGAGGCATTTCCTTTGCTGCCATAGCAACTTAATACTTTTACAAGATGGCGGACGAACTGGTTGTGGAGTGTATTACCGAAGTGTGCAAGTTTTTCTCTATCCAGCGTTTGTGTAATATAAAAGTATACAGACATATTACATCATTAAAAACAATATTCTCAGAACTGATGTTTTTTTATCTCTTCGAGCCTTATTTAGTTTTTCACGAAGGAACAAGAGGGTACGAGGTTTATAACCAGACGATGAGCCGAGTCATTTTCGACGTAAGTGATTTTCAGTGGACTTTGCGCCTTTTTTGAGCGCTTGTGATTCTTAGAGCCAATGACACTTGTTTGTAAATACGATATCGTGTTTCTGTTCTAAATTGGTCTAGCAGTTTTGGCGCAATTAGTCAGTGGTGGGGTAAACGTTCGCTTCGTGCATTTCCAGTTGAAAGAGATACTTTGAGCAGAGAAAATTGAATTTGCCGTATTTAACGTCAATTTGGCTTGACTTTCCGTCCGACTCTCAAGTCGATCATTGTTATTTGAAAGATTATTCCCAGAGTCTGCTATATGGCGGGAGTTTTTAACTGTAGCTTTGCGTGCGTTGCAGCACGAAACAGTGTGTATGATGAAAATTGAAAACTTATACGGAACAAACCCACTCGCCTGCAGAAGTTCTTGATGGTTTTTGCCGATAACAAAGAAGCATTCAATGTTTCTCAGTAGACCTTCGACAAGAGACTACCTGTGCTTCTTAGCAACTTCAACAAATGGCGGGGTGAAAACAAATCAAAATATTTGGAGCACTTTAGTTCTACTGCATGGGCATCTCTTTCGGCAGCCAAGAAAGGACTACACACGCTATCCAACTGCAAGGCATGCCAAACGAATGACCTCCTATTTCATTCCCTCTTCCCACTGAAATCAAACCGAATGAAAAGAGGTGATCCAGTAACTACATGCATGAAGGAAGCTACAAATTTACGGAAAGAAAGGAAGACTGTAAAACCTTTAAAAGCACAGTCCAGGATATTGCCAAGAACATTTATTCAAAAATAAATGAGCCATTTAAGAATCTTTACAACATTGACCTTGTTGAGGCCCTGACAAAAGTTCCCGAAATTGGGATAACAAAGTCAAAAACCAAGGCACAAAAAAGAAGGAAAGACGGGACACGGCAAGACAATTTAAAAAAATCACTGAAGAACAGTGGTCCAAAGTTGACTGCAATACCATGCTTGGGACACGGCAATCCTATAACCAGAGAGATTCAGAGAGAAAATATCTTTGCACTTTGAGTCCCCTGAAGAGGCCAAACTCCAGACACAAAAGAGGAAGGCACTTGAAGAGGTTGGTCTTCGGAAGAAGAAGCGTCACTCGCCCGACCCCAATTCAGTTGACTCTCCTACAGGAAGTAAATTCAATGAAAGAGGGTGAAAAAGTAAGAATATATAAACTTCTACCTGAAATTAAAATACTAACAGTAATGCACTAATTATAAAGAAGAATAGTATGTCAAAAAATAATTATGACTGTGTACTGAATATTTGATTTTCATTATAATTGTTTGTCAAATAAATGGGCTACTATTATATTTTTAGTATTTCCATTATTGTATATATATTGCATGTGTTTTTTCATATTTGAAATGATACAAATGTTAAATAGAAAAGTTGTTGATTGTCCTGCAAAATTTCTTTTCTCCATTCACATATAGATCAACTTCTCCGAGTTGGCCAGGAAGCATGGAGCCTCAGATAAAACAAGGTTGGCAACATGGTGGTTAAAGAATTTCTGAAAAAAAATGGTGTGGAGTTAGGGAAGTTCTCCAGCCACAGAAAAAGTGATGTGCAAGCTCCAAGGAGGCGGCTAAATAAAACCTTTGGTGGGGACATTTCAGCACCTGTACCACGTACAAGTAAAGCCTTAAGAGACACTCTGTGGCAAAAGATTGCAGATGGGGAATACCTCTTAGGAGAAATTATTACGCCCAAGTGCTATAAGAAGCTTTCGTTACATCCTGATGGTACTCTAAAGGAGGAGTATTTTTGGGTGAGTGGCAGAAAAATTCCCTTACTAGAGATACGGAAAAGACTTTTGGAAGAGCATGAGAAAGAAGGTCTTGTGAGAGACCATTCAGATGCACATTATGAAGAAATGACCATTGAAGAAATTAAAAATCGACTTAAAGAGCTTGGAGAATTGGATGAACAGTCTGAAAGTGAAATGTCAAGGCAAGAATTGGTACAATTGCTGCAGCACTGGGAGAGAACAAGGTACCTAATTTTTTGGTCTGACCATTCCAGCATCATGAATCATGGACATATCCTGCTCACTGTAAATGCTATCTATGATCCAGCATTTTACTTCACTTCTGAAGAGCTTGGTGAGAAAGATGTTCAGGAAATGGTAGAAAAGCCCTAAATGTACCTCATGGCCAGATGTAGAGATACACTAGAAGACCAGCTGTTGTACAGTGACACTCGCCTAGAGGACATCCAGCAACTTGCCCTTGAGATAATCTCATCTTACAAGGTCCCCATTCAAGACATCTGTAGAATGTTTCATGGTGACCATCCATCTCGAGAAGTTGAAAGTGGTGAGCAACTTGGTGGTAATTACGGATGTTGTGGCTGTATTGGGGCTTCATTACAGTATATTGATCATGTAGCATCACTGAGGGCCCCACAAATCACACTAGACGAGAGAAGGAAGAAAGTTATTGCAGGCCCAGCTGGAAGAGAAAGAAGAAACGGAGGTATCAATCCATTCCACCAGATGAGCAAAGATGAATTGATATGGGAGTGTAGAGGGCGACAACTTCAATCAGACGGCCTGCTCAAACCAGCCCTGTTAGGTAATCTGAAAGAGGAACTAAAGGGTGTTCAGCGGGTTCCTGCCCTCTGTTTCCCAAATCAAACAGCTTCAATGAAGGATCTGGACTTAGGACAGTATGAAGTAGTGCCTGTGGAACCCCTTCATGATCTCAAGGAGCATATCAATAACATCTTAAAAGAATTGCCCAAGCACCTCACTGAGGAGGAAAATGCTCTATTTGAAGAATCTGTTGAAGCAGTGCTTTCCACCAAAGAGAAGCTGAGGGGTTCAGACTACCATCTCTGTTGCGTTGTTCTGGCTCTACATCTAGGAAAAAACTGCCGATTGACTATCAGAAGGCTGCTATACAGCCTGGCTGAACTGTGTGAACTGCTGTATGCTCCTGCAGATAAGCGTACCCCCCGACTAATTTTGCACCTGCATAATGTTACTTTCTCTTGTCTCATTGCATTTAAGAAAGTATTCCACACTCCTGAAGTGCTCACTTACAGAAAGCTCTATGGAATCTATTACCACAGCATAACATGCCATGCACCCCTTACATTGCGACTAATTTCCCTTAGTTCTGTGGACACTGAGGAAGAGGAAAGGGAATTCAGCACCATTAATTCAATCAGCAAGGCAACCTCCAATGGTCACCCTGAACACATCATCCCCAACTGCATTGTTAGAGCTCGAGCAGAAAGGAAATTCAAGTCCCAAAAGAGTTGCTTTGTTGATCAGCAGTCAAAAATTGGAAAGTTTGCCAGAAATCTTCCAGACTTCCCAGATACCATCATTCCCAATGAACTGTTGGAAAAGGAAGTTTACCAAGCTCACTTAGAGAATATCAGCGATTTCCTTTTGTGTGGGAAGGGAGTATGGTGGCATGTGGAAGAGGAAAGCAAAGAAATTGTTTTTCATGACAGCAAAGGCAGACCAGAATTTCAAGAATGTGGCCCTCCTCTCCATCATTTTAGATCTCATTCATTTGAAAGTGAAAGGATCTATCTGAAGGAGAAATGGGAAGAGTGTCTTTCCCAGTCTAACATCCGCTTACCAATCAGAAAGGTGAAATTCTACGATTCAGAAGGAGATGTTAATTATACTGAGCACCACATTGTTTTTGAAGATGACCCATGGCCACTGCTTGATGAGAATCAAACTGGACAGCAGAATACACCAGCTCCTGACAGCCAGTGTATGTCCCTTCCTTCACATGATGACTCAGGGAATTCAGAAGACCAAGAACAGGAGGCCCACAGGACTATAAGTCTAATGGTCACTCCTACAAATGAAGATGGTGCTCAGCTAAGTGATGATGACTTAGATGATGGGGGCTTTGATGGAGACAACGTGGGTGTAACAGCCTTACAACATGTTAGAAACTCACCAGAATGTCCAGAGTCCATTCAACTCCAGGTTGGATTGGCCACTGAAACCGAAAACCACCACCTACCAGAAGGAGCAAATCCTATAACAAGAGAAGGCAAAGAAGATCAACCACATGATCACATTCCAAAACAAAACTTGCCATGTCTGTTTCAGAAGTTTTAGGTGTCACTCCATTAGTGAAGACTCTTGACAAAGCAAGGCAAGCCCTGCATGAAAAAGAAAACTACAAGAACGCATACTACCAAAACTTGTACAAAGATACTTTAACTTTAGTTCAATCACAAGTCCTAGCAGGTCAGAACAAATTGTCAAAAGAAATTAAAGACTGGGAGACCGAGTTTGTCATCAAGCATGGTTTTGCAGCAAACTATGAACACTACAAGTCAGAAACGACCATCAAGTCTTTATACAAAAAACAGAAACTGAGCAGAGAATTATTGAAACATTGGAAAATTACAGTAAACATCTACTGACGAATCGAACTGATTAACTAGTAATAAATTAGCGTTTAACGTATGATTACCGTGATTTACAACATAGCTTAACCCCAGGAAAATATGAAGGATGCAGTGTTGTAAAAGACAAATGCAGCTAAATAAGTAAATTGAGAAAGAGCAACATGATTTCACTTTTAAAACAAAATCAACTAGTTAAAATACACACGTGGCATTCATTCGAAACATACATGTAATTTAATTTGAAGCTTTGTTATAGGACTTGTCTATTTATTCATTTTGAAGGATATTATAATTTCTCGACGCCAAGTGAAGTTCAGGAAATATAATTATTTTAATCAAAGCTTCACACTGTACGTATAAATAATATAACTTGCAATGAAGTAGCAGTAACAACAAGCGTTTGTCTTTATAACTGTCTCATTCGACCGATAAACCTACCTATTATTTGGTCGGTAAAATGGTAAGGATATCACACCAACCGTAAAAATATTGCAATTGATGCAACTATTTGGCAATACATTTTATGATTTATCAAGCTGCTTCAAGCTCTGGCCGAAATAATTTTTGTTACCGACCTGAAATGGCAACCGACATAACAAAGAGACGTGAAATGTAACTGTTGCTTACCTTCGCTTTTACTTTGAACTTCTCTTTCACAGTCATGAATCATGGCTCCCCATTAGTGGCAAATAATACTTCCAAATTAAATTTCATTCCTAAGGATTAGCGTTAATGACTCGAAACAAAAAAGCAAAGCAACGCGAACGAAGCGAATGGCGAGAAACGCTTTGTTTACGTTATGTGATACCACAAAGTTAATAAAGTGAACAATTACATAATGCATAACCAGGGACTCTGCTGGGGGGCAGAATCAGTCACTGGAACCATTCCTTAATTGACGTGAGCAGTGTTCGATAAATGACTTAGAACATTTGAGCGCAATTTTGCTATTTGTTTGCCCTGCTCAAACATTCCCACGCATTTTCTGGACGATAAACTGCCCAGTTCGAATTTGCCGCGACGATTCTTTTCTGATGTCACTTCACAGTGTAAACTTTACAAAAAAACTCGTGTCCGTTTATACAACAGGTTTATACAAGACTCACCTGTATTACTTCAAAGGTTCCTGTTACTTTTTACTTTGATGCTTTTTACTTTACGTTGAAAGCATCGCAGCTCTTACACGGTTGTTCTTTGGTGGTTTCTTAACTCACGTTTGTTGAACACAAGGGCCACTCGCTGACACGGCCATGTTTGCGCAACCCAGACTCCGCGCGAACTGGTTTTTGTATTACCATAGCAACCGCTTGTGTTGAATACTGCTAGCATGCAGGCACTCAATCATTCCCGTTGAAACTCTCATGGTAATCATGCCAAAAGTTTCCAATTACACGCGAACAAGAATTGAGCTTTTTAACAAGCAAGGTCTCCACCCAGCTGAGATATTTAAATTGTTGAAAGGAGAAGGCTTACTCGTCAGCTTTGCCAGTGTAACACGAATTATCAAAAAGCTTCAACTCAACAGCTGCAAAAGATACGTTTTTCAGTTGCACTGAAATAATCTTAACCAATTCCTTTTTTTCTATTCTTTCCTTGTTCTTTGTTTTTATTCAACATGATATGACATTCAAACTTTCGCCGTCATGGTAACGCCACAGCCCAAGTTACTGTGGGCTCGCAAATAATTTGCCAACATGGCGTACGTGTCACATGGCGAGCCCCAAACATTTAAATCACAAGACAGAGTGAAGGAATTATTCTGAATTCAAGAGTTTTCAAACTGAAATGGAATTTATCTGGATTCATGAGTTGTTAAACAAAGCAAGAATTATGTTTGAAAGGTAAGACGTTCAAAGAATGTTTTCTGCAAACGAACTCTGGAAACGCATCTTGTTATCTGTTTTGAATGCGAATGTTCAGTGAAAGTCAAAACAAATTAAGTTTGTTCACTTAGATACTAAGATACAGTGTCAACTTATAAATAAATATTCTGTCTGCACAAAATATATCTCGTTTCAACGAGTTTTTTACATGGGAAAGCGGGCTTCTGTGAACATTGCTAGTTAAGATTGCAGCCATTTGTTTTATCACGGCGATGAAGCAAACATCGATGCAGAGTTTCAATAATAACGTTAATGTTCAATTTGTCCCCAAGTAATGCTTAAACAAGTCGCAGACAACTGTTCTGTCGGCGAGACTAGTTCATTTAAAGTGCCTATAACCCCCCAAAATTTTTTTCGTTTCCTGAAATCTTTGTATGGAATTAGGAAAAATGCCACAAAAATTTTTGCAATTGATTAAAACCCGAATTTTTTATGAATTTTTAAAGTGAGCGTTCTTTGTAGCACGACCGAGCAAAGCGGAGAATGGGACTAGTGACGTCATTCCAGGCCTTTGCTCGCATCGCTTCGGTTATTGTCCTTGTATTACGGGTTTGGTGTTTTCAGCGTTCAGTATTTTGCTGAAAGAACGTTTATTCAACTCAAAAAAATACGTAATAATCACATCAATTGAGAATGTCGTCCAGCGATACTAGCTTGTTCAAGCTTGAAATTCCGAGGCCGCAGAAACGGAGGTAGAGTACGACTTAGAAGTCGAGGTGTTATCAAACGCGAGTGAACAAGAAGACAACAAAGATGATGTCACATGAACCAGAAGATGCCTACGCATCAAGTGGCTCCGATACATGAACTGCTGCTTGCGGTCTTGCTTCTGTAGCAATCAGTACAACGGTTGAAAAAGTGGCCTGCTCCCTGCTTTTTCTACGACGTTTCGCCACAGGTTCGACTTGCGAGCTTCAAGCGTTGTGTACACAAGTTTCCGGACTTTCCAAAGCGTCTTTCTTTCTCTGTCGTAAACAAGAAGGCGATTAAAGGCCTGGAATGACATCACAAATCGCGCTATACCCAGACTTCTTTAAGCGATTCTGCTGCTCGGTCGTGTTTTGAAAAAGTGCGCTTTTTACGATCTTTAAAAATTCATAAAAAATTCGGGTTTAAACCGATTGCAAAAATTTTGGCGGCATTTTTCCTAATTCCATGCAAAGATTTCACGAAACGAAAAAAAGTTTTTGGGGTTATAGGCACTTTAACGATTGCATCATTGCTATCATGGAAACTCAATCCAACGTGTTGTTTGTTTACATGTCAAGTTCGTGCAATCCTTGAAAATTCGCTATACTTCGAACTTCGATACTTTCATTTCGCTACATCAAAAATTCGCTACTTCGAATTTCGTTAGAGCGAAAAATCAACGAAGTTCGCTAATTTTTCGGGAAGAATCCAACGAAAGCTTGTTTGGATGATTCAATGCGAACTGGCAGTGGAACCAAAGCTTCGGATAACCTACCCACGTGAATACTCAACAGATATGACAAATATCAGACTTTTGCTGTCTTCACATGAATATTCCACAAATTTCACAATTGAACTCTACATGTGCAACAGTAATATTACTGGATTCAAAAGTGCAAGAAGTGGATCTTGGGCTACTCGCAAGTGTCGTATCATTACTAGGTACGTTTTTCCATTGTTTTCTACAAACTTGCACCTACAATTTTGCCACAGAATAAAATATTAAACATTCTTTTGCATTTTGGGGACCTATTTAAGCAGTGCTAGCATGTTAGGTTCTATAAATTGGATTCAGAGCAGCCTTCCAATCGATCGACTCATACGCTGAAGCACATGGAAACTTCTAGAATGCTTTTCAGTGATTACTGAACCATTTCTTGGCTTGATAAGATGGATAAATATTGGCTCAAGTGAGAAAATCTCAGGACTTACATATGTTGCAATCAGCAGAGTAAAAACCCTTGACTCCTGTGTAATTGAGCCTATGACATTAGATTGCCTTACAAGCACTAAAAATAACCCTCAATTAAAATATAGAATTGCTTTAGAGGCTTGTCTTAATCAGTTGAGTGATGCCACCTACCATTCTCATCAACCTCACGCTATCAAAATGCAGAAATATTGAACTATAAATCTAAAACAATATCCTTAAGTGTATGGGTCAACACAACAAAAGCCAAATAAACAAAACAAGAAAAGAAAATTATCAAAATTGTGCTTGGATTTGATCATAAAAATCATCATCAGGCACTTCTGTTCCAGAACACTGGTACACCAGTTCGAGTACTAAATGCAAACAAAAACGATGACAACCTATTTGTTAACAACCACTCAACTATTGTCAAGGCTAATTCTGGTGATATTCACTTCGAAAGCACACAACCATCAACTAACACGCCAAGTAACGCCACCCTGCCACATGGTAATGCTATTGAAATCTCACTCCGTCAGGTTAACTCGTTAACCAGAAATCGGAGAGTGAATGTTAGAGGAACAATCACAATGGGAAATGCTAAACCAAAAGAAGTAACAAAGAGAAATGGAAAGTCAGGCCTTGTTAAAGAGGACTGTGTCATTGAGGACCAAACTGGTCAAACAACAACCCACTCGTGCAATGACTTGACTGAAAAGTGCAAAAACTCAAACAGTTATGAGATCACAGATCTAAGTGTTAAGAACTACAATGGGCACACAACTTGGTTCAACAAGTGACACATCAATCAAAGAAATCAGCATGCATGTTGACAGCCCTAAAGGACCACAGCTGGTTACCAATATACAGAAAACAGGAACAATACAGGAATTCATCTTACAGATAAAGTGAGTGTTTTCATGACCTGCAAAATCAACAGTTGTAAAAAGAAGATGCCATATGTAATTGAACCTCCGTCTTCACATGCCCAAGTTGTGGCACGTGCCAGAAAGTCAAAGGGTGCTACTGCTCGGTTATGAGCTGAGATTGAAGGCTGACAAATGTGGCTCATGGCCTTCACTGATGCGATGGAAAATTTACTAGCCAAGTACACTTATCAATTCACAACACTTTGGATCAAATCAAAGAAGCCCTACGTACTGACTATGGAAAATATAACATTAGTTATTGATTCTGTGTCAAACTTCATCCCGGAAGTTAAAGAAAATGATGTATGAATTATTTTTTCAGTATTCTATAGCAATTCAGAGCAAAAGGAAATTGTTATGGTTGATAAGAAAACAAACATTCTTTAATGGCAACGGAAAAATATAGCATCAGTTATTAATTCTGTGTAAACTTCATCTTTGAAGTTAAAGAAAAGGATGTATGAATTATTTGCATTAGCAGAAAATATTGTGTTGACTTATGTTCTGTTGCATAAATATCCTTTAGACACAAAGTAAAGGAAATTGTTATTGTTGGTAAGAAAAAACACTCTACAATGGCAATGGAAAATATAACATCACTTATTAATTCTGTGTAAAACTTCATCAAACTTAAAGAAAATGATGCATGAATTATTTGCATTAGGAAACACTTGTATTGATTTGTTATGTTGCATTAGTATGCTTTAAACTTTCAAAGCAAATGGAAATTGTTATGGTTCACAAAAAAGACATTCTATAATGACAGTGGAAAATATAACATAAGTTATTGATTCTGTATTAAACTTTACCTTGAAAGTTAAAGAACTTTGATTGAAGACACTATTGTTGTTGTTATTATTATTTTCTCTTGCATTGGTCACATTTGACATTCAAAGTAAAAAGAAATAGTTATGGTTGGTAAGAAACAAAAATATGCTAAATTGACAACGGAAAATATAACATTACTTTTAGATTTCTAGTAAAACTTTGAAGGTTAAAAGTCTTTTGATTTCTGTACAATTGAGATTACAACCAAAGGAAACTGTTCCTGTTCTTTGCTAAAAACATGTTAGTTTTAAAGTCAACTAATAGAGTTGAAATTCTCCATGTAACATTCTTGAGTTTTTGTTCAAATAAAAATGTTTTGATATTATGTTTGATCTTTTTGATGATGGCTACTCTAAGTTACACTACGAATGCGGCAAAAAGCTCATTTCATTACAATAAGAGCTTTCCCAGTATCTTTAAGCCCACCCAGCCTTTAATTCCTGATTTCCTTGATTGATTTCCAGTCCAAACTGTGCAGTCTATATGACCTATATAGTAGATAATGCAAGCTTGTCAATGTACGCTGATGATCATCAGCTGTATGTAAAGGGACATACATTTGACTGCATTGAACGACTTTTAACCAATGGGGGGCACACTATATCAAAATGGTACAAAGATAATTTTCTGAAGGGAAATTACGACAAGTACAATTTAATGTTATTAGGCAGGAAAAACAAAAATGAGAACAGTCTATCTATCAATGTCAAGATTGATGAACAGGTTATTAAATCATCATCAGACTTGAAGTTATTGAGAATAACATTAGACGATGAACTTAGTTTTAGTACTCATATAACTGAAATATGCAAAATGGCAAGTAGGAAAGTTGGCGTTCTAGTACGTCTTAGAAATATGATTCCCAGAGAAGCTAAGTTACTAGTAGTTTCCATGGGAAAGTGAAGTGCTGCGAGTGAAGTTTATGTGGAAGATTTTTTTATGTCATGTAGGAAGTATTAGATGGATGAGTGAACATAAGTTACTATATTAGAAAGATAAAAAAGAACGGCCACCGCGAAAAAACGAAAACGGTGGAGTTGGAAGGGGGAATGTATTCTTGGAACCTCTTCGACGTCGTTCAACTGCGAAATACTGTTGCTGATGTAGAGTTACAAGTCAAGCCTACCAGTCAAGCTCCAATTTTATAACGGAGTCGGAGCTTGAATCCGCGAGCGAAGCGAGTGGGACGCGGGGGAGCCTGTAGACATTGATTTTGATTTTGGTGATTAGCATGTTTTACATATCATATATATCAGTCATATCACCTGTCAAAATTGATGGGTTTCCCCGCGCCTCTCTCCTCCGCAGAGGCTCAAAGGTTTTTTTTCGGGTAGGGAGGATCCGCTGAGTAATGTAAGTGCAGGCACAGAGTTACAGGCGACGGCGGAAAGCGCGGGAGCCTCTGCCAGATACCACGCCCAAGATGGCCGCCATCCGGGGGAGGCAATTTCCTGTGGGCTACTTGCAGGGGTGGCTTGTGTACCTTGTATCAGCAAAAATGGCGTGCAAGATTTTGAGGTTAAGTGATGTCGAAGGTTTAGCTAAAACATACTTGAATGCATGGAAATCGGATAAGATATTAAAATGAAAGATCAACTAAATTTGAGAGTCTTTACCAAGAATAGAAGTATTTAGACGAGGAAAATGGCAAAATGGTAGCTCTTCAAACATCACCTACAATAGAGAGTTTGTATGGATTGGGTAGACAAGCCACAAAATTATAAGGATTTGTATGGAATTTTGCAACTTTTGCCAGGCTCCCATTTGAATAATTTTCAACTGAAAACTCTTAAATTTGGGTGGGTAGCTTTTCATTCAGTAACATTTCAGTTGAAATGTTTTGATTTTCAATCTAATCAATATAATAAACTCGTCCCAGTCCTCTCACGTTTCTGCAATTGGCTATTGGCTTTTTATAACATTCTACCGCACGCGGGTTTTGCGGAACGGAGAAATGCAAGTCCACCGGGAGCGTATTTGCCGTTTCTGCTAAAAGTTGTTGAATCCACCTCAAGGGAAAAGAGTGCCGGTGGTGTCAGTTTTTAACAGGTTGAAAAACAAAGAACTGATTGCGGGCTTCTGGTCAAGAGAGTGTAGTTTTGGCTGCCGAAATTGGAAAGCTAGGAAATTGTTTACACCGTGGAGACTTCCCCTATGCGGCCAAAAATTGTGATTCAGCACTCTTTATAAAGCTCTAGAAATTCTCTTCAACACAGTCGGATTGTTTTTGATGCGCCGTAAATATGCATTGAGGAAAAAATTTGCA
>OZ026595.1:42352596-42360096 GCA_964020085.1 Micromussa lordhowensis
TTTAATCGAGAACACAATAGCAAACCTCTGCAGTAAATGGCGCAAAGTCAGACGTAAGGCAGCCTTAGGTTTCTTAAAAATTATAAAAAAGAACGATCACTGGCTATATATATAGATAAAAAACTTTCAAGCTTTCGGCTGTCAGGCTACAACCTTCAATGGATAAAATGGAAAAACTCGACAAGTACTATTCAAACTTCAGAGCTATTGATCCTCCTGAGATTTTACTTTCATGATGAATAAGAGCAGCTAAAAACTGATATTCATGCACATTTTCACTCCGAATGGGTTCTTGGCTTAGTGATGAGTACGCTTGAATTTCTAAGCTTTTGCATGACGAGGCATTTACATGACAGCCGAGAGAGCTGTGATGTTGGTTTAAAAAGTGACTTATTTCGGGGAATTTGGCTATTCTTGTATTAGAATAAAGTACTATTGTTACGTTTTTGAGTTCTTCGAGAGATAAATTCACACTTTTGTAGCAAAACTCAGTGACAGATGTTTCTGCTGGTTTCCGGTTGCCATGTTGGTGCCCATCTGGATGGACGCCAGCATGATGTCTCAATACAAATCTCTATAAATTTGGGGAAAACGTTTCTCCACATATCTTCCAAAAGAAAAATTGCTGTGACCTGACTCTTGGCGAGAGTCTTTGCATGTTTACCTTCTTTCTTTTCCCAGATTCTGCACTTAACCTATTGAACGGTTTTGATTTTTTTTATTTTGATCCATTTTGAATGCTGCGACACTGCAAATCAGCAATACGAAAATAGGTCGGACTAATAAAAAGAATATATTAAACAGGAGAAAAAATATGTGTGTAAGTGTCAAAAAAAAAAACTTAATTGTTCTTTTTTAAAAGAATAGAGTATTGATTGGGGAGTGGCCTTGAATTGTTATCTGTATGGTCTATCGAAGCGGTGCGCCATGATTCTGCCAGTTTTTTCATTTTATCCATTGAAAGCTGTAACCTGACCGCCGAAAGCTTGAAAGTTTTTTATCTATATATAGCCAGTGAGCGTTCTTTTTATAATATTTAAGATGTCTTATCCTTGCTACGGTTCCTCTATTTTTAAACCTTAGGTTTCTTGAAAGTTGAACACCCCATCAGGCATGGGTTAACTCAGTAACAAATCTAACCAAGAAAAAGCAAACGTGTTTGTGACTTTTTGGCAACAAGTTTTCACGTGTTCAGCGCGGAAAGTAGAGAAAAATAGACAAAGATTCGTCATATTAAAAGTACTAGATTTCAAGTCAACGGGGAAAAAAAGCTAACTTAATTCATGTTTAGTCAAAGAAATCCTGGACTGCTGTCGAGTATTTTAGTAGCAGTGTACATGCAGAGACAACTATAGAAGAATTACCACAAACAGAAAAAAGTATATGGAGAAGAAAAGTAAATATAAGAATTTAAAGCGGGCTCCAATAATAAGAAGTACCGGGCTCCGCGGCAGATGCCTTTTCAGGTGGCTCGGTGAGATGTCAAAATTTTCTATCCACTATTCACGTACAAAGCTTTATATCCAAAGAGCGTTTGGATCGACATCACTGTCTGCTAATTGACAACAACCTGCGTTTAGCATTGGAGTAAAGTCAGAAATTTTATAATTTCCCAATAGTTTCCGTGCAATATTGTAGCACTTGCTTTTCGAAAACCTTAAACCATGCGACGTCCTTTAGTTAATAGATCCGCGGGCAAGATGAATCAAATCCTGCGCTGTGATTGGCTACCCGAGCGGGCAAGATGGAGCCATCTTGCCCGCTCGGGACTACCCGCCTTGTCCCGCAAGAAAAATTTCCCCAAAAGCCATATAATAAATCCTTTATTGACCAAGCTTGTTCAGTCAAGATGGCTGGATATTGGCCTCGTTCTTTTTTTGCGTGTTTATGGACCTCGACTCCGTCTCGGAACGAGGCCAATATCCAGCCATCTTGACTGAACAAGCTTGGTCAATAACCCATACATAATATAGCGTAGTCTTAAAAATCCCTTATTTCAAGTTTTGAATTACTAAATGAAGAACCTTACAAAAATGGGAAACCTCTTAGCTGCAATCTATGTCCAAGCTGCAAAGTAATATAATTAACAAGTGATTGTTCTGTTCTTTTCTTCAGATCTCTAATTTCCTACTCAGATGGGTGTGGTGGACAGAACAAGAACCACACTTTTCTTTTTTATTGCATAGACCTATTCAAGCAAGGAGTGTTCGAGTCAATCAAACACAAGTTCATGGTATGTGGACATTTGTACCTTGAAAACGATCGCGACTTCGCTCTGATCGAGAAGAGGAAGAAGAGCAGTACGGTTCTCTTACCCGAGGATTGGGCCAAAGTTATTGAGGGAGCCAACCTGAGAAACCCCTTTGATGTCATAAAAATGAAGCAGGAAGATTTCAAGAGTTGGAAGACGCACCTTGACCAAAAGTATTGCCTCCAGAAGAAAGATACTGATGGAAACCCTGTGCGATTCCAGCAGATCCACAGATTCAACGTTGGCTGGGGATCAGAACTTGATCCTAAGACAGGGCAATCAGTGGTGACGTACCACCCCGACCATGTATGGATCAAGACCAGTCATGACCCCTCCCAGCCGTGGGAGAAAGCAGCAATTAAGGAAAGAGCAGCATCAAACAGCCAACCACCAGCTCTGTACTCCTCGCCAATCACTTTGAAGTCAGCAAAAGTACAAGACCTGAAAAAGATCGCCGAGAAACATCTCCCGGAACCGCAGAGGTCCTTCTACTTGAACTTGAGGGAAGAGGGGTAAGGCAAGAAGCAAGCAGGCTCCCTCAATAACGGCAGTCCACAGCTCCCACCCTGCATTGCACTGCGCAGGGAAAATTCCTGTTTGCCGAGCGTTCGGCATTGCACGCAGGTACCAAAAGCAGCTCCCACCCTGCATTGCACTGCACAGGGGAAATTCCTGTTTGCCGAGGGTTCGGCATTGCACGCAGGTACCAAAAACAGCTCCCACCCTGCATTGCACTACACAGGAAAAATTGTTATTTTTAAGAAGATTACGACATTTTTTAATCTAAAAGACATGTTTCGATGTTACGAACATCATCGTCAGTTACATAATGTTAGAAAAACCGTTGGACTATATAACAACTAGGCGAAACATAAATAATTAATTATGATTAAGTGACAAAAATAGATTACATATTTGAGTGAGTTACAAGGTAAGAAGAATACAAAGCCTAAAGCGTAAGTGTCAGGTTGACGTGATGAACCTGTTGGTTTAAATTAGGCTTTTCCCAATTTATATGCATAGCCTCCTTAAGTTTAAGCTGAAATTTAGTAGGGGCGGAATCAAGGATTTCGAAACAATCCGCAGAGCAGGATTGGCAACAACGTTCAGAGCTTTGTAAGTGTTTGAAGATGTGTGAGGACTTGTCTGAAGAGAGATGTTCACGGACATGTGTGGAAAAATGATGACCAGTTTCGCCGATATAGCAAGCATTACAGCAAGCACAAGTAAATTTGTAAATCACACGTGAACGAAGTTCTCTTGGGACAGAATCCTTCACTGAAAAAATATTTCTTAATTTAAACGTGGTAAACACTAATTTGATGTCAAGATCATTACCTCTGACACTTTCACGTTTGTTCAAGAAATCAAGAAGTAGTATCTACTAAACATGAGACAGTAGTGTTTAACAATGACAGAACTGACGCTGCAGATCTATCACCTTGCACCCATGAAGAAGCCGATACGAGGCTCTTAATACATGCTGCTGAAGCTGCAAGACGTGGGTACACTAAAGTAATGGTGCGCACTGTAGATACGGATGTTGTAGTCATTGCAGTTGCAAAATTCCAATACATTTCCTTATCCGAGCTGTGGATTGAGTTTGGGGTTGGCAAACACCTGACATATTTGCCAGCGCACGACATATCCCGTAGTATTGGCGAAAAAAAGTCACAAGCTCTTCTCGCATTTCACGCCTTCACGGGCTGTGATCAAACATCGTCTTTTGCCCACTATGGCAAAAAGACAGCATGGGAGGCATGGGGCGCATTCGATGGTGTGACGGCAGTTTTCAGAGCTCTTAGCAATTCTCCAACGGTGGATCTTGTGGATGAGGTCATGCCAATTCTTGAGCGTTACGTCACTATCATGTATGATCGAACCACCACTTCCATGAAAGTAAATGATGCGCGAAGGGACTTATTCACACGTAAAGGGAGAAATATTGAAGCCATTCCCCCACCTCAGATGCCTTACGTCAACATGTAAAGAGGTCCACGTACCAGGCTGGCCACTGCTGGGGCAATTCCTTGGTGCCGTCTCCTCCGTTTCCGTGTCCAAGCGAGTTGGGCTGGGTAAAAGTCTCTAACGATATGTGGGCACCCTTGTGGATGACAATTCCCCAGGCATCACAGAGCTGTCAGGAGCTATTAAAATGTGGCTGCAAGAATGAAAGAGGTTGCACAGGATGATGCAAATGTGTTAAAGCCCAACTGCCGTGCACAGAACTGTGCAACTGCGCGGGGCTGTGCGACCGAGAATGAACAACAGAATGTCGGATGTAAATGAACAAATCTGCATAACACTTGCATTAGTAGTAACATTCATACGAATTTTTGTTAAGATTTTTAAAGTGCGTTTGAAGTTTTTAGAGCCTAATTAAAGATTATACTGTTTCGTAGTTTCTAAGTATGAACTTAGCTAAATAATTAAGATAAAAACTAAGAGCGCTAAGGTAAGATAATGCCTAGTTTGGGCATTATAATCGTAATTAATCACGTGGTTGATCACGTGATCACACTTAAACGCTTAAACGCCAATAATGTGTCAGAATGAATATTTGCAATTTATTGTCCTGGTAAAACTTGTTAATTTCTTACTAAACATTGCCTCATTTTGTTGGAATTAAATAATTCTTCTAGCCTCATTTCCATGTTAGAAGTCTGGTGGGTTACCTTAAACCCATTATGGTTACAATTATGGGATGGATCCCAAATAGATCCAGAGCAGTTTCGTACAAGCTCGATCAAATAACTAAGATGCAAATTGTGAGAGCCAATGTGAGAATGATTGGTATTAAAAACCGCATTTGGTCACGTGGTTGGTCACGTGATCACATAAGAGGGCCAATGACATCTCAAAATGCGTCTTGTTATTTAGTTTTTGCATTAGCTTGTTAATTTCTTCTTATACATTGTCTCACTTTGATGGAAATAAATAAATAACGCAGCCAGCCTTGTTTCCACGATTGAACTAAAGCAACTCGTTATAACTACAATTATGGGATAGATTCTAGGTGGGTCCATAGCTAATATTGTTCAGTAAGAAATTCTCTATCTTTGTGCAAAATTTGGTGCTTTTACCATAAATTCCACAATTCTTGCATCAATCTGCCGGACTAAATAGGTATGGGATTTGTATGGCTAAGTCATCCCCATAGTTTTCCCATGTTATGCCTAATGTAGAGTTTCTAACCCATGTATTTTCCATACTGTGGAAATGAGCCAAATATGACTCCATATCAGTGCCACATATGGGTCAGATATGGCCCAAAAGTTGCCATATCTTTCCCATAGTTTTGCTTTGGTAAGGGTCCCAGGAAAATGTACATGAAAACCCCATGAGAACAGTTACCGTAAATGCTCGAATAAGCGCCCAGCTTCCAATAAGCGCCCCGCTTCGAATTAGCGCCCCCCCCTAGGACTCAAATTTTGAAATAAGCGCCCCCCTTCCAATAAGCGCCCCCCCCTCGAGAAAAGACGGGTTTTGCTAAGCGTCCTCTCAAATAAGCGCCCCCCCCCCACCCTTCCCCCGATAAAAGATGAACTTCGGTACTCAGTTCGATACACAGTATTTTTAATTTTTTACATCGGTAACAGACATTCGTTATAACTCAAAATCAATGTTCTTCAGAGGTTTGCTTCTCATTTGCTTGATTTCAATATCCATGTGGGCACATAGGAGCTTTACTTTATCAAGTTCCTCGTTAAACTTTGCTCCCAGTCGCCGGCTTCTTGTTACTGCTTTAAAAGTTCCTGGAACAACTAGGCCGTTTTCAAGTTTTCTTTTTCCAGTTACTTTTACCTCCACCGCATTATCCTCATGAGCTCGTAAAAATGTAAACACGAGGAAGGAAAGTTCAATGGGCACATGTCCAACCAGCTTGCCACTGTCTTGAATAAATGTTCCAATCGCATATTCATCGTGCTCTTTAGCCTCCTTTCGATCGTCTTTCCGACACACTAGCCGTTCTCCAAGCTGTGGTGACCATTCAGCTTTATAAACATGGTGTCCTCTTATCACAGACGCAAATTCTATTTCGTAAACCATTTGCCAAGTAAAGGTATAGCTTGAACGCGCCATGTTGTAAACAGCAGATGAATGTCACACACGTGTTTGGTAGCACGTGATACAATGTGATCTTCTCATGGGAGGTCTTTTCCGGCCTTCTCGCATTACAGCATGCTTACCTTTGACTAATTCCAGCATTTCTCACATTAACATCATGGACAAAAGTATAACTCTAGCATCTACATCGCACGCAGGATTGAAGAACTCTTCTTATTCTAACGAATTTAAACTTAAGGCTGTTCAATTTGCCGAAGAGTGTAACAGTAACCGAAAAGCCGCAGCAAAGTTTGGTGTCGACCGCAAGAGAGTAAGAGAATGGCGACAAAAGAAAAGCAAATTGGAAGATACTAGCAGCAAGAGAAAGCGGCTTGAAGGAGGCGGACGAAAGCCATTCGATGAAGACCTAGAAGAAGCATTATTACAGTGGGTACATGAGCGCCGTTCCAATGGCCTTCGTGTTTCCAGAAAAATGATCGCAAGCAAAGCAAAATTTTTCGATAACGAGAAATGCAAAGAGAAGGAAATGCCACCATCGTTTCTTGCCAGTTCCGGTTGGTTACAGCGGTTCATGTCAAGACATGGTTTGGCAATCAGACGCAAAACCACTGAATCACAAAAGGACCCCGAGAAACTGATAGACAAACTCATAGCGTATGTTTTGCAGATTCGCCGGCAACGTAAAAAAATCGCTTACCAAGACAGGGATATCATTGCAATGGATGAGACAGCAGTATGGCAGGATATGGTATCCAATACCACGGTCGACAACATTGGCGAAAGCACAATTCGATTGAAAACAACTGGCCATGAAAAAACGAAGGTTTCAGTGTGTTTGACTGCAAAGGGAGACGGTACCAAACTAAAGCCGTTCATCGTTTTTCCAGGTGCCAAGAGAGAGTCGAAAGCACTGAATGAGGAATTCAGAACAAAGTGTGTCGTAGCGTCCTCGATTAATGGATGGATGAATGAAGAACTAACCGTTTCTTGGGTTAAAAGTGTCTTGGGCCAGTTTTCGTTCACCAGACGGATGCTGGCTTGGGATTCTTTTAGATGCCACGTCTTAGACAGCGTTAAACAAGAGCTCAATCGCGCAAAGATAGATCCTGTAATTATACCTGGGGGGTGTACGAAATATATCCAAGCGCCTGATGTATCGTGGAACAAACCATTCAAAGCCA
>OZ026595.1:42365096-42370596 GCA_964020085.1 Micromussa lordhowensis
GTTTAGCGCGCCGGGGCTTACGAGTCAAGATTGCAACGGATAGCTCGATCAAGCCATCCGAACAGCAGACAGTTGAGCACGCACCTTACGAACGCCCCAAAATAATTATTTTGAATCGTCCGAACGGCTAGCGATTTTTTTGAACGCACGGCAAGAGCCGTTCGAACGGCAAGAATTTTTTTCAAACTCACGGCAAGAGCCGTTCGAACGGCAAGGAAGACATTAGACCGACGTTCGGAGGCGTTGCAAATTCAGTACGATGAAGCTGAGAACAAACAAACTTTCTGTTTTAATTTCGACTTCACCGATTTGACAACACAGTGCAAACGGAAATCTCTGATACAATAGATAGTACAACGACCTCTCGCGAGTAATATATTCCATACTAAACGGTTCAGTGACTCTCGCGAGAAACGAGACTCGTATCGAGAGAAACGAGACTCGTCTCGAGAGAAACGAGACGCGTCTCGCGAGAAACGAGACGAGAGGTGGTAACTTACATTTGGGCGGTACTGTACATAGTAGGGTAAACTGAAGAGGCACATCAACATAAACATTTGGGGTTTAAGGAAATGAGCTTGTCATTTGACTTATTGAAACAGAAAAACAAAACTAAACTGAACATGGTTAGTGTTCTTCTTTTTTGATTACAGTAGTTCAGGTATATCATGTACACCAAACTAGTGAATAGTAGGCTACACTGAACAGGTCTCTGTTAACATAACATTAGGGGTTTGGTGGAATAAGTTACAAGCCCGTCTGTTTCACTCAATGTAACACAACAACAACAACAACAACAACAACAGTAAATTGAACATGCCCAGTGTTCTGTTTTTGTCTTCATAAACATTAGTGGTTTGGTAAAATTTTGGTAACAAGGTTGTTAGAGTTGCTTAGAGTAACACAATAGGAAAGGTAAATCGAACATGCCTAGTGTTATTTTTTGACTGGAGTTCAGGAGAACTAGTCAATAGCAGGCTAGACTGAACAGGCATATTGATCATTAGTGGCTGAGTGAAATTTCACTTATCAGCTTGTTTTGTTCACTTAATGTAAAATTAAGGTCTGAATGTGATAACAGTAATTTAAGAAGTTCTAGTTCACTGAACTTGTCAATGGTTGGGTTGTTCAGGGAGAGTAAAAGGGTGTTTACTACACTCTCTCTGGCAATGTAATTGAGGAAAAAGTCATCATTGCGTTCTTGGATGACAAACTTTGAAAACGTTGAGTTTTGCAGTTGGGTGTTAAGCACGGTA
Organism: Micromussa lordhowensis; assembly: GCA_964020085.1. NCBI lineage: Eukaryota > Metazoa > Cnidaria > Anthozoa > Scleractinia > Lobophylliidae > Micromussa > Micromussa lordhowensis. The sequence continues at coordinate 42,366,353 of OZ026595.1, forward strand.
AGGGAACATGCTGAACATTTTGTAGCATCTGTGGTAACCGAGTCACTTTGTATTTTAGTATTACAGAATGGACAAATCGGAAAGTGTGTAACTTGGACAGCTACTACTTTGCCAGTTATTTTTTCCCATATTGCTGGGCAGTAGGTGGTGCTGTTTTCTCCATGCCATCAATTTGGATGATAGTAGAGTATTTTGTTGTGGTTAAGTATTTACTGTCACTAAATGTGCGCACTGTAACATCTTTGATAGCACATGTCTTGTTCTCAACTAGTGTGAAATTATTCTCCTACAGAACAAGCTTAATACTTGCTGTTTGATCAGCAATTATTGCATCTAGTTTTTGTAGTGTTTTGCGTCCTACTTTGAGAGTGGACTGTTGTCCTACAGACAATACTTTAGCATTAACATTTATAGCCTGGAAGTCTGAAATGTCATCCATGTCACTGATGGAAAATGTTGTCTGTGAAAAAGTCTCATTATAAGGAAATAATGGAACTGTAGATGGCGTGATGCGAGATTTTGTTTACAGTGTATTCTTGCTCAGATGCACGGCGCCTGCCAATAAGGGCTTGAACATTATCAATCTTGACTGCTACATGTATCTTCTTCTGCTGAGTTTCCTTTAGTTTAGCACGTTTTTCAGGAGAATAACAGACTCCTCTCACCACTTTTGATGGAGACAGCTGGAGGTTGAAGTCAAAGTAGACATTACCCTTTGTGGGAGTATGAACTTCACTGATTTTGTGGACATATCCAGTAATGACATTGGCAGATTGCTCCGGGACTGATCTATTAGAACAGGGTAAAATAATAGTTTGTTTAGAAAGAAAAGGTGTCATGATGCAATAGTAATCCATAATTAATGGGAGTGATCTGGAGTGGTCAATATTGCTAAATCCTACTGGGGCAGTCAGAGTTAACTTAAATTCCGATCTAAGGTAAATGCACATAATTTATTGACTGGTACTGTGTACATTGAGTAAAGAATATTGGGGGTTCGTCTATTATTTTCAGCGCTGTCATTAAGGGCTGTAACCTGTAACAATGGTTACAGCTGAGTACGCTTGATTTTCCCTTGATGCCAAGGGTAAAAATTAATTGCCTGTTGCTTATAGAATTCACGAACAGTGTAACAAATTTGCTACAGGCATGGAGAATAAGACTGCAGGTGGTTATTTAAATAATTAATGACAGCCCTAATTTTCACTTGGTTTTGAGCAAAACAATGCTATGCAAGTTGACTAAAGAATGGAGCTGTTGTGATTGTGGATGTTGAAGTAAATACTGTATACACACTTGTCCTGCACTGTGGTTTGAGGTGGTGGTGGTTCTGTACCTGGAAAGAAAGAACATTAAGTTTATATTTACAGTAAAACCTGCATGAATGTCCCAGGTTGTAGACTGAGAGCTGCCATTTATAACTACTGTCAGTGTCAGGTTTTAAGATTGTAAGACCAGATAGTCAGAAAAAAAGGTTTTACACCAAGAAATATATGTACCGTTGCAAGGCTTGAAATTAAATTATCAAGGAAGTAGTGGACATTTGGAAAGCATAACTTTCTGTCTTGATTTAAAAACAAGCAGGAAATGGTAGGAAAGAATAGGTGTATGTTAAGGTAGGTGCATAGGAGCATATTGGGCCATGAGGCTGACACTTCTCTTCAGGTTTAGTAGCGTGAAGCAACAAGGAGCACTTCCAGTTCCTCCCCCCACCCTTGATGATACATGTATGCTAGTGCACTCATGTATAACCCTGAGGCTGGAGAGACACTGGGAAAGTAAAGTGTCTTGCCCAAGAATATACTGTAACACCATGTCCTTGGCCAGGGCTTAAGGTGGCTCAAAACAGTTTCCAACACTTATATTTGGATAGGTCGTTATAACCACTGTTTATCATTTGATACTACAATCATGGTATCAAAAAACTGCCCAATCACTGATGAACACGTTGTCATCATTTTCTTGACACAATAGGTTACCATAGCAACAGTATGACCTCTGAAAAAACACCCTTAATTACAGCTTTAGGGGTTTATAATTCAAAAACGGCACGGTGAATTTTTTTATATTATCAACTTTTGATAAGCATGATAAGACGCAACTTTTGGCAAAGTTTAAAAAAATTCTGTACATGAGGTTCAGAGCCACCTTAAATGTTCGAAAATTTAAGGTGGCTCTGAACCCCAATGATGACAATGTGTTCACCAATGATTGGGCAGTTTTTTGATACCATGATTGTAGCATCAAATGATAAACAGTGGTTATAACGACCTATCCAAATATAAGTGTTGGAAACTGTTTTGAGCCACCTTAAACCTGGATGGCTCAATGCATTAGCTATAAGGAAACTGGGCCTCCTACCGTAGGAAAGGGCTTTCCTGTTTAATATCCTTACCTGCCTTCTAGATTCCATCTGTGCTGGAGGTTGATGTACTGTAATTGTATTCTTTATGTGACACAAAAAAGTGTGAAAGCAATATTATTAAATTTGCACCATTTACACTGGTAGTCTACATGTACAACACAAGCTTTTCTAGCATCTCTTCACTACTAAATAGGTTAGGAACAAATACATCAATAATATTAGCTATTTGCAGTAATGTTCATACTGATGCAAAGACTTTTGTATGGTCTGAGAGACATGTGTATCAGATGAACATTGGTTTTTGTTTGTTTACACATTGATTACATACCTTCTACATGTAAATTCAATTCATGACATTCTCAAACTCATTAATAATTAACCCTAAGTTCAAACAAACAAAATCATGACTGTGACGGTGTTTGGATATCTGATCTTAACTACAGTGTAGTATAGATTTTTACGACTTTATTTCTCTGTTTTATTTTTAGTTTCAGTTTTGATTGAGGAGATATAGCAAACACTCGAGACAGTATTTCACTGGCAATCCAAACACCTTGAAGTTTGTCAAAAATACTCCGCTGTGCGTCGTATTTCCAAGTGTCTTCTTGGTGTTTGGATATCCCAATGAAACACTGTCACTCGTGTTGGACATATTAGTTCAAGTACTTGTAAAATTGTGGAATGAGGCCCAAACAGCTTTATGATCTGTAAAATATGTTTCTAACACACCTGCTTGAATATCCAAGTGGGTTATGTTTGTGAATATTTGGTCAATTAAGGTTTTGTTGTCAGTTGTGTAAGTTGATATCAACTGTTTGTAATGTTTATCCCTCACTAGCAGGTTATACTAATACAGAGGTCTTCTCTCCGTCTCAACAAGCCAGTTAATGTTGAAATCTCCAAGTACATGTATAATATAGTTGTGTGGTGAAGTGAATTCAATAGTTCAGTAAGTGCATCACACAGCTGTCTTACAGGAACTTTTGGTGAACAATATATCCCTAGGATTGTCCAGTCCTGAAGAGTGATTATCTTTATCACAGTTACTTCAATACTATTTACATTGTAACAGAAATAATCTAGGAACATATGGGACTTTGCTGTTCACAGCTGAATTCACAGCTTGAACTACAGTAAACTCAGTAAAATTTGGATTTGACTCTATAATGTGAATTTTCAAATTATGTTTGTCTGCAATAGCTTGTATGATGAGACCATCAGCACATGTACCCTTCCTTGACATTGAACTAAGATATTCACTCCAAGAGTTTAGAGAGTTGCTTTCAATAAATCTTTCAGGATTTTTTCTCATATATTCTACACCAGAAATTCGAATGTCAAAGTGCAAATCTGGATGACCATATAACTCATGAGACACTGCTCTAAAGAGACAATCTCCTGCACCACCAACATCTAGAGGTCTCGTGCCTAATAGGTATAATCTTTGCTCTAAGAGGCAAAGAGGATCAGGTACAAAAGTTTAGGACAACTTGATTCCCTTCGTCTTTGTCAGGACCTGGATTAATTTCAACATCTTTCGATAGCAGTCTTTAAGATGAGCAATAGTGCTCAGGTTACTACACAAGAAGTGTTTATTTTGATATCATGACAGTAACTGGTGTTAAATCTTAGGTGCTTTTTGCGCCAATTTAAAAACTGGCTGAAAAAGCATTCACGTCTGTGCAGAAAACTAACATACCACAGTTTGAAATCAGTAGCTAACCAATGCAAGATTGATGATGTAGGAGTGGAACGTTTTATGACCCTCTTTGCATTCAGTCCGAGTTTTCTTTTGTTCAGTGTTTGCAAAAATTTCTTGACAGGTACCCTTGATGGTTCTCTATCTCGAAAATTTCGCTTACAAACAGGGAATCTAGAA
>OZ026595.1:42370796-42400796 GCA_964020085.1 Micromussa lordhowensis
ATATTCCTGACAGTCAATCTAAAGGACTGGCTTGTTGTTTCCATCAATTTCCCACCTTCTATGCATAAAGTTTGGTCAGTGATAGTGTCGTAATTTTCGTCCATAGCTTTCAAAGGCGTCGTCGGAATCAAAAGAGCACTTTCCTTCTCGAACCCACGTTTAAAAAGATCTGAAAACCTCTCTCTGCTCGGAACTTTTTGAAAGCTTCGGAGATCTTTCTTTATTGATTCTTTGAGCTCCGAAGAGCTTTCTTTGAGCTCCAAAGCTATGGTATATTTCGCCAGCAAAAGTAACTAGCCTCATAGCTATTTATTAGCTAAAGTAACAGTAAACGCCACTTACTTGAACTCCTCTGTTCGTTCGACGCCTTTCCCCACACGAACAACAACAAACCGTCGGTGCATGTGCTTGGGACCAAATATGGACGAGATGTCAATCACGTCGTTCTTCGGTCTTACGACTTAGTACGAGGAGAATACGAAATAACACTCGTAAGGATCTAGTTCTTCGGAAAATCCCATGGGACCAGCGAAGTTTTACACTCGGAAAAGTTTAACACGGACCAGTTTTCAACATTGTTGTTTAATGCGCATGCGCATTAAACACAAAAATGAAAGTTACATGATTTTGCCTTCTAAAAACTATTAGTGGGTCATCTCTGAAAACAAAATAATAGTGATTTGGTTTTTCAAACCCGCACCATTTGCTTAAAATGAGAAAGTCCGTAGCTGGTCACCTGGGCAAAACTTGATCTTTGAAATCATGGATTTCCGCTTTCTGACACATATTTTGCACTTAAACTTCAAGGAAAATGTTGAAAAGATGATGTGGTAACGTTTATAGCACATCTGAATGTAACTATCAAATTTTTAACAAGACATAAGCAAAAGTAGTTTTGCCTGCTGAACAACATTCCTTTCATGAAATAAGCCAATCAGAGTCTCGGTTTCATTTCCACAAACCAGTTCGCACCAAATTTGGCGTCCAATCAGAAACCGGGTTTTATCTCTGCGGATTTAGGCGATCGCGTGTGAAAAAAATGGCGGATCTAGAAGAAGCTTTTCATCTAGCGTCGTCAAAGTTTAAAATTTCCGAGCTGAATGCTTACCAGAAGCTTGCAATTCGAAAAATTGTCGTTGAGAAAGAAGATCTTTTTGTAAACCTGCCTACAGGATCTGGAAAATCGTTGATTTTTCAGGCTCTCCCGCTCATGTTCGTCCACATTTCTAACAACGAAGGTCATATTGTTGTTGTCGTGTCTCCTTTGATCAGTCTCATTGAGGATCAAGTGAAATATTTGCGAAGTCTTGGTCTGTCTGCGGTCAACATTTCTTCAGATACTGAAACTGACTTTTCAAATATAGAGAAAGGACAATATTCCATTGTATATGGCTCACCTGAAGCATGGCTTATGAATGAACACTGGCGATCAATGTTGAGCAACGATGTCTACTTGAGTAAACTTTGTGCTGTTGCTGTCGATGAAGCACATGTCTTGCGGCAGTGGTACGTCAAACTTTAAATACGTTTTCTATATTTACAGCCTGTTGGAGTGAAGACAACAATAATTGCTATGTACAATTCCTTACATGTATACTTTGTGCATATTCAGTTCAAAAGTTAGAAGCCTACAGTCAATGTGGCAAATGCCACTGATACTATCATTCATGTATCGGCAGGGTAAGAGCTTAAAACGTTCTTTCTTTAAATTTCCAATTTATTGAGTTAACTTTTTGTTGAACTGTGATTATTTCCTTGCAAGAGTGAAGCAAAATAGCTGATTATATATCTTGGGAATGACAGTGCAAGAAAATAATAATTGTAAAATATAATTTGATCATCTATTAAAAAAACCAAAAGTGGAATTTTCGGACTGTTCTCAAACATTACTGCTCTGTTTACAGGAGAACATCAGAAGGCAATAAAATGGCAGCATTTCGAGAGTGTTATGGCAGCCGTCATGAGCTACGGTCTTTAGCACCAAATGTCAAGATGATTGCCTTGACAGCGACTGCAACAAAGCTCACAAAAGAGACCATTTTAAATATTCTTCTTATGGAGAAACCATTTGAAATACAGGAAAGCCCAAACAAGCCTAATGTCACTTACAGTGTAAAGTGTATACAAAAAGAAGAAGACCATGAAATGTATTTTGAGTGGCTGGTGAAAGAACTAAAGTCCCAGGGTACATCTTGTGAAAGAACAATCATTTATTGTCAAACTATAAAGCAATGAAGTATCATCTATGGAACAATAAAAGGCATGCTTGGAAATGACATTTATTTTCAAACAGATAAAAATCCAAGCAATGTACTTGTGGAAATGCTTCACTCTTGTACACCCCCTGCAAACAAGGGAAAAAATTCTTCTTTCCTTCCAATCGGTGACTGGAACTATCCGTCTTTTGGTTGCAACAATTGCATTTGGAATGGGGGTAGACTGTAAAGGGGTCCATAGAGTAATTCACTATGGACCTGCTAAAAATGTGGAGGCATATATCCAAGAAACTGGCAGAGCAGGCAGGGATGGTGCTCAAAGTGTGGTATACCTTTTGTACCATGGGATTCTGCTTGCCCATGTTGATGGCCACATGAAGCAATATGTCAAAACTCGTGAGTGCAGAAGGGAGGAGTTACTAAAGCACTTTTATTCTATCACTTGGCAGCATGAAGTTCCACATCTTTGTTGTGATAACTGTGCTGCAGAATGTGAATGCAGTTTGCCTGATTGTGGACAGCTTACAGCATTTCCTGTGTCAAACATAACAGAGACAGCATCACTTCAAAAAAAGGAATGTTCACCCTGAGCAAAGGAAAGAAGTGGAAAGTCGCCTTATTAAGTATTACAAGTCAATTTGGTTAAACTATTGAACACAACAGCTCATGGTGATGTAAAGACACTCACAAATTTACAGTTCATGCTAGGATTCTCAAACCATCAGATCACACAAGTTTTGGATAACTTGGACACGATTTTCACTTTGTCCAAAGTCTACAAATTCGTGGAGATATGGGACATGAGGCATGCACAGGAAATCCTTTCAGTTCTCAGTGACATTTTTAAAGATGTGAATTCAGACAGTCGACCATGTGATCCTACTGTAGAGGAATATGATTTTGATGAGGAACTTCTTGACGAATGGAATGAAATTCTTCAAGATGATGACTTATTTGACATGATTGTTGACAATTTGTCTCTTTCCCAACTGGACGACTCTCTCTTTGAGCAAGATTCTGTTTGCAATAATTCAGAAGACATTGATGATGTCCATGTACCTTTAGCTGTTGTAGCAACAGTAGAAGACATGAATTTGGATGAGCTACTTCAATGACTGTCAAACCTAAATCATTAAGTACTGGAGCATATTGTTTGCTTTTAAGTCACCAAATGTAGTTAATTTTAACATTCTAAGAGGTAACTTTTAATGACAGCCTAACTATGTAATTATTCAGACCCTTTCAAATTTCAGTTTTTTCATTACTCGGTTTTAAATTTTTCACTCAACTCTGAGAATGAAAGGGTTAAGCTTATACTATTTTTACATATGAAATACATTACCCTGTTACTTAGCATTGATTTGCTTTGTTATACACTGCATTCTCAATAATAATAACATTCTTGCCCCACAGTCCATAGTCTCTTTAATTGGCACCAAGAATCAACGCCTTGATGCCTTTAACAGCAGGAGTTTGTGGTTCAGACTCATTGTCAACACTGACAGATCTGATCAGCTGAAAATTATGGGATGAGTACTCTACGCATGCTAAAAAATTGTGCCCAGCTAGAGGTCTTGATTCTAGACCCTGATCAAAAAGATGGAGCAACATTTAATTTGTGAGTAAATGTTGTTTTGGTTCATGATATTTGTTCACTATAGATATTTTAATGGGCAGTTCCAAATTATTACCACACCCAGCCCATTGAAACCCACAGTATAGTCAAGGCTGTTGCCTAATGAGAGCCCGGGTCACCAAAGTTGTGAACATGGGCCACCCAATTTTTGTACGAGATGCCTGAACAGGTGCCTACCTTTTCACAAGGGGGGGGGGAAGGGGGGGAGGGGGAGAATTGGGGCAGGAAAGCTGGTTCAGGATGTTAATTAATTCTGGGCTCCTGGCAATATGGCTTGGTACACTTAAGGAGAAGTGCTCCCCTAAAATTTTCTTAGGCAGCAGCCTTGTATAGTACTTTAAATATTTCACACAATTATGGAGGTCTCACAGGATTTTTTTTCCAAAATGGCAGGGGAATTTCAAACATGTAAACTTTGAAGCTACTTGTACAGTGTTTACATGGAAATTTGTTGGAATCTGATGGCAAGTATTTTTCTTAAAAATTGAACTATGATCAATTCATGAAATTATAGCAAAGTTAAGTCACTAGGCAAAAAGATTGCATTCACCAAACTTGAGGGATGTAGCTGTGCTAGAAAGCATCCAGTAGCATTTTTAATTTCCATGCATTAGCTCACAAGTTCACAGGTAAAAATTATAGACTAATGTATGGATAATTAAACACACGACTGGATGCTTTCTACATCCCTCAAATTTGGTTAATGCAATCCTTTGACTAGTATGTTAACTTTGTTATTAATAAATTGTTGAAAATTCTATTATTTAAGAAAATTATTTGCTATGTAATTTTGATCAATTCCCATACAAATGCAGTTACTTTGGTTGGACGTGTTGATCTACCCAGAATGCAACGCATGGCAACATCTTTTTTAGTATCACTGATTCAGTTGCTGAGCTCCGGGCAGGAAACTAAGTTATTCATTACCAGGCTTCCCAGTATGCATGTTTACTTCAGACTGTCTACTTTCACCACCAAGCCTCTCAGAGTTGCAAATGTCATCCTGAACAAATTCTCAAAGTAGCTAAGATGAAAAACATACCCACACCAAAGCTGCATGAATGCTGATTATACAGTCCATACTGCACAGTCTCAGTGTTTATTTTCATGTTTGTTCTGAATTTAGATACATCACACTTTGGTAAACTGGAATTATTTTGGCTTATTACATGAACATGTGTGAGTCTCACATAAACTTTGCAGTATGGACTGGAAATCATCTTTACGAATAACATGTGTGGTAGTGACTTTCCATACTGCCTGTTACAGATATGACAATATTTTAGAATCTGACACCCCAGGTATGCATTGCACGCTCACTTAACTCAATCCGCCATTTTTGGGCCCCCTGAAAAAAATCAGTGAAAGCAACCGAGAATTAAAATCTGTTTGCATCGTGATGTGAATGATAGAAACAAGTGGCAACGCTGATCTCTACGGAGAAAAGGCTCCTCAAGAACCCTCAGCACGCCAAAATTTACGATATGCAAATAAAAGACATGGTCGCAAGGGATGTTGCCCGTAAACTCAGTAAAGAAGAACTGAACAGTTACAAACATTATATCTCGCATCATGAAGTTCTCAAACCAGATTCAAAGTCTACACCGGTTAGAATAGTGTTCAATAGTAGCGCTAAGTACATGGGCCATGTACTTAATGAATATTGGGCAAAAGGTCCAGATCTACACAACAATCTAGTGGGAGTATTAATATGGTTCAGGGAGAACCAAGTAGCATTGATGGGTGATATCAGGAAGATGTACCATACCGTAAAGACGAAACCAATAGATCAGCACACCCACCGATTCTTATGGCGAAATATGGACACGACGACAAAGAGTATCATTTGGTGATAAGCCATCAGGCACCATTGCTACAGTAGCCCTAAGAAAAACCCGCTGAGATGGGAAGAGAAAAATACCCGCAAGCAGCACAAAATATCCAAGAAAATACTTACATGGATGACAATTGACAGCACTGAAGACCTACCAACAGCGCAAACAATTACGAGCGACATTGAGAATTTGATTAACAAGGGTGGATTCCAAGTCAAGGGCTGGATATTTTCAGATGATCCTATGAATCAAGAAAAAACGGCTATACCTAGTGAACCAAATACATCGACAGAGAAAGTTCTCGGAATAATCTGGAATCCAGTCAAGGATTACTTATGCTTTGAAGTTAAACTAAACTTTTCATGTAAGAAACACAAGTTGCGCGTCGAAACACATTTAAAGACTAATCCGCTCTCCTACAAAATTCCAGAAGAGCTAACGAAACGCATTATTCTTTCACAAGTTAATAGCATCTATGATCCGCTCGGATTATCAGAGAAAATAATGATGCGTCAGATATGGGCAAGCGACATCAAGATGAACTGGGACGATCCTTTTCCGGAGGAGAATAAGCGAGATTGGATAATGTTCTTCAAAGAACTTCATGAGATGGACAATGTCAAATTTAAAAGATGCACGAAACCATGTGATGCAGTCGGAGATCCAATATTGATTATCTTTAGCGATGGATCCAGCCAAGCCTTCGGCGCACGTGCTTACGTAAGATGGGAACTAAAGGGTGGCCTGTTTAAAAGTAGCCTGATTCCGTCCAAGAACCGCCTTGCCCCGATTAAGAAGTTTTCTATTGATCGCATAGAGCTATGCGGAGCAATAATTAACAAACAAGTTTCATCGATGTATCACACGGATCCGAAACCTACATTCTTTAACGTCAAAAGGGAACCCACTGCAGAAGATCTCATGAAGGCTGAAGATCTGTGGATCAAAGAAGCTCAAAGGAACATGCAGGAAGAACTCAAAGCAGGAAAATACAAATGTCTATGTCCTCACCTACGTAAAGATGGAATATATGTCGTGGGAGGTTGTGCCACCAGGTGGATGGAAATGAGTTACAACAAAAGCGAAGTTATATTATTACCCCAAGAGCATCGCTTCTCCCATCTCTACGCAGAATATGTCCATAACAGGGGAGTATCAACAACTGCCAGTAAAATTCGCTCCAAATTCTGGATTACAAAGTTACTTAAGATGACAAAATCAATCAAATACAACTGTATCATATGCAGAAAGCTTGATAAAAAACTAAGTGAGCAAGTAATGGGAGAACTTCCAGAGGAGAGACTCAAGCCTTCCCCAGCCTGGCATTGCACAGCTATTGACTTGTTTGGTCCCTTCAAGATTAAAGATGAAGTAAGAAAACAAACGACAGGAAAAGCGTACGGAGTTATTTTCAACTGCTTAAGAACACGAGCCGTGTATCTAGATCTTACAGCGGATTACAGCACTGAAAAGTTTTTAATGGTGTTGAGAAGATTTGTTTCATCAGGTTATCCATTCAAACTTTATTCCGATAACGGACCTCAGCTAGTTGCAGCTAATAAAGAACTGAAACGTGTTACCAAAGGATGGGACTGGGAAGAATTAACAGCATTCGGAAACATGGAAAGTTTCCAGTGGGACTTCACAACAGCTGATGCTCCCTGGCAAAATGGAGTTTCCGAGGCTCTTGTAAAATCAGTCAAAAGAGCTATTGCTGCAGCCATCCATGAAAGCATTCTGACCTTTTCAGAGCTACAGACAGTTTTATTTGAGATCGCAAATTTGATTAATGAGAGACCCATTGGCAGACATCCAACATCACCCGATGATGGAACATATTTATGTCCCAACGACCTATTACTAGGTAGATCAACTGCCAGAGTGCCCAGTGGACCTTTCAAATTTACATACAACCCACAGCATTGATTTGCATTCATTCAGGGCATCATTAACAGCTTTTGGAAAAAATGGACAAGAGATTACTTCCCTAGCCTTATTATTAGACAAAAATGGCACACTGCACAATGCAATATGATCGTTGGAGAACTCGTCTTGATGCAAGACTCAAACCAAATCAGGGGACAGTGGAAACTTGGTAGAGTGTCAAAAATTTACCCAGGGAAAGACGGAAAAGTTTGTAAAGTAGAGGTACAGTACAAGAATCCCAGACCAGGTGAACCTGTCACTAAATACGATGGGAGAGGTTATGTCATTGTTGAACGAGCTGTCCACCGGCTAATAGTATTAATAAATATAATATAAATAATAATAAAAGTATTTATATAGCGCTTATACTTTGCAGTGCTAAGCGCTTTACAATGCAAAAAAATAGAAAGATCTGGTTAAAAAGTAAAAGTCTAAAAATCATTTCATATATATGTACATAATCACAAAATACAAAAACATAGGCACGCAAGGCGTGCAAGAGTTATTTTTTTAATTAAAAGGTTATGAAGATAGGAGCATTTAAGGGAGTGTTTACAGTGACAATTTAGTTAACCCTTTTTATACAACAACACTAGTTTACCGAAAAAAGAAATAAAAAAACACCTCTGACACGTTGACAGTCTAATTTAATTCATTCCCATATGAAAAACAAAAGTGTCAAATTACCATTTGTAACTAAAAATAGAAAGCATCTCGTGGGAACAAGTGGTGATGATTTGCCAGCACTAATTGAATTTACTCCCTTGTGGAAAACAAGTGTCAAATTACCCTTTGTAACTAAAAAATAAAATATCTCGTTATATTTCCATGCAACAACAACAAAACAATCGTTACCTGTACCTATTGTAAACGTTCGAACTCTTTCAAATCAAAATAGTCTCGTCTCCTCTAAAACATTTCGTAAGAACTAGAAGCAACGATGCGTGACGTCTAATTGAATTTACTCCTTGTGAAAAACAAAAATATCAAATTACCATTTGTAACTAAAAATAGCAAGCATCTCGTGGGAACAAGTGGTGATGATTTGCCAGCTCTAATTGAATTTACTCCCTTGTGAAAAACAAAAGTGTCAAATTACCCTTTGTAACGAAAAAATAAAAATATCTCTTTATATTTGCACGCAACAAGAACACAGCAACCGTTACCTGTACCTATTGTAAACGTTCGAACTCTTTCAAATCAAAATAGTCTCGTCACCTCTAAAACATTTCGTAAGAACTAGAAGCAACGATGCGTGACATCTAATTTAATTTACTCCTTGTGAAAAACAAAAATATCAAGTTACCTTTGCAACTAAAAATAAAAACATCTCGTCCATTTGCATACAACTACCTCACGCACTGTTTCATACCTCAAGGCTCATCTCGTCCATAACTAAAATCCTAAGCCTAACTCACAGAAAATGCCGAAGTAAACCCAATATATGAATACTTCCTCCTCTGAACTGTATCGGGATCAAATCTTCTCATATACCATTTACTTTTAAAACAAGAAATTTGATTGGCTGTTTATAGTAGATCCGATCTGATTGGTGTGACATACATACATCTCTCACTGACTCACTGACTCACTGACTCACTGATCCATTGACCCGTCCACAACATACTCGTCGCGCCGACTAAGAGATATTTTTTTTACAAAAAAATAACTCAATAAAAACCTAAGATAGTTCATAAACTCGCTTAAAAAGGAAGGTCTTCAATTTGCATTTGAACTTATTTACATCATCAATCAATTTAATGTCAATAGGCAAATCATTCCAGAGTATTGGGGCAATGACTGAAAAAGCCCTAAAACCGTATGTCTTTAAATTATAGGGCTTAATAGTAAGACGCCATTTGTCTGAAGATGAGCGGAGGTTCCTCGTAGGTTCATAACCATGGATTAGGTCAACCAAATAATCAGGAGCTAAATTGTTCAGTATCTTAAAACAAATGACATTAATCTTAAAGATTATTCTTTGCTCCACCGGTAGCCAGTGCAACTCCTTGAGAGTACCACTTATACAATCAAACTTGCTTAAGCAGGCAATCACACGTGCTGCAGCGTTTTGAACACTTTGAAGTTTGCTAATTTCATACTTGGGAAGACCATGTAAAAGCGAGTTGCAGAAATCCAGCTTTGAATTTACAAATGTGTGCACAAGAACTTCAGCCGTTGTGACATTAATGTACTTACGAATCTTAGCAATATTTCTTAGGTGGTAGAATGCCCCTTCAACTACGTTGTTAATATGAAAAGACATCGTCGCAGTATTATCGAAAATGACGCCGATATTATGCGCCTTATTTGTAGCCTCTATGATATCAGTTCCTATTTTAATTGAAGGTAGCTGTGGGGGGAGTCTAAACCTAGAGTAGAGAATGAGAAGTTCCGTTTTGTCAGTACTTAATTTCAGTTTATTAGACGTCATCCAGTTTGTGATATCCATAAGACAGCTTTCAATCCGGGAAATTGTAGTGGTAAGATCATCCATATCATCACAACTGAAGGTGGTGTATAGTTGAGTATCATCAGCATACATATGGAAGTCCATGCCATGACAACGTATTAGGTCACCAAGCGGGGCCGTGTATAAGAGATACAGCAATGGACCCAACACGGACCCCCGGGGTACACCAAATCTAAGCGGACGAGCTGAAGAGGTAGATCCATCGATCTGGACTGACTGGTGACTGATAGTATTACTGCCAGAAGAGGACAATAGAGACAATTCAAACTGATCGCGGGGGAGTGTGTCGTTCGAGACTAACGCTAATGACTTAATCACTGTCATATGAAGATTCTAAACTTATAATGGCTTACGTCACAGTATCTCGTTAGATTGTAAACATTTTCGTTGTGAGCGGAAGCAGATCGAAAAGCCACCGGGTAACTATACATTTGATATTTAAGACCTTGTTTCTGCTTTGTAATTATTACTTATGAGAACGTCCATATTTCTTAGCTTTCGAACACACTTCTCCTCACCTACACTACTGAATAAAATGGAACTGTGATAAGCTTGTGTTTGAAACCGATGGTGTTAAAGGACCTTGAAGAACGAAACATGTTTCACCATAGGGACCTCGATGAAATATCCACACGTTGTTGAAATTTTTTTCTGGTAAATGTTGCAATTTCCACTAACTTCTGCTTGGCACCGGCGGCGATATGCTTTGCAATATTCACAGAAGTAGTGCTTGACAATTTCCCCTTTTGCTTGGCTAGCAAAATCTAGCAATTTCCTGACTGCTAATTTACAGTTGTTAGGCTGGGGACAATGTGCTTCAATAACTACTAACAAATCATTAAATGCCTCATGAGTAAGTTTGTGCTTTGAAGCGAATGACAACAACAAAAATACACTTGAAGTTGTTGTTATAGGAGCATCTGAATAGAGCAGATCACTGGCACTTTGAGCACACGCATCATCTAGAGATTCACTGTCCAATCACTGTCATGCAGATCGAAGAATCATCCGAGGCATTGTCGTCATCCTTAACAAACCGGTCAAATGTTGGAAATTGCGCATCTTCACCCGTCGTCCCGTCAGTTTGCATGTCCTCTAATTCTTCACATGGGGTTCCCTTGCTTTCCTGCTCAGAACTGAACCACTGTGTTTCCTTTTCAAAACTATTTCTTTCATCATTTTGATGGAGTGCAAAGCTGCTAACACTTGAGCCATCAAGATCAGCGCTGAGATCAGTCGAGTTGATCATGAAGTCTTCAAAGGAGACTTCCACGTCCTCCTTTTCACAAAGTCTGTGACAATTTTTGGAAGAAATCGGCATCACATTGTTCTTTGTTGGATTTTCGTGCTTCTTTACTCTTTGTCTCATGGCTCCTCTTGCTGCAGAAGATTCAAAGGGGTTAAAATGGCGAACATATTTTTGGTAACGTTTCTTTCGTTCCGCCATATTGCTGGACGCACAACTCGGTTCTAAAACGAGATGAACTGGTGACTATTGATTCGCCTCAAGTGGTATCGTAATAACCAATCACGCGTGGACTTTTATTTGCTTGTCACCCGTGAAGCGTGTCGTTTTCAAATATTTCACACATTCCAGTTGATGTCTAAGCGAGAACTTCGTGAGTTTCATTCAGACATTATTTTAGTCAAAAATGGCGATGTCTGGGCGTACTTCAAGAACCAGAAACATTCCTGCACGACTCAGAGAAGGTAGGCGGTGAATTATGTGATAAACTTTGGCATGTTTTCAATATTTCCATGCAGGCTTGCTCAATCGAGCGATCAAGAAGTTAGAGATCACGGATTGATCTTGAGCTTCTGTAAACGTTTAAGTGCCTTGGTAAACCGCATGGTTAGGTTTAGAAATATTTTATCGACTGAAAAGTACTTAAGGAAAATTGTGATTGAAAAAGAAATATCACAAGAGTACACAAACGAAATGTATAGTGAGCTATGCAAGTGAGCGGAAACATTGTACCTTCGAATTACTGATGGCTTTAAATGTTGAAGGGGCTCTTACAGAGAAATGCGAGACTGTAACAACTCACATAAACCATTGAATGTTAGAAGAAGGACATCAAATTATTTTTGGCGGAAAGAGTCCATGCCTTTGACAGTGACGTCTTTAAGATGACATGTAACAGAGGCAAGTCACAGATCTCTGTTTGGCTAGATTGCAGAATACCCCGCCCACTTATTTGCATCTCATTGAATAAGAAAAGCAACTATTGTTATAAACCTTGTTCTTCAAAGCACACCGACATATGTAAATGGCTGGGCCAGGTATTCTTTAATCGCTCCTTCAAGACTATATAAAAGGACTTAAACAAAACACAGGAAAGCCAAGAAGGGGCATGGCTGGACAAAACTGAAGAGGATTGAGATGGATTGCATTTGGGTAAATTTGACAAACGTCGGCCAACCTTTTTTCAAATTATGCCAGTTTATATCAAAGTATTATCAAATTATTATTTGCATCTCATTGAATAATAATAGCAACTATTGTTATATACCTCGTTCTTTAAAGCACAGTGACATATGTAAATGGCTGGGCCGGGTATTCTGCAATCGCTCCTTCAAGACTATAGAAGAACTTAAACAAAACACAGGAAAGCCAAGAAGGGGCATGGCTGGCAACCCCTTCCTCGCTTACAACATGGCCAAGGAACTTAACCCTGTGCCGGAAGAGTTCACACTTCTTTGGGTTTAACTTCAGGTTGGCCACCCTTAGCCGTGAGAAGATTCGAGTCAAACGTTGTAGCTCCAGTTCAAAGGTTTTCGCGTGTGCAATCATGTCATCTAGATAGACCAAACACCTCAGGTCGCCAAGGATATTGTCCATCAATCGCTCAAAAGTCGTGGGTGTGTTACATAGACCAAAAGCCATCACATTGAACTGCCAAAGCCCATTACCTGCAGTGAAGGCAGTTTTCTCACGGTCCTGCTCTTCTACCTCCACTTGCCAGTACCCACTTTTGAGGTCTAGGGTGGAGAATCAGCTTGAACCAGATAATGCATCAAGGGTTGTGTCTACCCGTGGTAAAGGGTAAGAGTACTTCTTGGTCAGTTCGTTTAATTTTCGGTAGTCCACACAAAACTGGGTACCGCCATCCTTTTTCTTCACCAGGACCACCGGTGAAGCCCATGGGCTGGCAGAGGGTTCAATTATGCCTTGTGCATGCATCTCCTCAACAGCTTTGAATGCCTCCTCTCGCTGTGCAAATGGCAGCCTCCTAGGGTGTTGACGGACAGGGGAAGCATCGCCAGTATTGATTTTATGTTTTGTAACTCCTGTCCGACCGAGATCATGAGGTCCTCTAGAGAAGATGTCTTGGAATTCTAGCAAAAGGTTGCACAATTGATGCTGTTGGTCGTCAGTCAACCCATTAGCGCTTCGAAGGTAGAGATCTTTGAGATGCTCTGGTAGGCCCTCGTCCGGACTAATAGGCTCGCGATGGAAGTCAGTGCTAGGGTGAACTATGCTCTCTACAGGTTCATAAGTAGCCACTTCTATACCAGAGGTAATCTGTCTTGGCTCATTGGTTAGGTTGACCATCCTCAATGGAATGTAGTCATGCTGAGCATCCACTAATGTTTTTCCGACCATAACACCGGGCGGGAGTGTGGTGGCAGGTGATGGCCCTACTGTTCCCCAGGGTTCACCATATGGCTCACCAACAATTTTAGCGGGTACCAGTATTTCACTGTAAGGAGAGATCACAGTGTCTTCCAAAGCCACCACCTGGCGGCAGCGAGCTACTTGGAAAGCCAATGGCTTATGAAGAGGCCCCTCCTCTACACCAATGCGTAGACTACCCACTCCAGCATCCACAGAACAACCATGAGCCATAAAGAAAGTCTAGGCCAAGTATAAACTTGTCTGAAATATAGGCCAACTAGGGCTACATGTGAGACCTCTGCACCACCAATTTTAACTTTAAGCTGGAGCTTTCCATGCACTGTAGCAGTTTCTCTTGTAGCGGTTTTAAGGACACTGGTCGTGGATTTTGATCGGACATCACGTCCCCAGGGTGGGGAATTTTGGCATGGTCACCATCTTGGATAACGGGGAGAGTCTGGAAATGAGCCGCCATCTTGGAAAGTACCCAGAAGGCATTTGGATGAATTTCCCGCGTTCGTGGAAAAATGGCTGAGCGAAAGGTGAGTAGATATTTGCTTTCTAAGCCAAAACGTTTCGATTTTAATGGCCGTAGCTATAGATTTAATATTGATGTTACAATCTTAAGGAAATACCAATTTTTATTGGTATTGCTGTGTCCTTCAGTATAAAGTTCATTTACTTTTAAATTTCTTTTAAAACTTTGCTTTATTATTCTGTATTTGGTAGAGAAGAAGGAACCTTGTATGTATGACTGAAAATGTCAGTACACTTAATAATAATAATAATAATAATAATAATAATAATAATAATAATAATAATAATAATAATAACTTTATTTAAGTGTCAGTGTATTTAGCACTATTGTGCTAACTGGGGACACTGTAAATAAATAACCAAACATTGTAAATACAACATAAACTGTTAAGAGTCCCAACTGGCGGGAGGCGGTCTAGTTGGCTATTTACAAGAGCAGCCGAGAAGTTGAACTCAGGGCTACCGAGAACAACATCAGCTAGTGGTCAGAACGGGATTTGAACCCGCGACCTATGGATTTCAAGTCCGACGCTCTAACCACTCGGCCACGCTGCCTCCACTGAGACAGAGAGCTAAATGATGCAATTTATTTTCTGCTAATAGCAACACCTGAATCCCATATGAAAAAGACTGAAAGGAATTCTGGACAATTTCAAGCTACAATCACAAAGGACTTCAAAGTTGGTCCTGTAGCTGAGGTATTAATATGTGATTTGTAACATATTTTTATTACGAATAATTTTATTTCAAATCTTATTATGAAAGAGAGAGCTAATGCAAAATTGCGTTTCTATTGGTTAGGGTGACTGTTCTACAAGTGAGGAAATTCCAGATGCAAAGATATACAGTTGTGAAAAGCTAAAGCCCTATGAAGTAGCTGTAAATTGTGCTGCTGAAGAACTTGCGAGACAGAACCCGTATTTGTTGACGAATAGAGGTAAATCTAGTTTTTGTTGATCATTAATCAGTAACCTGGTACAAAAAGGAAAGCATTCTAATTATTAAACCAATGTTTATTTATACACTAACTGTCAGTTACTGCTTTTGTTTAATAATCACGTATCACATCAAAAGAAAATCTGGCAATCCTTTGTCCGACCCATATCCCATGTAGATCATGCGCTGCCATTGTACATTATCTCAAAGATATATATTATTTTCGTTATGCAATGTGAAACAGCTACTTTATATTAAAAGTTAAGACTTAACTTCTTATATTGTTTGACACTTTGTTAAAAAGTAGTGGTAGTGGGAGGCTGGGGATAAGTTTAATCCCTTGTAGGATTGTTATTGTTTTCAAGAGCACCTGTTCACCTACCTTATTTTCATGTTGTACCTAGGAAAACTATTTCAGCAAGCACGAAGCAAAGTGAAAGATGATGGCTACAAGTTCAAAAAGGGATTTTCCAGATCATCACAACAATCATGTTCAAGTGATGATGGACAGAAAGAAGAGAAGCAGTTAAAGAGGAAAAACATGTTGACTGAAGAGAGAAGAGCGACAATTGCTGCCAACCAAGCTTTGCTGAAATCAACTGAAGACCATATCCGTATAAAACAATTAAGAATCAATAAACTTAAGAACTCGAATGACGTTAAAAAGTGCGATGAAGTTAGTTCTGAGTTGAGAGAATTGTTAAAAGAAAAGAGTAGGATTGAAAGCCGGTTAGCAGTGTTAAACAGAAAGGACAGCAAATCGCAATGGTACAAAAAAAGTCTAAAAGGAACAAAACCAGTGCTGTTACAACTGAAGAGTACATAAGGTCCCACCGTACTCTTCCTGAATTGTTGGAACGACAACAAAGTGCAAGCTCAAGTAAAGATTCTGATGAATCAGGAGATACCTTAATAGTAGAAGATAGCAGTCCTGAAAGTCAGCCTGACTCTCAGATGCCGACCCTCCTTGTAGAAACGCCCAGTAACTCCCCAGTGGGTGCTAGTGAAACACCAGACTGCACACAGGATTTTTAGATAGCCCCTCTCATTCTACATGCACATTGAGAGGGGATGAAGTCAGTATTTACCTTAGAGAAGAGAGAACAAAGTCATTGTCAAAGCATCTGAGAGTGAGAGATGACATTCACGTTTCCAGTTTTGAAGGATTGTCTCTAAAGCAGTACAAAGATGTTTGTTTGTTTGTTTGTTTGTAAAAAGGAACACAGTCAGCCTTGTGCAACCTGTGAAGGAATGATTAAAGTTGTTGATAAAGTGTTGGCATGTGGCTTTATACCTTTGAAATCCGCTTTCATGCTTTCTAGTCCTGGCGTTTCTTACAAGGCCTCATTCGCAAGACGGAAGCTTCTATGCATGCCCATGGCCTGCTTAGGTGTTGGAGATATGAAGCAAGGCTCGTACAGCTACTACCTTGTTGAAAAACAAAACACTGTTGATTATCAAATATTTCAGACACTGCTCACAAAGTCTGTGGCCAATTCATGTACTCACGAAGTTAAGTTGTCTAAAGAGGAATTGACAGACCTTCTTCGCCTTGCTGAGTCAGAATCTGAAAAAGAGATGCTGAGATATGTTGCAGTGAAAGCAGCTGGTTTGTCAAACACTAAGGCAAAGGAAGTGTATGGAATAGGTGACTTTCAAAACCGCAAAGAAAGACTTGAGGACGCTCTAACACATGCAAAAGCAATCAGAGAGTCAGTCGAGAAGATTGCCCGCTTGAAAGATAAAGGTCTCCTTGCTTCCTTAGGTTTTGAATTTGATACTGAAAGTGACCCTAGTGACACAGAAAGTGAAAGTGATCCAGATGACCAAATGTCTCAAAACGAGGAGCCCTCTGCTAACAACAACTCACTACTGAGTGATAGCGCAAAGCAGTCCAACACAGAATCAGATGGCCAGTACCAGTCGAATCAATATTCAAGCATGCATAAGCCCCAAGAGTTTCAGCTAGATGAAAACAGTGATGAATGTTTTAAGCACCAATCTGAGACTAGTGAAATATACATGAACTCACACCAAGTTTTAGACATCCTTAAGTCATGTTCTTTTAACTGGTTTGCATTTGTGATGGCCTTGAAGTCAAAACTCACAGACATTACTGATGAAGCATCAAACCAGCTGCTTCTTGATTTTGGTGGCCAGCTATCTTTCATGGATCTAGACGAAAGCGACCTTAATATTGCTGAACAATCTCGCCAGGCCTTTCTGCTCTCTGAAAGAAAAAAAAGCATCAACAATGAAGAAGGCATAGTTTTGTCAGAGTCTGACAGTAGTGATCAAGAGATGAGGAATCAAGGCATAAACAACATTCTTGGAAAAAGTGGTAGAGAGATAGTCAAAAAGCAAAGAGAGGCAATCCACCGGAAAGCTGTGAGGGACGCAAGAGAAAGATAATGGAACAACGGTTTCTGAAGAAAAAGCGAAGCAAAAAGGTGTCACGGATTTTAACTGAAATACCAGAAATTGGTAAAGAAATTGAGAACTTTGTCATGGAGTGTGGTGCTGGTGCTGATGCCTGGCGAAGAACAGGGGTAATTACTTTCGATGGGAACAGAAAGATGCAGAAGAAGCCAACAATCAAACGTGTAAAAGAACACCTTGAAGAAAAATTCAAGATTAAAATTTCCTATGGTTCTGTGGTCCAACTTTGTATTGCAAGGAATAGAAGAAGAAGATCTGCTTCAAGGTACAAAGGTGTGGCTAAGGTTCTTCAAAAAAGAGCAAGGAAGGGTTTTACTTTGAAGTTTAATCCTGACGAACACTGGAGTGCTGCATTTTATCAATCTCTAAATGACCAACAGTTTCGTGATGGTGAGAAAGTTTTAAATCTTGGAAGAGACGATCAAGCAGGATTTCGTTTAGACACCATGACCACCAACAAATTGCATGGAACACTTTCTGTTAAAGGTCACGAGTCACTCACCACTAGAACAGACTATGTAAATGGCTATCCTTCAACACTCCAAGTGACAAGCTACAATTTCCCTGAAACGGAAAATACTGCAGAACGTTGTGTCGGTGTTGTCAAGGCTCGCCCCCTGCATGAAAAGAATGCAGCACAACATCTTTCTGATTTGGAACTACTGTCCACTAAAGAGATCTTAAAGCCAGTGTTTTTTAAAACAGGATCAGACGAACCCAAAGAGGTTGAATTCGTAAGAGTTGATGGAGGTCAAGAGGAGGGCCCATCTCACTGCGAAGTGAAGTATTGGTGGACAGTACATCACCTGAGAGCTCAAACCGTTGCTACAATGGTTACAACCAGGAATAGTGGTGCAAGCTACAAGAATAGAGTTGAGCTTCAAAATGGGCGCTTAGCTTTGGGGCACGCGAATCTGTTCATACCGTCAACCTTGAATGGAAGTTGCTTGAAAGATGACAGAAAGGTGAACGAAACTAAACTGAAGGAGAATCTTTCATCTGCGATTGATGTTTATATGAGCCTTGTGGATGGCACACCTTGTGCCTCCACCGAGATCAACTTGTTCCGTGTTGCTGACAGCGCAGCATATCAGAATGAGAACAAGTTGGTGAAAGTGCTCCTCAAAGGATCTAAAGAGGCAAAAGAAAAATTACAAAAGGATCATCCCGACATGCACGGTAAGATCAGTGCAGTTTTGGACCTTCAGAGCAGGCATTTGTTCCCAGGTGTTCCCAGTAAGTATGTTTTGTATTTACGCTGCTGCTACGAAAAGAACTGCATACATCCACGGTGCAAACAGGGGCGTCCTGAAGTAGAAGCTGCTTGGTATCCTGGTGGTCCACCTCTTTCTTTTCTTCCACTTCCAGCGGTAGATCCAGAGCGCTCATATGGATCAAGTGATTGCTCTCAGTGCAAGGGTGTGTGTAGTGGTCATTATTTGAAACCAGAACAATTGAGAGAGGCCTTCAGGAGTGGTACATACATTGCTTCCAAGCCTCCATCGATTGTGTTGTTATCCAAAATGACGAAATTGAAGTACGAAATGCCTGATGAAAATGGTATTCTTGAACTGGCCAAAGAAGTACTTCTTTCACCCGAAGATACACGCATGTGGTGTGAGGACTTAAGCCAAGTTCATCACAATAGGGTTAATGGAGCAAAGAAGAAAGCAAGTGCCAAACAGAAGTCAAAAGCCAAGGCCAAAGGAAAGTTGCATCCAAAGTGTAAATCACAGAGCAGCGAGGTGGATAAATGTCTTCAATGTGGTCAGGAAGATCCCCCAGGAAATGTTCAAGCAGATGATGATGGTGCTATAGATTGGATCTGCTGTGATGGCTGTAACAAGTGGTGTCGTACTTTGTGCAGTGGAGTAACCGATATTCATGAAAGTGATGATTGGTTGTGCCTTGCTTGTAGTGACAATTGGGTGGAGTGTTGACTTTAATTTTTTTAACAAATAGCACAAAAGCAGACCATTTGTTACTGTTTTTGTAATCCTTTGAGGACGTTCACACTAAAATTTTCCAACACTATTGGAACAGTTTGTTACAAATAGCAGAAAAGAAGTACACCAGATCAGTGTTTTAATACAGTGTGCTACAAACAGCAGAAAAGAAGTACACCAGTTGTCACCAGTTGCAGTTTTTTTTACAAACAGCATAAAATAAGTAAACCATTTGTTACTCTTCTGTAATGTTTTAATGCAGTTTGTTTTAATACAAACAGAAGAAAAGTAGACCATTGTTACTCTTCTGTAATGTTTTAATACAGTTTGTTACAAACAGCCGAAAAGAAGGAAAGCATTTGTTAATGTTCTGTAAAACGTTTAAGGCTTTGATACGTTTATATTTAATGCTTTCTTCTTGTGTGCAACAAGGACTAAAGGGTATATGACCTCCTTCCCTTGCCCCAGGGTGGGGGATTTTGATACTTTTGACAATTATTTTTTGCCCGGGTGTGGGGATTTTGATAATTTTTTTCAGAAAATGTCAAAATACCCACCCTATGCCCACCCCCCCCCCCCCCTCGGGCTTGACACTGATAGGTGCATAACTGCTTGGTAAGCACATCGGGTCGAACAATTGTAATGTTTGCTCCGGTGTCAACAACGATAGGGCACGGTACTCCTTCGATGTGGCCCATTACGGTTAAGCTTTCTTCCTTGTGGGTCAATGTTCCTGTTATCAGCACAACTTGTGGGGTTAAATTATCTGAGTGGTTGGCCGACCTTACCCCGTCAAGGCCGGCCTGGATTAGTTTAAAGGAGGCTGGGAGTTATGCGGTTGCATGTCTCTTGGGTTACTTCGGCGGAAATTTTGACAGTCACGTCTTCAGTGTCCCCTTTTGCCACAAGCCCAGCACAGCTGATCCCTCATCCAGGTTCCAGAATAAGATTGCATGTTTCCTTTGGGGGCTCTTATTTCCTCAAGCAGCACTTTAACCTGTGCTAGTACATCCTCTTGTTGAGATTTCTTGCCATCCAATGGCACAGTTAGGGTTTCCTCTAGTGGTGCGGTGCTCATCTCGCGAACATGAAGATCTCTTTGGCGAGAGGCAAGTCGATAGGATTCGAGCTCCATGGCCAGTTCAAGAGCAGTGTAGTACTGCAATTGCAGGCTTCCCATGTAAGAGCATAACCTTAACACAAATAATTACAAATTACGCCGAAACTCGCCATTCCAAAATACAATGGGCTTCATCAATTACAATGGCATGAACATTCGATGAACATGAAAAGATGGGCTGCAAGAGGATCCTTGAGAGAATGGTTGGAATATTAAATCTCCAGGAGGTGGTGACTGATGCTTCTAGTGTTATAATGAAGATGGTAAGAGAACTGAAAGGTAATGTGGTAAATTATTTTTTTACGATTTGAATTTCAATAGTTTGCCCCACACACTTTGATGCCACTACATGTATGTGACTGTTTTTGAATAATACCTAGACATACCACAAATGTTTACAAGCCTTGTGGCTGGAGTTCTGGCAAATTTTTATTCCAATAAACTCATTCAGATGGAACTAGCCTGCAAGGGAGGCTTGTGCAGGTGTACACAGTTTGACAACATTCCCTAGTACCAGCCTCATTTGCAGGCTAAATCCAGTTCAGAACAGAGCTACAAATCCTAAAGAATGGCTTTTACACCAGTCCAGTGTTGAATTCTATTTGTCATCTATCTTTCAACAGTTAATTTTATACAAGTCAAAATTTTTGTATGCCATTAAAGGTGAAAAGTATCAGTTTGCATTCAGAAGTGAAAGTCAACGAGGTTATATATAGTGATTCTATATGCATTGTATTATAATTTTATTCACAGGTCAGAATTGTGAAGTGCTGGAGCACTTTTTTCATTCACTCGATATATGGCACAAATCTGTCAAGCTAACAGCTAAGTTGTCTGTGGTAGGTATATTATTTTAGGTGTTATAAATTAGCAAAGGCGAGTGCTGTTCCAATAGGTAAGGCATTAATCCCACTAAAAAAGAAGACGAAAGGTTTGATTTCATGGGTTTAGGTTGGTTTATCAAATTTTGTGCACGTTGATTTTTCTGGATATTTTATTGTGCAATAGCAACCTCGTCCCCAGGACCTTTTCTTTCAGTTGTGTTAGGTGCTGAAATACCCCCAAGAACCACAGACTGTGTTGATACATGTCTGGTTGCCTTTTTTGCATCCTTGTAATCTGCGGCCTCATGGTTTCAAATGTTTCTCGCGTTTAGCAACCCGATGAAACACTCGCACTCATTTTTGAAATAGAACTTCAGTAGTTTCAGCTGTTTGTAAGCCTGTAAGCCTGTTTGTTTTGCCACGAACTATATCATCCTCGGTATCCTCACTTTCACTGGAATTGTCTTGGGCATTCTGGTGAAAATGATGCCCGAACATCCGGAAGTTTTGTTGACTTGTCGTCTGCACTGGAGTTTTTTCATCATCTGTAGATGAGTCCACATGAGCGTTAGCCAATGATGTTGGCCACCTTCCGTCAACAATTAAATTAAAATTCTTCTCCACAGATATTGGTAAGTTGTTTCTTTTAAACATTTCACTACACAATGAAGACCTTTCAAATGCTTCCGCGTCATCAGAGTTATCCTCTGCTAATTTTGGTTTCGCTCTTTGCCTCTGAGGTCTGACATACAAGCGTTTTCCATAGTCTAGTATTGGTATTCTTCTCGACATTCAAGATCGGCGGAATCTGGTAAGTTCCTAGATAATAAAGTCTGGAATGTATTGCTGAGTTATAAAATAGTAAGAGAATCCCAGAATGCAAACTATATCTTGGAAAGGTCACGGGGCTGTCACGACAATGCACTTTGACACGCAAACACGCAAAGAATATATTTTTTGGAAATATGGTGCTAGTGAAATATCTGAAGGTAGCTGTATTTGTGAAAGAACACAATATAGACATCTTGAAAACATACACAAGTAGGTTGGACGTTCAAAACTGACCACGATTAAAATGGATTTCCCTGCGGGCACTCACATGATATATTGGGGTGAATGTGGGTGCGCGAACCCGAAGCCACGAACGGGCCCAAGAACAATCAATCTGCATTTTCTTGATACAAATTTGAGGCGATTAGATAACTTACTCTTGATTGTCTTCTTAATTCGGAATATCTTTACAAGATCTAGATCTGTTGTTGCTTTTTCCACATGCTATCACGCTAAAGCTCCCCATTATACTGGATAATGTCGACCATTTTATGTACTTATTATACTCCAGACAACAATAACAAAGCAGCACTCTCAGAAAGAGACTGGTAAAACTATTTCGCGTTTTTTTGTTTTTCTCACTTTCGCGATCGTGCTCTAGAGGCCCAGATGAAGAACGAATGTGACAAAAGGCTGGTGCTTGTGATTTGAGTGATGGGTGTCATCACCTTATATGGAAATACTCTCCATAGACAGATTTCATCGCCATTTTGAAAACAAGCCGGGAACTATACAGTCCATTCAAAACGATAGTTACGTACTACCAAAACCTTTCCTCAATTTACCAACCCTGTGGCTTCCAGTGATTATTTGCAAGATCAGGAGTTCAGGTAAGCATAAATTCTGCCCATCCAATTATGAAACTACATAATCCAGGGTTTGTACTCTTTTTGGGACTAAAACTTCAAGGACTTTCCAAGGACATTCGAGGGCGCAATTCCAATTTTTCAAGCACTCCATCTAGTAAAACATTCCATTAGAATGTGATACTAGATGATCGGGTTTAAGTGATAACTGCCAGATTTGTTCAAGTGTCAGTCTTTTCTAATTCTTCCACTAAGTGAAAACGGTCAAACAGCTAAATTTCAAGGTTTTTCAAGGACCCAATGTACTTTTCACGGACTTTCAAGGCCTTTGAATTTCAAATTCAAGGACTTTCAAGGACTTTCAAGGTGCGTGCGAACCCTGATAATCACAACATCACAAACTGACATGCGTTTGGGAAAAACAGTTACCGATTCTGCTGGCTGTTTATCAATAAGCTTTGCTTAGGTAACATTCGCGTTTAATGAGTTTAATGTAAGGAGACAATCTGAATTTGTTTCAAACAGATGTTGCATATTGAAAAGCAATGCAGTTTTGGCCAGTAAAGTTCACTTACTTACAATGTATAAAAACAACATTGGATCCTTTTAGAATCAGTCTTTGGATCTCTAATAGAAGAATTGCAAGTTTAATAAATGAAATCTTACTGTGGAATACTTTGTGCTTTTATCCAGATCCCGAAGAGGAATTTGTCTTGGTCTATTTTGAAGATAAGAGGTCCTATTCTATAGTGACTCCAGGAAATGTTCGCATAGAGACTGTGATTTATTGTTTTGTATGACAAAAATGAAAGACTATGACCTGAACTGTGGTTCTATCGTTTCGTATTTTAACCGGAGGCCCTAGATTTTGCATTTGTCTACCTGTATTCTGACAGTCCATGGGAAGCAAGAGGGGGAGAAAGCCAAGACATTCATTGAACTGTTCACAAAGGGAGCGCTTTCCAGTCGCGGAACTAGCCAGAAAAAGGGCCACTCTTCGAGCAGAATACTTGTCGAGGTCCAAAGAGCTTTGTGGCCTACAGAAGCAAGTTCAGCGACTACAGAAAAAAGTAAGTCGTTGGTCTTCACTTTTATTTAATAAATGTATTCGTGGACAAAAATAATGCACTTGTGATTTCCATGAAACGCTTACCGTATTTACCCGTGTATAAGTCGACCTTTTAAGACCTAAAAATCAGCCCAAAAATTCGCCCTCGACTTATACATGGGTCAAAACTTGAGATCCAAGCGCCTGTCAAATAATTAACTTAATAATTGTCTTTCAATGTTAACAAAACTTGTAATGAATGGCAGCACGGTTTACAACGTAGGTTTGCTTAACGATCTGTTTCTCTATATCAAAGCTTTAAGTTAAAATGCATCAACATTTATCCACTAAATGTTAACCTGAATGTCATACTCACTGACTCAGTTTTGCCATAAAGAACCAATATTTTTGCTGTAAATATAGCTGTAAAGCCGCTTAGAGAAAACATCTTTCGCGCTTCAAACTTCTCTGCTTAGTAACCTGGCAGGAGATGTCTCAAGCGAGCGCGAGGACTTCTGTTTGTTACGCGCACATGTTCTGACCAATTAGGTACTGTTGTTAAGTTCTTTTGTGTTGTTTGCTTTTAGTAACTAGGCAAAGACCAATCGAAATGCTTGTTATCAACTTCCTTGTTAGCGTGTTCATCATTTCTAACAAAGTCTTGACTGCGTTACATCAACCATTTACAAAAATGTCTTCTAAGAGAGTTAAGTACACGGCGAAGTTTAAGTTGCAAGTTGTGAAGTTTGCTCAGGAATCGAACAACTGCGCAGCAAGCCGAGAGTATGGTGTGAATGAAAAGCTGGTTCGTGACTGGCGAAAGCAGGTTGAGAAACTCAAGTGCAGCAACCGAGGAAAGCGGTGCCAGTGGCCAGAACTGGAAGACAAGCTCGTCGACTGGATCGAAGATCAGCGGCAGTTTGGATACATTGTGACCCACAACATGATCCGAATAAAGGCGCTTGCAATGATTGACGACCTGAACATCACTGACTTCCAGGCATCTAACAACTGGTGTACACGATTTTTACGTCGCAACAATTTAGCTCTTTGCCAGAAGACAACGATTGCTCAGAAGCTGCCAGGAGACCTGGAGGAGAAGATTGTAAACTTCCATCGCTTTGTGCTGAACTGCAGAAGAAAGCCAACTATGAACTTGTGAACATTGGCAATATGGACGAGACTCCTGTCTGGTTCCACATGCCATCGACCAGAACAATCAACAGACGAGGAGAAAAAACCGTCTCCATAACTACAACTGGCTATGAGAAGTCCCGCTTCACTGTCGTCCTTTCCTGCCTGGCCGACGGTACAAAGTTGAAGCCAATGATCATTTTCAAACGAAAGACCAAGCCTAAAGAAAAGCTTCCGCCAGGTGTAGTTGTACATCATCATCCCAAGGGCTGGATGGACATAGACGGCATGAAGCTGTGGATTCGGAAAGTCTGGAGTTCGCGACCTGGTGATTTGCTGAGAAGGAGAAGCTTGCTCGTCTGGGATGCCTTTCGGGCCCACCTTGCCGAGCCAGTGAAACGAACGCTGCGCCAGACAAACACAGATGTCGCAGTCATACCTGGCGGGTTAACCAGCGTCCTCCAGCCACTAGATGTCTGCTTTATAAGCCATTCAAACACCGAGTCTGAGAAAGATGGACAACCTGGATGGTTGAAGGAGAGAAGAACTTGACTCCTGCTGGAAATGTGAAGGCAGCTTTGTTGACAACTGTGGCTTCATGGGTCTTAGAAGCATGGCGAGATCTACCTGAGGAGATGGTCGCACGATCGTTTAAGAAATGGGGAATTTCTAACTCTACTGATGGCACAGAGGATGACATGTTGTGGGAAGAAGAAGGTTCTGTTCAAGACGAAGAGAGTGAAGATCAGGAAAGTGAAGACGAAGACGCTTATGATGATCGCCTCACAGAAGAAGAGTGGCAAAACTTGTTTGGCACGAGTGATGATGAGAACGACTTCAAAGGCTTTTAGCAAGCAGGGATTGTGTTTGCTTACAAAACGGCTCCTTTAGGAGCCACCAAATAAAACAAAAGTCAATGACCAACTGTAAAATTGTGTTTTTATTGTTTACTTACAATGTTCTGCATGCAGTCAAATACAAAATTTACAAGTACCAGAAAGCCTCGGTCAGCAAACCACGTGTAGCTTTAGGTTTATTTCAGTTACCAGTACTCTACCAATTTCAAGGCTTGGCTACCAAGTTCCCCAACACACGCTTCGCACGTTGTTTCGAGTCGTTTTGAAAGAATCCTGCGCTTCTTTGGTGTTTTACCTGTCTTATTAAGCCACTTTTTATCTCTACATACTTAAAAAGGTTTGTTCGAAATCGTTTTGTTTGATTTTGTGAGCATTTTGAAGAAATAATCTTTTAAAACCCCGCATACACATGTGTTGCTAAAATGAGTAAAATACTTGTGTACGTGCCGTAAAAAGCTTATCAAAACTTCACGTTGAAACTTGCTGTGATTTGTTCTCATATCCATAGTAGCTGAAAGAAAGTTCCAAGAAATATAA
The DNA here is from genome assembly GCA_964020085.1 of Micromussa lordhowensis. NCBI lineage: Eukaryota > Metazoa > Cnidaria > Anthozoa > Scleractinia > Lobophylliidae > Micromussa > Micromussa lordhowensis. The sequence continues at coordinate 42,397,517 of OZ026595.1, forward strand.
GATAAGTTTTCTAAGAAATTCTTACCTGGAAATTAAGAAAATCTAGTTTTTGGCTTCAAAAATTGGGGGTCGACTTATACACGGGATCGACTAATACACGGGTAAATACGGTAACTAATTTTATAGAGCTTAATATTTGAAACATCATCACGATAAGCTGAAAATGATATAAATTATAAGCCTATTTCCTATTACCTGACTATAAAAGATTATAATTAGCCGTGTTGTTATCAGTATAAATATTCAAATCAAAGAAAAAAATGATAAAAAAGTAATGATAATTAAATCCAAGAAAAGCCCTACTAAATCTTCTGACAATGAAGACTCCATTTTTCTATTCCACAGATAGAGAAGACACAAGAAAGTTTGGATGAATTGAAATCAGACCTACCATCACAGAGAAAATCAACCTTCCATGTGACACAGAACTCATCCACTATAAGAAAAAGAAGTCCGACTCGACTCACCAGTGAAGGAGTTTTAGATTTGCCAAGAAGAAGTGCCCACAGAAGACAGCTAGAAACCCTCATTGCTGCAGCAGAGGTAAATGGAGGGTCTGCAGAGAACAGAGCTCCAGCACTTGATGGCATGTTCTCTACTTTTGTAAATATGGCAAGATTGCAGATCTGTCTAAGTTTGTTAGCTCATCAAGGAAGATGAGAAAGGCCACAGTAGCCAAAATAAAAATGCAGTGTGCAGAGTATGAAAAAAGTGAGGAAAATTTTATTCATTCCCTTTCACTGCTTTATGCAGGTGGGGTAATTAGTAAAATTAAATATCAGCAGACAAGATCATCTATGGTAATGAAAAATACAGGGAGGCATACCAAAAAGGGTTTTATGTCCAAGGAAAGAATTACTTATGGGTGGGGTATCCCAGTTTCTAAACCCCTTCCATACAGTGTTCTAATGAATAAAATTGAAGAGCTTGATATGGGAGATGTAATGTCAGTAAGGGATACTTTGTGCCATGATTTACCAGTAGCCCAACAGGTTGATGGTGTGTATAGGAACTTAGAGAATTTCCTGCTCATGCTTTGCCAATTCCATTTTGAAACTGATGAGTATAGGAAAACAAGTGACAAACTGACCTGGTTTGGTGAGAGGGAGGGAAGTTTTAAGGTTGCCATTGGAGGTGATGGAGCTCCATTTGGAAAGTGGGACCAATCAATGTCCTGGTTAGTAAGTTTTTTAAATGTGGGACCCAGGGTAGCCTCTCCCAATGACAACTGTAAGGAGGACCATGAGGTGGTGATTAGATTTATGGAAAAATTAGTAGCAGACATAGTGTTAATTTGTCACTCGTTTAAACTGGAAGAGCCGCCTCAACAAGGGAAACGAAAAGCTCCGTCTGTTGTAAACTTTACTTGTAAAGTATAGTTAACCACAAGAGCTTTATATTACTGTCGATCAATGCGTCTCAGCTACAGAAATGATAGTTCTTTATTGCATAAGTGCGTTACAAATACGCCAAGGAACTTGATATCATAAACAATGGACGTTATTAGCTATGTTGCTTTCTTATCTATATCAGCAATTAGGCTCGTGTCAACATTATCGTTCCTATCCATTGCTATTGTATCCTTACCCTATGCTATCAGTTTTTACCATCTGTTGCATATCCGGTCCATTAACAGTACTCAAGAACATGTTATGTTACACCAGTCTTTGTACTAGTAGCACGCTAGGCACGTCACTTAGTTTTCCGCTGCAAGTGTACAGTTTTTCCTTTTGTTTCACTATGATCCGTCCAGCTAGAAATCGTGGACTTCCCAAAGCAGTTAATCCAGCATCCATGGAGCTTGGCCAACTGCTGGCTTTACCGCGCCAGACCTTGGTCTTGTTAGCCTCGGCACGACATCTCGTGACGACTGGCTCAAAGGCGCGCCTCGCCGAATGCATTCACGCTTTTGAGCACACTATTCCACCAGCAACTGGCCCCATCGCAGATACTGCAGCTAATAGTGCCACTCCAACGCTTTTGTCAGTTAATGTGGATGAACAGTCTACACTACCGACCGCCTTTTCTGAAGTGCAGATCACGCAGCTACGCTCGCTCATCTTGGCATCCGTTCACAGCAAACGCGTTGGCTCGCCACAACTCTCCATTCCAGTCCAAAGTTCAGCGCTATCTCCCGCGACTACCCAACCACCGCCTCCCTCGAGGGCCATCCCAACTAGCACAATCAGTTCCGCGAACAACGCCACGGCGGTCCAAGATGGCGTTGGCTTAACTCCAACACCCGGTCCCAGTCTCCTGTCAACCAATGTGGTTGGAACGCCTGGTACTTCTGCCCCTGCCCATAATCTTCCACCTATCCCACAAAAAATACTGCAACACATTGCCAAACGTGAGTACATTGATTTTGCCGACCTTCTCTCCGATAATTTATACCCTCACCCATCACTCGCCACACAGAATCAATACAAATTAGAGGTAAACCCTCAAGATCCCGCAGCATTGGCCATAGTCCCCTCTCATCAACGCAAACGGTGGTTGGATGGTCTTCACTCTTGGCTGGAGGCCTGGAATGTTTATCTTCAGACAGTCCTACACTACTTCCCTCTCCTCGCCCCTGACCTCCTTGCATATCAGGATCAGATATTTAAGTTCAGCAGGAAGTTTAGAGCATCTGCATGGACTATGTATGACACTGCCTTCCGCTACATGGCTGCTTCCAACCCAACGTTGTCGTGGGGTAAAATAAACGACCAACTCTACAATGATATCTTTAAAGGGGAAACGCTCCCTTTCTGCATTTCCTGTCACTCTTACGGCCACCGCACCATCAGTTGTCCCACTCATTCCCAGGCTAACCAGTCCTTTCGTCGCCCTCCAGTCCACGCTCAACCATTTACCACTAGTTCAATCTCCTCCCCAGCAAGCACGCCTAAACCATCCATCACCACCTCACCAGCCACCATCTCAGCCTCTTTGCCTAACTTCACCTGCCGTGATTTCAACCGCCGTTTCTGCCGTCGCGTCAACTGCCAATTTCAGCACATCTGCAGTTACCCAGGTTGCGGGGACACCCATCCCAGTACCCAGTGCCCTAAAGGAATCTAACAATGTGCAATTCCGTCTCTCCCATCTTTCTCCATCAACCCGTTTGTATTCCCATGCTGGCTTAAGAACTTATGAATCATCCTGACCGTCAATTTGCTTCAGATCTGGTCCATGATCTTCACTTTGGCTGTCGCATTGGCTATCAAGGTCCACGCCACTGCAGAATCACCCCAAATTTAAAATCTAGTCTCCGTCACCCAGATGCAGTTTCTGA
>OZ026595.1:42405796-42406796 GCA_964020085.1 Micromussa lordhowensis
TTTCAAAATCACTATCGATACTGCTGACATAGAGTGTTCTCTCGACTTCTGATGAATAACTTTTGCATCGGTTATCTTATTACCTTACTTAGTAGAATATTCTTTTGCAAACTTTTGACAAAATTATCCTATATCTGTTAGATTTCGTCTTCAAGTATTTATGGGGCTTTTTTTGGTTGTTACGTTTAGCTAAAATGGCTAGTCCAGACAAGGAGAGTAGTGCGGCCGCCGATGGCTTCGCCATTCCATTACCTCCGGAGCCAAAGAAAAGGAAGATTACAACTAACGAAAAAGTATGTATAATTTGTTTAAATTACGTTCCCGACACTCCATTGCGAAAAGCAAAGGAATCATCCATCGAGAAATTGATAAATGTGTCAAAACAACGCTGTGATGATGAAGTGGGAACTAGGCTTCAGGAAATTGGCATCACTACCAACACTGAAGTCCACTGGCATGGTAACTGTTACGCCTCGTACACCAGCGTACAAAACATCCGTTACGCATCCTCATCTACCGACACCAAAGAATCCTATGAAGACAGCGAAGAGGCTAGTCAGGCTAGGATGTCGCGATCACGAAGAGACCCGATCGACTGGTCGAAGTGTTTTATATGCAGGAAAAAGACCTACAAGAGGTGCAGCACTTTAACAAATATCAGCACATTTGAAGCTTGTGAGAGCGTACGTTTAGCGGCAGAGGGGCAAGGTGATGACTCTATGCTTCACATCCTGCACAGTGTAAATGGTGACCTTATTGCAGCGGAAGCCAAGTACCACAAGAACTGTTTTGCCCTGTATGTGAGTAAAAGAAGTAAAGCGAATAAAGAAGACGGCAGGGAATCTGTGTACGATAAAGCCTTCCAAGTGCTAGCAAACAATATCACTGCTGGTATCGATCAAGGAAGAGCATACGACATGACGTCACTTCTCAACAGGTTTCGAGATATTCTTGCAGGGTTGCAGTCTAGTCAGACGGGCGCAGGCGGTGACCCAGCCAG
>OZ026595.1:42406996-42449496 GCA_964020085.1 Micromussa lordhowensis
ACTCAAAATTCAAGCACCATTTATTTCCATTTCCATTTTATTTTCCATTAACCACAAGAAAGATAAAAATAAATAAATAACGCAATACACTAGAAATTTAAGAGAACTTAAAGACGGCAACTTTTGAAGGCGGTAATGGTAAGGAAGCCTATATAGAAGCCAGGGGCTTATGAACTATAGGCTTCCTGACAATCTAAGGGTAAATCATACAAATTGTGGGGACAGCATGAAATATTAAAATGCATTATGTATAAAAAAAACAACAACAACAACAACAAAAGCAAAAAAAAAAATAAATAAATAAATAAACAAAAGAAAAAAGAAAAGGAAGAAAAGAAGAAAGAAGCTCAATTTTTCTGTAGGAGGAATGTTTTAAGTCTATTGCCAAACGAACGGATGCTTTCACTGTTTTGAATTTCAGGGCTTAACGAATTGAAAAACTTAGGTCCTTGAAACCGAATTGAGAAGTTTCTAATATTAGTTCGACAGGGAGGTATGTAATAATGGTTGCAGTTTCTAGTATAATGCGAATGTAACTGGCTTGCAAAAGTAAACATATTACAAAAATAATTAGGAAGTAAACCTTTTTTAAACAGATACATAAATTTACCTATCTGGTAAAAATAAATGTCAAAGAATTTCAAAATCCCGTGTTCTTTGAAAAGAGCATCAGTGTGAGAATCAAGAGAAACTTTGGAAATTATTCTTATTATCTTCTTTTGCAAATTAAAAACGCGTCTTAAATTACTCTGATAGGTTGATCCCCACACTGAGACACAATATAGTAAATAAGGATAAACTAGACTATCGTACAAACAGTGCAAGGAAGTTTTGGGAAGGCAAAAACTTGACTTGTAAATGATACCTATAGATTTTGATATTTTTCTCGAGACGCTAAGAATGTGAGGCTTCCATGATAAATGTTCATCAAGGATAACACCTAAAAATACTGTCTCTTTCACACAATCAATATTATTGTTGTCAATCTGAAGAGATAGATCAAGTGTTTGCCTCCTTTGGCGTGGTCTAAAGACCATAAAATTCGATTTTTTAAAGTTAATTGACAGCTTATTAGCTCGACACCACTGCGTTAATTTAGACATTTCAGTGTTTAGAGTTTCAGAAAGTGAATTAAAATCATTGTGAGAAAAAAAGATATTTGTGTCGTCAGCAAAAAGAATAAAGTCCACCACCTTTGACCTTAGGGAAAGGAAAGACCACGAAGAAAGAAGTTTTTGCTAAAATTGCCACGGAATTTAACTCGATTTCAGAGAAACAAGTGACGGCTGATCAATGCCTTCGAAAATGGTCCAAACTAGAGAGCAAGCAAAAGGAAATCGAAGACAATAACAAACAAACAGGAAGAGCTCGAAAATCATGGAAGTATCATGATGATATGAGTGAATGTATGGGGTCGAGTCCGAAGATCAGTCCGGGATTTACCTTTGACACCTCTTCCTCTAGTTCAAGCGGCACAAACCAGTGTGATAGGGATAATTCTGAAGATCTTTCATACGAGTCAGGTGAATCAGAAGACGAAACTGAGAGAAAAAAGAAAAAAGCAAAGCCTCCAACCAGGAAAAGGAAGAGCAATTCATCTGCAGCTGAAATGCTGCAATTCCTTCGTTCTTACAGTGAGAAGAGGGAAAAAGTGGAGGAAGAGAAATTAGCTTTAATGAAAAGTATGAAAGATGAGAAAAAAGAGTTTTATTCCCAATTCCTGGAATTGCTTAAAAATAAATAAGCACTACCTGTAGCAAATTTCTTTCAAGTTTACTATTGAAATTGAAAATTTCTTACAAGGCACAGGTCATTGCTGTGTTTTAAATTTAAACACTGATAAAGTTATGCATGTCAAAGTTTTCCTCTGCAAGTCTTAATTTGTTATTTAAAACATTTATTTGAAGACTTTTGTTTAGTTTCTATTATTATCCAGAGCATTATTTTTTAAACAAAGTTGTTCTACTGTGGCATGTTGTGTTTTTCAAAGTTTTAATATTGCAAACATTTGAATCAATTAATAAGTAATATGCTATATTCGTGTATTACTACTAAGATTACAAATATCAATGACTTTAATTTACTTGACATAGAGAATAGATAATTAAATTTGACATTTCATTATCTGATGTCCCATATTTAATATCACCACACAGTCACAGCCCTGTAAGGATCAACTTATTGATCAGGTAAAAGGGGGATGATTGGTGATATTCAGAAGTGGGTAGGGGGGCAAATGACTTAGCTTTAAAAGAAAGGGAGGCACAACTCTGCATTGCATTATTTTATGATACTCATACAGCTGGGTAAAATTTCATGAAATTGAGTTTTCTGAAAAGTATCTGTCAAACCACTCTAGTTAGGGCAGGAGTGGATTTACACTTGTTCACTTTCCCCTAGCACCTCCCCTCTCCTATAGCTGGTTAAATGATGGTTCCTTTAAATGCGGTTTGCATATATAACAGCCTTCAAATCATTTCTCTTCTGTTGGGCTAATCTGTCATTTCGTCCAGCAACACCATTGTCATTGCCATTGTCATTTTCATCATCATCCTCATTGTCAAGCATGTAACCTTCATCAAGGTCAAAATGTAGAAGGCAAACATTGTGGAGAACACAGGCACCAATGATAAGGAGGACTATCAGTTTTTGATTAAGATGGTCAAGATGTTGTAGCTTTCGCCACCTTCCCTTGAGAAGCCTGATTGATCTCTCCACAGTCTGCCTGTTAGATGACAGAACAGAATTGAAAAAGGTTTCTTCAGCAGTGAGATGACCATTATCTCTGTATGGTGTAATAAGCCAAGTTTGTAGCGGATATCCACCACCACCCAGCAAATGTGTATTGCCCGGAAACTTGTTGGCAGTTGTGTTAGACACAGCAGAGTTGCGTAGCACCCTCGAGTCATGCACAGAGCCTGGCCATCCCGCTACAACATCAGTGAAAACCATGTTTTCATCACAGATAACTTGCACATTTATTGAATGAATTTTTTTCGATTAATGTATGCATCTGGCTCTTCTACAGGGGCTCTAATGCTGATATGTGTGCCATCTATAAGGCCAACCACACCAGGGAATCCCCCTTCTTCAAATGCAGCCCTGATTATACGCATCCGTTGCTCTAAAAAATGAAGCAAATATGTAAATAACAGGCACAACTCAACTCTGCATATATATCAAACCGTGGAGAAAGGGTGATTGTGTGATACACGTGAGCTGAAAGAATGTATGTGCAGGAGGCTTCAAAAGTAAAAACCTTCATAATAACAAAAATGTCGGAAAGAAAAAGAGATTCTAGAAACAGAAACAAACAAATAAAATCCAAAGATAGAAACATGTACCATTTGGCCACTTGATGTACTCTGCGCTGATATCCGCTTATCCACACTGCTCATGGTGATATTAAACCTATCAGCGACGAGTCTGGTAGGTTCTTGATTTGCCATTGACCATAAAAATGCCAACACTTGTTTGACAGGAGGAATAGGCAGCCTCCCTCTGGTATTTCTAGCAGGAATCTTTCCTGTGTTCATAATTTCTCTTCACAAGATCTCGCAAGTGCCTCAAGTCATTCAAAAATGACTGCGAAATTCACTTGGTGCGTAGCTGGGAACTGTTACCTCAAAATAATCTTGTATTCTGTTTAGATCGCGTCTCATGAAACAGCTCACGGCACTTAAGATCATAAGGTCATCTTCGTCCTCGAAAAGTTCGTTTTTCTAGGTCAAAATCTTCAGTTAGCTCATGTACTAAAATGAAGCTTTGGTCCGCCATATTGTCAAATTTCCCGCCGTGGAACGCAGACCTGTTTCCGGTTCCGGTTAGAGCGGGACGAAACGCCCGATGGATAAATGGTAAGCTCAATCTCATCTGGTTGGTTCCATGAATTCGGAAAATCCCTTACCTTTAAGCCACGGTTACACCAATCGGATTTTTCTTACAAATGGTAAGCACCCATTATCTCTAGAGAGGGGTCCCAGGGGCAAAATGGTTTCGTCAAAATCCGTAAACAGTCGTTGTTAGGGGCGTTGCTATGGCCAAAAATTAGACATATTAGTTTTTTGCAAATTTCTCGTACAAATGACTTTTTCTGATCAAAAACACCCAGGAACAGTGCAAAGGAATGGTTAAAGAGTCTATTTGTGACGGTTTCAAAAAATCGACCTGGTACGCAAAATATGCGATTTTTAGGGTATAAGACCACCTTATCAATCAGAATTGCGAACGGAGCCAACTCACACTTTGAACATGAAACATCAAACATGAAATGGTTCTTCGAAAACGTTTAATAACTCGATAACAACTACGTAAAGGTTTAATAATAACGAACAATCATCATTGTAAATGGTGGCCATTTTGAAATTTAATATGCGATGCGAGAGCGAGATCTGGGGCGACCGGAAAATCACGAGATAAGTGTATACAATTATGTCACGCACGGCGATAACTTCGAAATTCAAAATGCGCTGGTTTCCAAACGAAGGACGCTACTGATCTGGAAAGTTGTCAACGGGTATAAATCTAGTGCCTCTTATGTCTGCTGAGGATAAAACCATTAGTGGCTCTTTACCTTGCACACCCTCTTTAGAAACGCAGCCCGTATTCCCCTCTTGTTTAACTAAAAACTACAAAAGACAGACTGATAAACTGTTGATCATGACTTTGATGGATTTGTGGCTCCTAGAAAAGCCGTTTTGTTTTAGTTGACCAAGTGCTACAATGTCAGAAGCTTGCATGTTCTGCAGACTTCTCTCCGTTCTCGTAACGGTCCCATAAGGCAAAGATTTTGGATTGCAGCTGTCGGCACGTCTTTCGCTGGATACGGCAAAGCTTTTTATCGGTAACCAATCTGATCTGCAGAGATGTAAGTCGGCTCTCCTCGTGGAGCAACATGATCAGCATATAGAGTGGCAGCTGACTCTTCCCTTGGGTGCATCTGTTGAGGCCATAGTTGTTGGTTCGGACTGCTTAAAGGTAAACGCTCCAGGATGCGGGCGGCCAGGTGGTGCAAGTGATCCAGGTGTTTTCAACGTACTCGGCCAACTCCTGTAAAGGTCTAGAAGCTGCCTTTCGTTTCAGCTTTCTGAAAGCGGGTGAAATCTGATCCTCTGGAAGGAAGGGTAGGGCCATAATCTCTCGGATCCAGGTATGTGTGCCCTGGTCTCTGCTGTAAGAGGTCTGAAGGCCAAGTTCTTGAACCTTAAATACAAGAGAGAAAAATCGTAAGAACCCTACAACAAAAACTGATGTCCAATGTACACGTTAAGTGCTTTACAAATTGATCCGTTTTCGATCAACAGAGAAATCACGTCAGTAGTCTAAACACTGAAATAGATGACATGAATTTGCATTTTGCTGTAGATTCTAGAATGTTCTTTGTTTTGTTTTTTTCACATTTCTGGGGATTATGTGATCTACTCATTAGTACTTTGCTTGTCATCGTTATGCATAGTGTGGTTTTCAGTGCTTGTCTCTGCCGCAGGTGATTGGTTGCTTTCACTAAATTGATCCGTTTGGGCAAACTGGGGCATGGGTCATCGCTCAACTCTTCTAGCAACACCTCGTTCACGATTGCGATGGCTGGCTTGGATATGTCGGCCATGGCTTCCCTTTTGGCTCTGGCTGTTATTCGGGCTGTCAGGCCAGCCCCAACTTGTCCCGGGTGATTGTGCGGTTGAGGGCCCTGAATAAATTCTCCGTCCCCACTTTGAATAACAGTTGCTCTGCACCGGTTAGCCTGAATAAATAAAAATGGAGATTGAAAAGAAGTATTACCTTAGGTCGAACGGTGCACTGCCAGTCAGTTTTGTTCCCGCGACGCCTCTTGACGTTGTAGGTGAAGCCACGGTTGTCCACAAGTTTGTTTCTAACTCGCTTTGTGGAATCTTCCTCAATCTCGAACTGGACACTGAAGCTAAACAGCTCCTCGTCTGCTGGAGAGGGTTTGGCTATTGAAGATTCATCGCCGGCGGGCATGGCGTTAATTGAAGTCTCCTAAGATCAAGAAAAATATGCCGATTAGTTAGAACAAGAAAATCATGGGAAACTTCGTTATAGGGGTTGTTGTTTAGACGTAGGTAGATTTGATAGTATTAACGTACCATGGTCTCCTCTTCTGCTGGAGAGGGTTCGGCTATGGAAGATTCATCGCCGGCGGGCATGACGTTAATTGAAGTCTCCTAAGATCAAGAAAGAAAAGATGATAATGAGTGTCGAAGCGATGAACCAAATAAACCAGAGAGAGAGACATGAGTTTAGAACATCGTGTTATCAACACACTTGAAGAACTAGAAGTAATATACAAAAATAACAACAGCGTGCAAATTACTTATACGAACGTATTCTCACACCTTCGTTCACGTGACCGGAAACTGCGAATATTTTCGAAACCGGAACTGAATATTACATCCCCTGTTTTCCAAAAAAAAAAAACAAAGCTACTCTGAACCTTAAGTTAACATTCGCAACAATAACTGAGGTAAGCGGCTTGCTAAACAACAACGAAATAAGAGAAAAAATGAAAACCGATCAGCACAGTTCTACAGTTTTAAATGTAAACGATTAGCACAGTTCTAAAGTTTTAAATGTCCATCCTGGAAGGTGCCTTGACCACTCTTCCACTGCGTGTTACATACCGACTTCCTGTACTTTGGGCTGAGGCGACTGGGTGAGCTGCTCCAGGGGTTGGACTGTCGGGTTGAGCAACCGGTGATGGTGGTCTTGTGCTGCTCTTAGGGTTAGGTTGGCTCGGTATGCTAATAGGAAGATCAATTCCCGCAGAGGAACTGCAAACTTGATTGCTTTTAAGGTCAAACTCGACCTGCTTGGGCCCAGGTTGAGGCACTTGACGTATATGAGATCGGTTACGACGTAACTCCTTTCCACTTGGTGTGGACACTATGTAAGACCGAGGGGCTTCCCTGGCCTTATCCAGTAGAATAGCTGGCTTCCATTCCAGTGTCTTGGGGTTCTGAATGGTCACTTGCTGTCCTGGGACAAGACTGGGTAAGGCAGTGGCGTGCTGATCATGGTAATACTTCTGTTGTGCCTGTCACTCTTGCAGTCTGCCGATGACGTTATGATGGGTGTGGTCACTTAGGATTTTCCAGGGTAGATTGTCCTGCACCTGTCTTCCGAGCAGCAGTTCTGCTGGGGATGGCAACTTGCTGTCGACTGGAGTTGCTCGAAGAAATGGAAGGGCTATGTTTGGGTCTGAGTTAGACCTCTTGGCTTTCTTCAGGGCTCCTTTTATGCTTTTGACTTGGCTCTCAATGAATCCGTTACTACGTGGGTAGTTGGGAGAACTCGTCACGTGACTGAAACCATACTCCTCTGCAAACTGACGGTAACACCCTTGGAAGTGGGGCCCATTATCTGATCTCACGATTCTTGGAATTCCTTGTTCGCTTGGTTAAATCTGCTACAACCTTGCTAGTGCTGTTGCCCTTGGGAATTTTCCTGACAAACGGATACTTAGTGTGGTAATCCGCAATCAAAAGAAATTCATCATCGTCAACGTAAAAGATGTCATTTCCTACTGTGTGCCATGGCCTTGCTGGTACTTCGGTTTGTATCAGAGGTTCCCTTGCTTCTTTAGGCTGGAGTTCCTGACAAATTGTGCATGACTTAGTCATTTCTTCGATATCAATGTTCAGGTTCCTCCAAAACACTGACGTTTGTGCCCTTAGCTTGGTCTTCTCTATACCTTGGTGGCTGGCATGCAGTTTGGATAGGATTTCTCCCTGGAGGGCCTTCGGAACAACAATTCGGTGACCTTTGAAGATTAGGCTGTCTTCGGTGGACACTTCTTCGCGAAAAGTCCAGTAAGGTCGTAACAGTGAAGGCAGTTCCCTTGCTGTGGTGGGCCAGCCATTCTAAACAACTTCCTTGAGGGCAGAAAGCTCCGGGTCTTTCGCTGTTTTTGCTGGGATCCTTTGCACTCGCTTGAGAATCGCGGGCAAACATCATGAATCTCCACATTTAGATCAGGGATTGGTATCTCCTCTTCAGGTGAGAGCCTCGAGAGAGCATCGGCTACCAGCACTTGTTTGCCTGGTCGATACTTAAAAGTGACGTCATATGGCTGCAAGCGTAGAGGCATTCTCTGCAGTCTCGGGGGTGCGGACATCAAGTTTTTCAGCTGGATAGCCTCCAGAGGTTTGTGGTCGGCCATATAGGTAGGTGTGGAAACGCTCACATCCATAGACCACAGCTAGGAGCTCTCGCTCAATGTTAGCATAACGTGACTCAGTGTCCGTTAAGGCTTTGCTGGCAAAGGCGATTGGCTTTTTATCCTGCAGTAAGGCAGCTCCAAGACCTGTCGAAGAAGCATCAACTTGGAGGGTGACTTCTTTGGTTGGATCATAGTATGCCAGTGCAGCTTCTGCATTGATGGCATTCTTAATTGCATCGAAAGCTTGCTGATGGGCGGAGTTCCAGTCAAAAAGACTATTCTCCTTAACTAGCTCTCGAAGTGGGGCTGTCAGGGTGCTGAGGCCAGAAATGAATGGACCCATGTAGGTTGCCAATCCAAGGAATGCCTGTAATTCCTGTTTGTTAGTAGGGGGTGCCATCTGCTTCAGAGCTGATACCTTGCTTGGGTCTGGCTGAACACCATCTTCACCACAAATGACACCATAGAATTTAATCTTCTTCCGTTTAATCTTGCATTTGTCCGGGTTAAGCTTCAGCCCAGTATTCCTACATCTTGTCAGCATACCATGAAGGTGATTATCGTGCTCCTGTTCTGACTTTCCAAAGATAACAATGTCATCAGCGATTCCAATAGTGCCCTCACAACCTTCAAAGGTCTGGGCTATCCTTGCTTGGAATACGTCCTGTGACATCTTGAGACCAAATGGCTTCTCAGAAATCTGTCGCGGCCAAATGGTGAATTGAAGGTGGTCAAATAGCTCGATTCTTGGTGTAGCTCAACGTTCCAATAACCACATTTTGCATCAACAATGGAGAAGTACTTGGCACCACTTAGCTTTGGGAGAATTTCGTCCAGAGTAGGGATCACGTGATGCTCTCTGGAAATAGCTTTATTTAGATCTTTAGAAATCTAGGCATATTCTCAGTTTACCATTTGACTTTCTGCGGTACACCAGACTGTTCACCCAAGCTGTCGGCTAGCATTCCTTTAACTTGGTAATAATCCCTCGGGACTCCATATCATCCAGCTCATCCTTTATGTCATCGCGCAAACTCAATGTCACGCGTCTTTGAGCATGGACAACTGGGGGTACAGACGGGTCCACGGTGATGTGAGTAGTGTAGGAAATGGGGGAACTAGGACATTTCTGGATTTTACGCATCTCAGCGTAGTTAGTGTAAAAATCTGAGTCTAAAATATATGATATAATACACTGAAACAGCGTGGTTATGCGTAGGTAGTGTAAGTAGCGTAGATATCGTAAAAATTAGACATACTATTTTACGCACAAAAATGCCTGAAATGCGTAGGATAGTGTAGGATATAGTAAAATTTAGATTGTTCTCACGATGCGTAATTTTTTAAGACTTGATAAATTTCCAACCAGCGTTCTCACCACCTAGATGTTCACAGATTTTTTTCCAAATTTTATCATGTTCATAGAGTTTTAAACGATCTTTATACAATTTTAGCTTTGGTAAAAATTCATTATATCCAAGTATTTGACAAAATTTATAAATGATATATGAATAGGAAAAGAAATTTCTTCTATTTTTACCTTTAAATAATTCAAATGGCTCCTGAATTTGTAAAAACCTCATTTTCATTTTTTCTTCCATTATAGAAGTCATTTGTAATGGAGGTATTTTTGTTATTCTATACAATATTTGGGTGGTATGATTATAATAATTTAATTTACGATGTTTTTTAAGATGTCTTTTGATATCTGATTCAGTTAACTTTTCCAAAGAATTTTCCATCCTTTCACGAATGATTTCTTTGAAAATATTATTAATAACATCTTCTGAGACTTTAAAACTTTCTTTGCCTTGGATATTGGCTAAACAGTCACAAAAATGATTATATCTTTTGTAATCATTTTCTGCGGTTTTTATAGATGATTTTTCTGGATTTGTTGAGACATTTATGCTTATTCCACAACTTAGACAAGTACTTATCCCTTCATCGACGTTCAATACTCGAAATTTTTCACATGTATAACAATAGTTATCTTCATTTATATTATTTTCACTGTATTGTAGTTCATCAGGGAAGATATTATATTTATACCTTTTATAATAAGAATTATCAACAACAAAATGTTTTGCTCTATTTTCTGTATGTAAAAAAAGTAAAATAGCATTCTTTAATAAATAACTAGTACGAAGATTTTTGATATCATTTATTTCATTTTCTAACCTTATTTGTTCAATTTGATCAATTCTAGAATAATCTTTTTTGATGGATAAATTTAGAATTTTTTTTTTTAAATCTGGTATTTTTTTTTCTTTGAGAACAATTTCTGAAATTTTTTTACGATGTAGATTGCCAATGGTCTCTTTGTTCATCATAATAATTAATATACTTTATTCTTTAAAGTAGAGTAATCTTCACTCTCACTGCTCGTTGATTCCTCACTGCTCGTTGATTCCTCACTGCTCGTCGATTCCTCATCTGAATCAGGATTATAATCACTGTCACTACTATCAGTATCATGAAGTGGGTCTTCAGTTAAAAATTTTTTAAAATTAGGGACAGGCATATATATTATGAAATATTAAAATTTCCATATGCATAACTACTGATACCATCATCTAAAATATATCTTTTATCATCAAAAGGTGATAATGATACTTTATTAATTTGGTAACTAGATATCTGATGATACTCTGACCGGATAGTTCGCATCTTATGCCTCATAGTATTACATTTTTGTAAGGTATCACGATAATCAGAGAGAGATAATTCACTCTTAATGACATTCTTCTTGACACCTTTAGCAGTCTTGTTTTCCTTGTTTTCTGTCTTGTAACTATACATTTTACTTTTTAGACCAACAAATTCAGTGATTGGATCACCAGCTGCTTCATCTTTGAATTTACCAATTACTTTTTTATTTTCTGCAAAAAAGAACTCTGACGATTTGGGATAATCACTATTGTCAAACCTTTCTTTATCTTTATATAAATCACTATAAAGATCTTCTGCTTTTATATGGTAAAATAAAGAATCAGTATCAGTAAAAAGTAACTTTGCAACAGGGTATTTTTTTCTGATATAGTTGTAATGGAAGTCATACATTAATGTTTTACTTAGATCTAGAATAGAGAATCCAACATAAGAGGGTTTATCTAAGACTAGTCTAGCCTTTTTCATTTGTACCCCAACTAAATTTTCATCAAATATTTTACTAGAAACATACATTGGTTGCCTTGTCAATTTCAATAAATGATCCGGATCAGTTTCTAATTTGATATTAGATCTTTTTCTTAGGTTTTCCATGGTTTTGCCAAAAACTGAATTATTCATTAGTTTAAAGAAGTCTTTTTCAAAACTATTCTTAGCATTTGTTCTTTTTTTTGTGTTAAAATCAATATAAGGTTTCATCCAAGGTTTCTGAGTAAATTCTAAGACTCTGTGAACCTTTTTCAACTTCATACCAAGAGATAAATAAAGCTGTAAATTTTTGTAATGTAATACATACTTTTCTTTATTCTTTAGATTAGGAACCAACTTGTGAACTCTACCACTGCTAATATTTTCTTTTTCTTTTAAATCTTTGCAATACTTTGATAACATATTATCAGTGATTAAAATCTTTTCTGGTGCTAATGGATAATCATTATGCAAATCGTGTAGCTCTTCTGGATATTCTAAATCTACTTCTAAAATGGCACCTTTTTTTGTATTATTTTTGTAATTTTCTAAGATGAAATCTTCAGAGTTAATCCATTTAAAATCTTTAGTTGGAAGTGACTGTGACATAGCCCATCCATAAAGATTATTTGCATCTAAATACATTAAATAACTACTTTCATCTTCTGGATTATAACACTTCATATACTTGTTGTTTGCAACAGCATGTCTATGAGTAATATTACTAATACCACCTCTCATTCCCTTTTCAATGAATAGTTGTTGATCTAAATCTGAAATTAAGTCTAGATTTATTTTTGTCATTCGGAGTAATGCATCCCATGATAACCCAGGTGCAGAGTAATAATGACAGGGATCTAACCTATAATACCCCAGACAAGTCTTTCTAAAGCTTTCAAATACATCTGCTAATAGTAGAACATCTGTACGCAAATATAAATCATGATAATCACCTAAGTCTTTAATTTGGAATTCACTCCATACTTGTTTTGCGTGCTCATAGTCACTCTCTGAAATATTTGTATCATTCAAAATACTATAAAAATCTTCTCTTGCTGGTAAAGACTTCTCACTGAATCGCTGGAATGAGTCCATGTAATCATAAGGGTAAACACCTTTTCGCTTTATTAATCTAAATTGATCATCATTTGGAAAAGCTTTCTTTGAATAAAAGAATGCATTATCACTTAAATTACTGCTTAGTCGATCTAAACTCTGACTCATAAATGAAAAACTGTCAATGAAAGTCAAATAATTACCTAGTCTAAAGCCAATATATTTCTCAAAATTACTTGCTATAACATCAACATTAATATTAAAATCTTGTCTTATTAAATGACCAATATTTTGCATGATAAAATGGCAGTCATAACCTTTAAGATTATGAAATATTACTGGAATTTTTAAATTTTCTGCACTAATAGACCATTTAAGATTACAATTACTATGAGCAGCACCACGATATTTACCTGTAATATGGCAGTGATCTCTAACTTTTTGTTTTGAAGGTTTATCTTTATCTTTTTCTTCATTAAATTTTCTCTCACAAATATGACATATAGTAGAATTTTGGAAATGTGTTTCATTTTTATCAGTCATAACTAATGGTTTCTGGAAATGTTCTATAACTATTTTTATACAATCTTTTACTTCACTCAACATTTTCATGATAAATTTTTCGATACAATCTTCTCCACGGTATA
This sequence comes from Micromussa lordhowensis, assembly GCA_964020085.1. Taxonomy (NCBI): domain Eukaryota; kingdom Metazoa; phylum Cnidaria; class Anthozoa; order Scleractinia; family Lobophylliidae; genus Micromussa; species Micromussa lordhowensis. The sequence goes on from OZ026595.1 coordinate 42,420,014, forward strand.
TTTCTACTGGTTTGGAATAACTATTATCATATCTACAGACTAATTTATATCCGTAACTACAAGCCTTATGACTTTGATAAGTACTAGTGTAAGATTTATCATCACTAGGTAGGCAACCGTCTATTTTTTCTGTGATTGATTCAAAATCAGCGTAAATTACGAAAGGTGCAGGTAACATTTTTTTGTGATTTTTAAAATAAATTTTTGATCCTGCCTCGGGCATCTTTATCGCTTGAGCTCCATTAAGGAGCATGCAATCTTGCTTGTGATCTTCTAGGACACTAGCAGAACTACAACAATGTAGACAACGCAAACAAAAATATTTCTTTTCTTTGTGATCATTGAATGAAAACATAAATCGATCTAAATCCTTGATGAGCACATAGTGGCTCTTGTCTCCTTCTTCAATCCATAGTAATTCCAAGTGGTCTGTAAAATTAGTTTCTGATATTCTGATAGGATAAGCTTCTCCATCATAACCAAATACACAGATATTAATCTTATTTTGCTTTTCAATCTTATAAATATCTTTTACAGTGACTGGAAAAGTGATACCAGTGTAATCTAACCGTTTGACAGATTCTCGATCTGCCTTGGTTATTCTTTCCGGATGAACTATAAGTGGATTTAAATGCCTATTATGACACCATAGGAAACATTTATTGTCTGTATTTTTGGGATTGATTAAACCCTTCATAGGGTTACGTAGTTCCTCAGGTAGTTCAATATATGATGATCCTCTTAATGGAAAGTAAGAGACAATATTAATGATATGTAATTTTACTGATTCAAATACCCAACCAGAACCTTCAGATAGCCAAACAGCTATTAACTCTAAAATTCTTTCAATACCATTATCGATAGACTCTTCTATATCTAGTCTATTGGTCACCGTAAAAGGGCCAGCGTTAAAATAAGGTTCTCTGTAAATGACACCATCCTCAGTACTCTTTGATAATCGAACCCTTAGTGTAGTATTGTATTTGAATCCCCTTTTGACTGTTAATAATTTCATTAAAAGATCAAATATTGCTCGTTTAGTACTATTTAACTGTACCCCTGGGTCATAAGTATTAATAATTGGCACTTCATAAGATTTGACATTACCTCTTAATGCATTGGATCGCTCAGTAATAGTGATGTCTTTAGGTATAAATTTCAAATTTCTTCTGAATTCTCTTATAGTTTCAGGCCTATAATATGGAGCGATTTGATCAATCACATTTTTAACCTTTCTTTGAAGTCTTGTAGGTACAGGTTTTATAGGTCTTATTATTTTTAGCCTCGGTAAAGGCACTGGAGCGGTTGGTGGTTTTGTACGTGGTTTTGGTACTGGGGCAGGTGGTCTATATTCAGTAGGTCTTAATGGTTCTGGTAAATTGACTGAGGGACTTATCTGATCATCTATTAAAGTACCTCCAAGGTATGAGTCTCTTAGTCTCCTAGCTGCAATCGAACGGATTAGTCGATTTTCAACATAATCTTCATGTTTCTTAGATCTTCGTGGTTGTGGGTTGGCAGGTGTGGCTGGTATTGGCTGACCTTGCGGACCTTTTTTTGCTTCATTAAGCTTATGAAAATCTGTCTTTAAATGCTGATATTTTCCCCCTTTTGAATATTTTTTCTTGCATATATTACAATACCAATCAGATGGTTTTGGTAATGTGTCTGCAGATATCTTTTTGTATTTAATTTTGGGTTTAATTTTAACTTTAAAATCCATCTATATATAATAATATATGTCTATTTTTTTTTTTAAATTCTTAATTTTTTATTTATTATAAATCAATTAGTGTGCAAGTAACTGGATTAGTGTATTTTAGAATGTTACGCTCATGTTTCTTTGTCTTTAGATGCATATATTTTCCTCTGTAAGTGTAATTTTTTCCATTTCCACATACATCACAGTACCATTCAGTATTTTTCAGTCTTTCATTAGTAATTTTGTTCCATTTTTCTCGTTTCAATTGTTCTTCTGTTTTTTCCATCTATATAATTATTTATAATATTCTAATTTTTTTAAATAATTTTTATAAATTTTTTAAATCCTCAGCTGGCACCCAACTGTTAAATTCGTCTGGGTAACCTTTCCATTTGACTAATGCTTTTCCTTTTGACTTTCTGATAATTTTCTCTATTCTATAGACCTCTTGATCTGTCTTTTGTAACTCTTCTCTGTAGAAAGTACCCTTAATCACTTCACCATTTAAGTCTTTTATCTTATAAGTAATAGGATTAGTGAATCTAATTTCGTCTATGATGAAAACTTCTTCAGTCCAATTAGGAGTATAGCCTTTATCAAAGGTCACCCTTTTGTATTTGCTTATTCGGACTCTATCACCTATCACAAATGCTGGTTTATCATTCTTTTTATTGTCTCTCGCTAAATCACCATATAAATTAAAATAAACTTTTCCATAGTTTTCAGGTTTTCTAGCTTGGATAGGCGTCATTCCTATTGATCTATGTCGGCTGTTGTTGTAAGATGCGAGTATTTTCGGAAGTATGTCAACGTAGACTGTATTGTTTTGCATAGTGAATCTTTTATACATTTTATCTTTGATAGTTCTATTCCATCTCTCACAAACTGCTGATTTCTCTTCGTTTTCAGTGGAATAGACCTTTATCTTATCCTTAGATAAGAGATCCAACACATTTTTGTTATAATATTCTTTTCCTTTGTCTACCCATAACATTTTAGGCTTATTAGAGAAAAATAAGCTTTCAAACGCTTTAGAGACTTCTAAACCTGTTTTTGTCTTTAGAGGTACTATCCAACCATATTTACTGAAAAGGTCTAAGACCATTAGTAGATATTTATAACCTCGATTCCATTTGCTAAGCTTTTGCATATCAACTAAGTCTGAACACCAGATGTCATCTACATTATGTGCAATGACTCTTCGCTTGGTAAAATTTCGTTTTATAGGTTTGTGTAACTCATTAGCAAGCGCTTCCCATGTGTCTAAATTTTTAGCGTTTTTTTTTTTTTTACTCCTAAACCAAGTTTTTGCTTTGTATTAATAGTGTTTCTAGCTAACCAATGGCCCCACTGTCTCTCATTCCAGGGAATTGCATCTAAAGCTCGGACCATTTTCTTGTCAGCAACATTTTTACATGATTTTACATTACCTCCCTTATCAGCACATACTGAGTAATCAACATCGTGTTGCATGGCTATAGCATCTGTCTTACCTGTTGGCTGATCATAGATTTCATAGATTTGCCCAGTATCACGATCCCATTTTACTTGTCGTTCTAAATCATTGTAAGGACCAGTATATTTGTGACCTGGAAGAGTCCAACCAGCTTTCGGTTTAGGTAACTTACCTATTGCTTTATGAATATCAAGACCCCTTCCCCTTCCCCTTCCACTGATTTTTTTAGAAAGATCATCTGCCAGTGAGTCAATTGCTCTATTCAAATACCTTTTACCAATGCCTTTAACTTTGTCTTTTACATAGTCAGATTTTATTGCTCTACTAGCTCCCCTTTTACCTAGGTTGTACAATCCTTTTGCACCAGCAGCCAACCCTTTGACAATTAGTTCATCAAAACCGCTTCCTTGCATTTCCGCTTTAGATATAAAACGAAATTTTGTAATTCCACATTCAGCACAAATACATCGCATTGCATTTCTACCATTTTTTGTAATTACAAAAGTTTCAGAATTAGGTATACATTCTGTCCTTTTTCTTTGTCGAACGCAATAAGATAACATATATTAATTAATATTATAATAAATATATGTTAATCTATTGTTAACAAAGTTACTTTACTATAATATAGCTCCTATGAGGGGAATTCCCTTAAATGGACTGTTTTTACCCAGTAATAGCCCTTTTCCTTTTCTACCTCTTCCTACCGTACCTGAAGGGACAAATTTAGTTTTTGTTATCCCACATTCTGCGCATTTACATTTCATCATGGCACGACCATTTCTTGCCTGTACAACCCTTTCTGAACCAGGAACGCACTCTGTCTGTTTTCGTTGTTTTACACAATAGCTTTTCATCTATATAATAATTTTTATTATTTTTTTTATTTATTTTAATATATTATATAATGGAACAAATTGTCATTGAAAAAGAAATACGTAGAATAGAAGCGATGTATAAACATTACAAACTTCTTTATAGAAAACTTGCCTTTTTATGTTGTTCTGGAGAAGCTAAAAGAGTGAGAAATATGAGAAATAGTTTGAAACGAGATTTAAAAAACATGAGAAGTCTTCAAAGTAATTTAGCAAAATAGTTTTCTATGAATTTTTCATTCTCTTTGGTGTCAAAGCTAAAAACTTGCAATAAATCGAAATAATCTACTCCTTTATGCATTTCATTCAAGAAATACAAGCAAAAATAGCCACAGGTTGTAGTATTGAGATTCTGTATTTGATCATTTTGGTGTACTAAATTTAAGTTTTTCTCTTTTGCATGGTTTACCAACTCTTGAAAAGGTGGCATACCAAAAGAGTCAAAGTAATTTATTGTACCATCACGAACATAGGTTGTAACCCAATGACTACCACTCATATAATGAGGTTCTAAATTATAGATAAAAAGCGCTAACTTATGCTGATGTGGTACAGTCTGATCTCTACTTAAAACATTCTTGATAGGTATCTCTAAGTATTTACACCAATCTAAAAGATCAAAATTACTCATTGGGATATCTTTATGGAATTTAGGCTTTTTTACCTTTTTTTTTTTTTTTTTCCCCTGCCCCAAGTACCAATAAAAGGTGGTGGAGCCATAGGCATTCCCATACGAGGACCTCCTCCTCCATTTGATCTTGGACTGCCCATTCTAGGAGCTCCACCTTTTATACTTCCTCCTTTTAATGCATCAATAAGCATTGGAATACCAATACTAGCTATTAAAGTTCCAATACCATTACCTACTTGTCGTTGTGTCAGTCGGAAAAGTAAGTCTTCTCCACCTTTATGAGCTCGTGCTAAATCTCCTATTTGTCCTTTAGTGAGTAGATCGCCCAATTGAGCTAACATAAATAGTTTATTATTTGGTACTTGATACATTTGTCCGCCACTAATTTTCTTAACTATTTGACTTGCACCTTCAGAAGCTAACCCTGCTAGAGCAGACAATCCTAGTGTTTTACCGATAGTTGGTACTACATTCTTTAATACGGGCAATATTGAGCTAAAGATACCAGACCCAGTTTGTCGCCTGATATTATACTTTGATATAGTAATTACCATTCCTCGATCCATTGATTTGGCCTTAGCGAGTCTCTTAACAGTATTCATTGGTACCATAAGAACATCAGAACCACTTAACGCATTTTTACTTAAGCGTAAACTTATTTCTTCTCTGTTTCTGTAAGCATTAGATAGTTTTCGTTTTTGCCCTTCAGAAAGTTTGACAGAAATTTGATGTAGTTCAGTCATATATTATTTATGGACTTTTTTTAAATTCATAAATAATATTTATTCTATGACTTTGGAATAGTCTATGACTTTGGAATAGTTGTTATTAATCAGATCCAATAGTCAACTTCTTCATCTTCTTCTTCATCATCATCTAAGAGAAACTTATCGAAAATATTTTCTTCCTCTAGAAATGTTACTTGCATTATTTTTGGTTTTAAAGTAGCTCCAAAATTTCCAGTTGTTATAGAAAACCAGGCAGCAATAAATTTAACTGTATTTCGCGGACCTATTTCTTCTGTTTCAATCTTTTCTTTATCCCATGTAAAAAATGTTGTAAATAGTTTGTCATTGCGATAAAAAAAATTAAACTCCATCTTTGATGGGTAATCTGTATACATTCTTTTTTCATTAACAATTATATATGGTTTTCTACAAATTCTTTTCCAAGAACCTCCTTGTCCATATTCATCATATCCCTCTACAACCTCTCTTGGTATTTCTTCATCATTAAAAGAATGAATATAATCAATGAAGAATTGGTCTAATTCTTTAGCTTTTTTTAGATATTCACCCTCACAATTAATTTGCATACTAGTACCTTGGTACTTACCATCTTCATCATATTTTTCTCTTGAACCGAATTGTGTAAATCCTTCATATTTAACAAACAATGGCTTTCGATTGTATAATATTCCTATCTGTGCTCCATTATGCTTATTTGGTTTTGGTTTTGTAAAAGTTATCTTTGAAGGGTCAATATGAAGAAAATCGACTATTTGTTCTTTTTCTGCTCTTTCATTCTGACTCTCTTTAACTCTCATATATATTATATTAAAATATTTTTTTTCTAAATATATTTTTTTTTTAGACTATACAATAACTAATTGATCTCCCACTTTATCAACAACAACATCTTCTTCATAGAGAACAATTGCATGCACTCGGAAATCAGCAGCTGCGGCTTGTGAGAGGCGAAATCTTATGTTAAGTTGCTTTGGATCTCTGCTTACCTGTTCTGTTTGATAAGTTAAATCAAAATATAACATTGGGTAAAGACTCGAAAAATTACTGATATTGAGCTGAGTACCTGTATTATAATCATTCTTTTTCCATGAATAATTCATTAAATCATAATAGATTCTTGTTTTACTTTCTGTATCATATTCAAGTTCTGGATAGAAGACACCATTACCATATTCAAGACGACATGTGCTAAGATGACTATTATTGTTAGCAGCATTAAGTTTAAAAGTATCAAAAATATAAGGATTTGCTGACATATCATTTGTCTTAAGTCTCTGGAAGTAGAGGAAAACATGTTGTACTTTATCAATACTAGCTGAGATTCTGAAATCACCACTGTTTCTGGTAGTATCTGAAGTTTGGTACATTTCTTTGAGGTATTTCCATTTACTGGGTTTTTGGTATTCACTGATGAATTTAGTCATAAGAGCATCTTTTGGTTCTAGTCGTGGTACCCATAGATAAAAACGATCAATTACTAATCTCAATGTATCAACTGCCCCATATAAGACTTCAGCGTCTGGTGTCAGTTCTATTTCAAATTGGAGATCCATTGGAGGTAACAATCGTCCTTCTAATTCTTCGAAAAAAGAATACCTATTTAATGGTATACTTGTATTAACATGAGCTCTGTTAGCTGTTAATAAACGCCTACTTTCCAAACCAGTGTTTGTATCATCTGAAGTGGCATCTGTATCTAAATACCATAAGCTATTTTTGGCTGTACTACGCCCAAAATCATCTGAATATTCTAAAAGATTTTTTGCAAAAGTTACAAGATGAAGATTATCAGTGTCATAGACGATTTTTCCTGCACTCTTTATTACCATATGCTTAATTAATGAATGCGATCCATTAATAATTGTTGTTCTGGCGTCTGCATTGTCTCCACCATTTGCTCGAAGGTCTAATTTGAATCGCACTTCAAAAAAGGCGTTAAACCAATCAAGCATAATACCACGATCAGTAACATGAAATTTGTATCCTTTCTTATTTTGCTCTTGAGTATTGGCAGGAGCTCTTATAGCGTCTTGAAGACGAAATTGAACTAGTTCGTTTCTCTGAACATTCTCTGGTGATCTAAATGCCATTATATATTTTTTATCAGATTTTTTTTTCTTTAAGATCGCGCTATAAGATTATTAATCAGTGTATAAACTTCCTCCTGCGTTTTTGGCTTTGCTCTACCTGGCTTTGACTTTGTTGACTTTGTTGACTTTGTTGACTTTGTTGACTTTGTTGACTTTGTTGCTTTTTTAGATCCTGAGGATAGCCTTTTTCGGATAAGCTCACCTGATCGCTCTATAACTTTATCAGCTGCCTTTTTACCAACTCGTTCTCCCGCATGAGCGACACCAGCTTGTATTGCTTTTTTAGCAAATGGTTTTAAAACCTGTCCAGTTAAAGCACTAGCTACCTTTTTTAGTGGTTTCATAAGATTGTCTACTATAATTCCATTGCCGCGGTGTTTGTAGACATATCGTCCCGTTCTTGGGTGATAAATCTTTTTGAACTCTCTTGACTTCATTATATATTAGTATTAATAAAATTAATTAGAATGGAACTTTTTTTAAGATTAATGAAAATGCTGTGTCAGCATGATTTAAATAGACTGGTCTTCTTAAACCATCAGTTACATAGATTCGAACGCTTGAAACTCTTGTTTTATTGATAGGATTAAATATAACACGACGCGGTTCAAGTGTAAAATTGTAAGAAGGTCTCAGCGTTCCTGTACCAAAACTAAAAACAATATCTGATTCTCTCCCATCTACTAATGAATCAGAGACTAAATCACAATGAATATTTAAGACATCTGTATCTTCTGATAGGTTAGGTATCTTAGTACTAACGTTTCTCTCATCTCTTAAGATCACCTTATCGAATCCTATTAGTTTACCAAAATTAGATTTACGCAGGTCAAGCTGATAGTTAGCGTCTAAAGTCACTAAGACTCTAAAAGTTGGTTCATCAAAAGTCACCGTAATTGGAAATTCTTCATCACCATCACCGCGGACTGTTTTAGTCTTTTCCTTAATGTAATTATCAATATCAGTGTAATCCCAAACTCCTTTTGGAAAATCAATATCTGTAAATGTTTTCCCACCGTCTTTACTGTAAGCTATCTTTTGATTGCTATAACCAGAATTTATATTTGTCCATGTAAAAGCCATTGAAATAATTTTATTAAAACCAATATACCAAATCCCATCACTGTGTTCATAGTCCAGCGTTCTAGAAAACCTTGTAGTAAAATCACCAGGTCGATTACCAGGTTCATCTTTAACTGCAAAACTGCTTAATGAGATTTCTCTCTCCATATACTAATGTAAATAATATTTACTAAACCCCGAAATATTTTTTCACTAACTTTTGATATTGCGACTTATTTATTGATTTTGTTCTTAATAGAGCGTCTAAGATAGTTTGACCCATATTTCTCATCTTGACACTTGTATTGCCTGCTTCCATTTCGCCAATAATTAGTGTTAATTTCTTTAGTAATTCTTGAGCATCATTATAGAAATAGACACCACTTCCCCTCTTGACGCCACTTCCCTTTGTACTTTTCTTTTTCTGTACTTTTAGATAGTCTCTATATTCTTGAATAGGTTTTAGTCTACTATCAGCAAATTTATGAGCCATATCCTTTTCTCGCTCTAGCTTTTCTATTACATCTTTTGGCAATCCTTTTTTTATGGCTTGTTTTAGTCTATTAGTTGTATTTGTCTTAAATTTACTTGTAATACTGCTTATTTCAGAATTTGCTCTTTTTATGTTACTCTCGAGATATTTACTACGTTTAACTGGTGTCATTTCTGGTTGGGATAATCTCATTTCAACATCATCATAGTTAGGAAGATTTGCACTATCTAAAATTCTATTAATATCTCCTCTATCTAAATCTTCATCATCATCAGGTGGTGATTCAATTGCTAAAGGTCCTTCTTCCACAAAAGAATATTCTGGTGGTAAAGATTCATCTCCTCTCCAAAAACTAGGATCCATTTCATATTTTGGTGGCGCGCCTTTAGGTATTATTTGTTTTTCTGCCTGGGGCGCTACGTAATCTTGGAGATCTAATAATCCTTCCACATCCATATCTTCATATGGATCTACTTCAGGTGCATAATCAATTTCATCTGGTTTACCTGCGGGGGCAGGACGTATTCTCATTTGCGGTCTATTCTTAGGCTTTTGTGCCCTTAAACCCTCTATGATTTCATCAAGTCTAAAAGATTTTGTTATCCTTGCGTCAGAGGTCTTACTCTTTATCTTCTCTTCAGTGATCTCATCATATAGCTGATTCTTCATCTTTCCAGTCTCTGTCCGCTTCTGAGCTAATCGTTTCCAATTTGAGAGACTCATATAATATTTATATTTTTTATATTATGTGAAATAATATGCAACATTTATTAAAAAAATATTAATTATATAGATGAAAATTCCTAATTATGATTCAGCTTCTAATAATGACCGCAATTTCAAACGACTGCTACCTTATATGCCTTCAGACACTTTTCGAATGTTAATTTGTGGACCAAGCGGTTGTGGTAAAACTAACGTTCTTATGCATATGCTTTATAATCTACTCTACTATGATAAGATTTACTTGTTTTCTAAAAATCTCGAGCAACCGAAGTACAGACAACTATTAGAAACATTTCGACCCATTTCAGAAGAGGCTGGTTATGATGTTATAGAAGAGAGCAATAGTGATGTCATTCCTCTAGAAAGCCTAGATAATGATAATCAAAAAATAGTTATCTTTGATGACTACGCTTGTGAAAGAAACCAAAAACCACTCATTGAATATTTTGTTGGTGGTCGTCATAAAAATTGTAGTGTAATCTATTTAAGTCAATCTTATTATCTCACTCCCAAAGACATCAGGTTGAATTGCTCTCATTTTTGTATTTTTGACTCTCCAAGTAATGCAGAGACAGCAAGAATGTGTAAAGAAGTCAATGTACCTAAGAAGCGATTCGAGAGTGCGACTAGTGAGCCTTATAGTTTTGCGTACATTGATAAGACAAAAAAGACAATCAGAAAAAATTTCAATGAAAATATATAGGATGGATAATGGAAATGGTAATGACAATGGCAATGGTAATGGTAATGTTAATGAAAAAGTAAATGATAAAGAAGAATGTAAGAGACTAACAAATTCAATAATAGTTGATTTGTCAGAAATGGATTTTTATTATGAAAATATTAGTGCTATGCTACTAAAACTAAAATCAATTGAGGAAAAGTACAACGAAGTTATTGACGATAGAATATTGTCGTTAACTAAAAGTCTTTATAGCTTACATATCGATTATTTGAGAGACACATCTGAATCTGAAGATTCTGAAGATTTTAATATTCATCGGAAAATGTTACGTCTTAAGGGTCTGGAAGTAGAAGAAGAATAAATTTAATTTAGTATATTATATATGGGTTATAGTAATGGGCAACTTGAATCATCATCAACAAGTGGTAGAGGTGAAAAAGGTGATCCTGGTTTACCTGGAATTGGATTTAGTCTAACTGATGATGGTAATTTTGATATTGATAGTAAGCGATTAACTGAAGTAGCTGCTCCTATCGATAAAAATGATGCAGCTACAAAGGAGTATGTTGATAATAACCTATCAGCTATTGATTTGTCACCTTATCTGAAAAGAGATGGAACAACTTCAATGACTGGTCATTTAAATATGAATAATCATAAAATTAGTGATTTAGAAGATGCTACTAATGATAATGATGCTGTACCTCTAAAACAATTAAAGGAGATGACAACAGATCATAGGACAAATTATCATTTGCAACCTAGTTTTACTTTTTATAAAGATTTTGGTGATAAAGCAGAATGTACTAAAGGATCTATACCTATTCCTGGGCACACTGATCATTTTGAACTATTAGAAGCGCCTCGAGAAGGGGCGCAATCTGGTTATGCTTATTCTACTGTTCGACTAGTGAACAATTTAGAAATAGATCCTAATTATTCTATCGTTTTTGAAATATTTGGATATGATGGAACAAATATAGTTACAGATGGTGATTCAGATAGGCTATTATTTACAAATGTCACTGGTAATGCAAACATAATTGATTTTAGTCATGATTGGTTTAGCAATTACGCAAAAGCTTACATAATATTTAATAGTTCTAAAAGAGATGTGAACATCCGTTTACAATTTCGATATTATGGTTCCAGTAACTCTAATTTTAAATTTCTATTTTTTAGTAGATGTGTCAAAGGAATACAAAGGACTAGTTTTGATCATAGATTATTTAATGTTAAAAGTACTGATTTTTCAGGAACAATATTAAATTTTGAACCGATCAATATGAATAATGAAAAGATAATCAATATTGGTAATCCTACTGGCCCTAAAGATGCAACAACCAAAGAATATGTTGACGATGAAGACGCTAAACAGGATATTGCTATTAATGATTTATCTTCTAGAAAATCAGATAGGTCAGAAGTATTACTCCTAAACGGAAGCCAAAACATGACTGGTAATCTTTCTATGAATGGAAATAGGATTTTTAGCTTACCTATTCCAACTGGGCCGCAGCAACCTGTGACAAAGACTTATTTAGAAAGTCAAATTGCTTCCATACCACAGCCTGATTTAAGTCTTTATTTCAAAGTAGATGGTTCACGCGCTATGACAGGAGATCTCAATATTGGTAGTAAAAAAATAACAGATTTAGAGACTCAAGATGATGTCCCAATCACTGATTACCCTAATGCTTTAAAAGATTCTAAAATGGCTGTTAATAAACTTTATGTTAATGAAAACTTTTTAAAATTAAAAGGTGATGACTATGACTTAAAAGGTAAAAGAATAATAAATACTGAACCATATGGTGTCAATATTTTTGGTACAAATGATTTAGTCTCCAAGGCATTTGTCCAAGCAGAAATAAGTAAGCTACCTACAGATGTATTAAAATTGGATGGTTCAAGGCCTATGACAGGTGATCTAAACATGAATAATAATCTCATTACAAATTGTGGTAGATTAACCATGGTTGCTGATGGTAATAGTCCAATTAATATGAATAATAGTTATCTTTATGGTTTACCAAATCCAGTTAGTGGTGATGATGCTGTTAATAAAACTTATGTTGACAATGGTGATAATTTGAATTTACCTTTAAATGGTTCCAGATCAATGACAGGAAGTCTCCAAATGGGTGATCATGCTATCACTGGAATTAGTAGTAGTTCTGTACACGACGCAGCCCTAACAGTTGGTGATGCAAAATCTACTTATCTACCACTTTTAGGAGATAGAGACATGGAAGGAAATCTTGATATGGCTAATCATAGCATTATCCGCTTGAAAGATCCAAATTCATCAGATAACACACATGCAACTAATGTTAACTATGTTAATAGGAGAGTTACTGATAATAACTCAGTACTTAGATCTTTTATTGAATACAAAGTTAGTGAATTTGAAGAACTGAATATTAAAGCAAACCGACAAGATAATGAATTCTCTTTTGTCATGGATGATGATTTATTTAAGGAAGATGATGATGATATTACCAAAGTAAGAAAAGTCGACAAAGATTACTATGATATCAACAAAGCTACTTATCAATTTAAAATTAAGTATGACTCTGCTATCGGTTATTATAGCACCCGATTAACTATTGATTTAAAATCGTTAGATTTAGGTGAGTATACATTAGCTTTTGAAATGTATTACAATGATAAAGTAGATCATGACGAAGTGGTTGTCGACGCTGTATCTGATACTTTGAATGTTTCACGTAATAATACAAATACTTTTTCTGATCACAGTAGAACAATAGTGAATTTTCACAAATATGGAAATATTGGGATTATTGATTTAGATATTGATTTAACTTTAAAGTACAAGAACCCTCCTTATGATGCAGAAACAGACATCTTTGTAGTCCTTTATGGTGTCACCGGTCATCAGAATGATGTTGACTCGAAAATTTGGGATAGATTCTATACCATCAGAAACAAAATCGTCTATTATGAAGCATCTATAGATATGGGTAATCGTCAGATAAAAGGATTATCTGATGGGAATGAAAACGGTGATGCTGTTAATGTGAAACAACTAAATGAAACAGAAGATAATGTTGTAAAATATGTTGATGGTGAAATTGTAAAAGTAAATAGTGAAATAGCAAAAGAAAATCCTACTATTAATGAAAATAAAAATTTAGTAGAATTAATAGTAAAATATATATTAAGTAATGATTCAAAGATTTCTTTAATAAAAGATTTGTATTTTTCTGATAGTAATGAAGGTAAAACACCAAATACATATGCATTTGTAACTACTGGTGATAACAAAGGTGATTTAACTTTTTATTATGTATTTCAACATAGCACAACTACAAATAGTGTAATGACTATAAGTATTAGATATAAGAACTTACTTGGCTTTGAACATATTCATGTTGATAAAAGCAAAGTCGTAATTTCACGTAATCCTACAATAGATGAACCATCTTTAAGAACATTTAATATTCCAAATAACGCTTTAGGAAAGCAAGTCCTATTTTGGATTTGGGTAAAAGACACTCATATGAAACTAATTTTTAGTGGAATTAGTGCTCCAATTATTATTAATAATTTTTTTACTGATAGTAGTGGACTGCCAACTATAAGAAGAATAAATGTAGATGATAATCCTTTCACTAAGGTGAGAGGATTGGTAACAAAGAATGTTTGGGATAATAATAGTACAGCATTTGAAAATGTGAAAGAATTTGAAAACAGTCAAGGAACTATTATATAAATAAATATATATATATATGGGGTTTACTAATGGACAACATGACAAACCATCAACGACAGGAAAAGTAGAAAAGGTTAAAAAAGGAATAGGCATAAAATTAACTCCAGACAACCATTTCCATTTACAAAACAAGAGATTAACTAACATTTCCGCTCCAATGGATGATCACGACGCAACCACTAAACGTTTCGTATCTGATTTATTAAAGACAAAAGCAGCAACTACATACGTTAACAATGAACTAGCTAAAAAGACTAACTCATCAGCTTTAAAGGATTACGCTTTAATTACTGATTTAGGAACTTTAGCAATCGAATTCAATGATGCATTAAAAAGCAAAGTCGATTACAATGATTTAGAGACTAAGACGCAAAGTACAAATACCTCTGTCCACCCGTTCATCACCGTCTATGCAGAAGAGAATGGACCACTGATTAAAAGCAGTCTCCAATGGAGTTTTGGCAATGGATGCGAGCGGAATAAGCAATATGGTTGGCCTAGTCCTGTAGACGGTAAAATAGTTCGTGGAAGCATTTGTGCTTGCGCGGGTAATAGGCAAGCATCTGAAGTGATCGTCGGCTTAGTTCTTAATGGTGCTGATAAAGATTTAAAAATTGTCAAACCTGTGGATGAATGGTCAAATCACACCATTTTCAGCGATCCGATTACGATACGAGCTGGTGACAGAATCAATTTTCGTAGCAAAACATCTAATTCGGCTGTAACACACGCGATGGTAAACTTATTAATTCAAATTGATATAGCTGTCTAGATAATATTCAAATGAGTTTATGAAACGCTTTTCATCCAGACAATAAAAGCTACGGTTGATTAAAAGCTACGGTTGATTAAAAGCTACGGTTGATTAAAATAATTGATGACATATGTCTATGCTTATTATCATAGTCTACAGGGGATTCCCGGAAACGCGTTTCATCTAGCTATGGTTAGCTAAAATAATTTATGACTCATGTCTACAGGGGATTCCCGGAAACGCGTTTCATCTAGACAATACAACTCAACGCATTTTAGAAAAATTTATCTTATCCAAAGAATATATGGATATTAAAAGTTTATCTTCTTTGATAGATGAAAGTAGAAAGTTTATTAAAATTTCTCTCGAAAAGAGGGGAAAAAAATCAATCACATCTTTTGAAAAGTTTGAAGGTTTCAATTTAAAAGATTGGAAGAAAAAGTTAGCGTGTAACGGTTTTATTAGAGACCAAACTGTAAACCTACAAGGTGATCAAACTGAAAAAGTATATGATGAATTAATCCAAATGGGCTATGATAGTGATCAAATTATTTTTAATTTATAAATATAATAAAATAATATAATGGTGGCTAAAAAGAATATTTTCGATTGGAATCATATTTCAGACAAATTATCGACTGATGAAGTAGACGAACTAAAGTCTTATTATCTAAGCTATCATAGGAAATGTTGGGCTTTCAAAAAGGCTTACAAAAGATTTAAATTGCTCAAATTCATTGGTAATTCACTCTCTGTTCTGACAGCTTCAGGTGGGATTGCTAGTGCTATTGCAACAGGTGGTATCAGTCTAATAGCGATTAGTACAGTGGCATTATTAGTTAAAGGATATATGGAACATAAAGGTTTAGACTTAAAAATTCAAAATTGTACCTATGCCTACCAATCTTACCAACATTTGTTAACAATGATTCGAGAAGCGATGCGCTCAGGTGATCTTAACCGAGAAAGTTTAATTAATCAAATGACAAACGTTGACAATTTCGTGATTGATAATAGCCCAATTATTGATAAATATTTAAAGATGTATGACACTGTCCACTGACTTCAGACACACGCTAGTATGCGAGAGTACATGTTTTGAATATTAATGATAGGTGACATGCAAATATCGACCAATTAAAATTTGTCTGATGCATCAGACTATGCTAATTACGCATCGTGAGAACAATCTAAATTTTACTATATCCTACACTATCCTACGCATTTCAGGCATTTTTGTGCGTAAAATAGTATGTCTAATTTTTACGATATCTACGCTACTTACACTACCTACGCATAACCACGCTGTTTCAGTGTATTATATCATATATTTTAGACTCAGATTTTTACACTAA
Source organism: Micromussa lordhowensis (assembly GCA_964020085.1). NCBI lineage: Eukaryota > Metazoa > Cnidaria > Anthozoa > Scleractinia > Lobophylliidae > Micromussa > Micromussa lordhowensis. Next base: position 42,436,328 of record OZ026595.1, read on the forward strand.
CTACGCTGAGATGCGTAAAATCCAGAAATGTCCTAGTTCCCCCATTTCCTACACTACTGATGTGGTACTGACCCTGGAATTTCCCGACACCATCGAAACAATCAGGGTAACGTTTCACTAAGTCAACCTTGTCCTTAATGAGTGTAACTTGTTCACGGGTGCAGTTGGCGTTCAATGGTGAACCTTGCTGCACAGAGCAGTTTAGAGTGACAAGGTTGAGCACCAGGCATGTTGGCAGTCCAATAATGGTTGGTCCATCTGCTTCCGTGACAAAGAAAGTTGCTCCTGATTTCCTGCCGTTAAAGACACAATCAATCCGCCACTTCTCATGTTGCACCAGCTTGGCCCCTCCATAAGCAGTGAGCACTGTAGGTGAGTGTTCAAGAACTCCTGGCTTGGGAAAGCCTTTCGATGTGAGATTCTCAGGATACATCCGGCGATACAGCCTCAAGGGAAGTATGTTTCCTTGAGCTCCTGTGTCTAACTTGGCCTTGAGCGCAGCTGGGTGACTACTGATGCTGTGTAGGTCAACGTTTACGGTGACATACCTCGTTTGCAGGTTGAGCTTGAGGCCCAATAACATCAACTGCGATTGATTCAAATGTAATTGTTTCAAACTGATCGCTCAGTTCTCTTCTATTTCCATCTCTGCGTTTTCCACTTGCGGATCTTCGTCTGTTGCGTCGGTCTTTACTCCTGGAGTGATGACGCGATCTAGGGTTTTCTCTGTTCCTTTGCCTGCCTCGTGTTCCTCCTTGGTTTCTGGAGCGGCAAACCCTTGCCCAGTGATTTTCTTTCTGTCAATTTAGGCACACAGATCCATATGCAGGATATTTCTTTCTGGGCCGTAAAGGATGATCCAGTCCGCAGTTAGGGCATTTCTTTGCCTTGTTCTCACTCTCGTTCTCGTTCATTCCATGAATATCTCTGTTGCTTTCGCCATCCAACTCTTCCATTTGTGACTGGGTGGCTTCATAGGTCCTGGCGATGTCAATAGCCTCGTCGAAAGTAAGCTGCTCGCCTTTTTCTAGTAACGTTTCCTGTACTTTCTTGTGTTTGGTTCCAACGATTAGTTGCTCGATCAGGCGTTCGTCCGTCTCGTCGTTGTCTCTGAATCGGCACCTCGTGGCTTGAATTCGGCAACGTGTCAGGAAGACGTCGACAAATTCATCATTTTTCTGCCTGAGCTGTTGAAGCTGGTATCTGGCTAACCTGTGGTTCACTTTCGGCGCTACGTGTTTCTCAAATCGCTCCCATATTTTCGCTGGATTCGTGCTGTCTTCGGCTTCTGTCCAGGTCCAACTGTTGTACGTTTCCAAACCCTGCCTGCCAATCCACAATAAAATGAGCGTGGCTTGTTCCTTAGGCGACTTCTTTGAGTATGGCCCGCTGAAAATCAAGTCGCAGTATTGCTTGAACTTGGCTAATTTATCCCGCAAGTCGGTGGCGTCCCAATTCATCTCCGGGGTTTTGAATCCCGCAGCAGTAGCCATGATGTGAAGTTTAGCTTCGGTTTAATTTCGGTTCGCTTCGGTTCGCTTTAATTTACCTTTCCTCCTGACACCATGTCGGAGCGATGAACCAAATAAACCAGAGAGAGAGACACTAGTTTAGAACATCCTGTTATCAACACACTCGAAGAACTAGAAGTAATATACAAAAACAAGAACAGCATGTAAATTACTTATACGAACGTATTCTCACACCTTCGTTCACGTGACCAGAAACTGCGAATATTTTCGAAATTGGAACTGAATATTACAATGAGAACAAAAAAATCATGGCAAATGTCATCATAGTGGTCGTTGTTTAGACGGAGGTAGATTTCATAATATTAAATAAAACGCCTTAAAACTGATAGAACGTACCATAGACCCTTTGCATAAATGGCGCCTAAATTTGAATAACAATACTTATACATCCTTAGCCTCGCATGCATGTGAAAAATCCTTTGTCTGAAAACATGAGTACGAGGCTAAGGATGTATAAAGTATTGTTATTCAAATTTAGGGGCCATTTATGCAAAGGGTCTATAGAATGACTTAAATCAGCGTGGAAGCTGTGATCACTGAACAGGGTGTTGTTGAACAGTAGTGGTGACCCTTGGTCTGCATCCAGGTAGGTACTGTTCAGGATTGGGACTGGCGGCTCTTCGACGTCTTCGCACAAATGGTAGCGCCAATTTATCGATTGATCCATACGGACTGCGTTACGGTAGTCATCTTGACCAATACCAGTGTTTCACTGGCGGCTTGTTGTGCATTCATGTATAGATGGATACAACAGACCTATCATCTACTTACATTGTGCCAACAACAATTTGGCTTCAATGGTACTTGATCTGTTTAAGGGTGGGGTGAGACGACACGGTCTACCTTCACGAACAAGGAGTGATCATGGGCTTAAGAATGTAGAGGGTGCACGCTTTATGGTGGAGGAAAGGGGCATAGAAAGGGGAAGCATGCTCACTGGCAAGTCTGTGCACAATGTCGGAGTAGAACGCCTCCATAGAGACGTTTACATTGGAGTGTTATCACACTTTTCCTCGATTTTCAATGGCTTGGAGAGTAGTGTCAGTGGTCAGTAATGTAGACTCCATTTTCTGTCAGGACATTTGCACAAACATGTGTCTAGTCTAGGCTACCGGTGTTCAGTTTCAAGTTGGTGTACACGATGTTGTAACCTCTACAACAAATTTGGTTAACATGAAAGTACAATTTAGGAATTCATGGACAGTGTTCAGGTACTTGCAAAGGTTGTTTGCCGAATAATGCCGGTCCCATTCCCAATTAAGTGCATGGATACTCAAACCTGTTCAGTGGCAGAGGAGCATAGATCCCATTCATAATAGGCAAGAAACATTATTATTCAGTATCCTCATGCTATTCAGCCCTACTGGCATGTACAAAATTCAAAGGATTTTATATTCCATGACTAAAACCTTGTTGCATATGTCATAAATGTAAATAATTGAGTTGAATAAAGGAAAAGAATAAGATTTCCTATTTGAAAAAAGCACTCTAACAAGTTCATGCAATGAATACAACAGATGACATGTAGTACAGTCAAACTTGATCACCTTTTAAAGAGCAGTATTTTTGAAAACCTGTTGTGGGTTGTTGTCTGTGTATTTACATCTTGTCCATGTTGGGGAGGTGGCGAGCAGTTATCAGAAGCAACAACTCCAACTTTTTATTACCATTTGGTCTCAAACGTTACAACAGTGGTGAGAAATGTGGCTTACAACATTCCAAGAAGAACTGAAGCATCAACAAAATAAAATGACTTGAATGTTTTACATCAACAAGAACTCCAACTTTGTATTGACATGTAGTCTAAAAAGCTACAATGGTAAGAAATGTAGCTAACAGTAAGCTGAGAGAAACTGTAGAATATTAATAAACTACATGTAAAATGACTTCGGCATTTTAAATGGTAACACAACTCTACTGAACATACTTTCTATCCCATCGCAATATGGTCAAGGTCAAAATCATACACCTTATACAATGTTAAAGGAAAGTGAAGTCTTGTCACTTAAAATACAGGAGAACTCTTCAACGAGTTCGTGATATGACTGGTAAGTACTTGGAATCTCCAAAACAGGGCCACATGTATGAGCCACAGGCCTACGTGTCAGGCCATCCAAGCAACTAAATGTTTCCTTCATTGTACTGCAATTCTGTATGTCACTTCCTGTGACAAATCTAAGAGAAGTGCTGATATTCCCTTCCAGGGATTTTAAATACCTTTTTAGGTGGTCATCACTGGCCGGAGTTGCTTGTAAGAGCTGAACAACCTTCTTTGGTGTTGGTTTTCGTTCTAGATACAACTTAGATAAGTCATCAGGGGTCTTAATTAGTTTCTTGAGGATGGTAAAAATGGGTGACCGTCACCAACAATTGGTCACATACCTTGGTTTTTGCGCAATCTCTTGATGTGCTAATTCCAAAATTATTTCCTTTACATTTTCCTCTGTTGGGTTACTGTAACATTTAAGGTGGCTCACTAGTCAAAAACCTGACGACGTTGAGAAAAAATGCAGTTTTTTAAACATAAGAGATTTAAAGCCCTTGAACACTTGTAAAAAGTATTTTGAATCGATCTTGCTGAATTTACCTCTAGTTAAGTGCTAAATTTAAGGAAAGTACAGAGTGGTATAAGTTTTTTTACGTAACAACGGCCATAGCAACGGTTGTTTACAATAAGAACATGACCAAAAATATATTTAACATATATGAGCAATACTTTGTAGTAAGGCTGTAAAGAGACGAACAACTCGATTGGTATAATTACTTGGGAAAAGCTTCGTTGATTTACCATCACAGGCTCATTCATTTCCCTTATGAAAAAGAACATTTCCTACAATTGCGGAAACGTTTGAGAAAATAGAACAACCATTACACTCCCTTCCCGGAGATCCAATTTGTACCCCTGCCTCGCAATGTTTCGCTTGTTAAATGCTGAATCAATCATGTAAGAAACTTTAAGTGCATTTTTCTCAAAGTCTACTTTTGTACCTACTGACTTCACGCCAACATTTCTACATTGGAATGTACTTACGAATTTGGGGTCATCAAAGACTAATGGTGTCGTCATGTAATAAACTCAAAAATTCATAGCAAGTCTGTCACGTGACACTAGATAATTTGTTCACTGGGTTTGGTGCAAAATAAGGTTATTCAGTTCCAAATAAGACCTGTAGAAAGCACAGAAAACAAGAGTCAAATGCAAACACTTTAGTTTATTGCATAGAACGAAACAGAAACTTACAAGATATGCTTGTTTTAAAATCAAATCTTGTTTTGTAATAGAGCAGGAACTGTTGGCATCAATGCTTTAAAATCAAACCTCAAAAGGCTGTGGCTGGTTGCCATAGCAACCATTTTCAGGGAAACCTTCAAAATTTATTTTCTCTTCATGAGTGCAATCGAACGCAATTGACCTTCATTTACCATATGTAAGTAAACGTTTGGTCCCTTTTTGACTAGTGAGCCACCTTAAAGGAAGGATTTCGCCATCATTAGGGCTCAACCTACCAGCAAGACATCCATCTAGAGTAGCCCGTTCTTCTGAGGAAAGATAAAAACGAAATGAATCCAGCAGAAGATCTTCAGTCAAAGCCTCATCCCCAAACAAACATGTTGTGATAAAGGCTGGAGATAACTGCAAGGGAAGGTAGCCTAGGCGAACAAAACTGTAGACAAATAGTCTACCAACTGCCTCCCACTCATTCTTTCGAAAGTCATGTCTTATGCAGAAGATCTTTTCTGCTGCCCTACTGTTGCAGCTAAAAAGAATAACTTCCAAAATTCTGATATGACATCTCTCAATACACCATTCCCTGCCCCTACCCATTTCATTTACAACTGTACCATTAAGCTTGAAATTTAATATGTTGGTATCACTAAACTCCATATGAAGTCCTGTCTTAGCTACGCCCTGTGAACCAGCATAGACTTTGTTGGCAATTCATCGAACTCTGTCTCAATGTCGGTGTTGTCATCAGCCAGAACAACAACAGGACACAATCCTACATCTTGGTCTTCATCAGAACCTTCATCTTCAATAATTATTCTACCTTCCGAAGAGTCTAAAAATGAGCAAAAAAAAAAGAAAGAAATTACTGTATTGTTCCTAGGTACCTCTAAAGTCAACTTTTGTCCAAAGTAACAGAAAATTTTCCATCAGCAAGCTTTCACTAGGTTTACCCTTGAAAAAGCACATTGTGATAGTGCAAGTCAAATATGGCACTCTACATGTACCTTCTCTATTACACAATGTATGCACACTGCTGCAGTTACAGTTCTTAAGGTGAGCTTATGAACTGCCTCACTGCTGCCATGAAAAATATGCAAGATATTTAATTAGGCCTGAAGCGTAATAAAGATTTCCATTTCTTGTAATATGTAAAAATATTTCTGTAGTAACACAACAGGCTTTCTTATTAACAATTAGATTATGAGTAAAAAACATACCAAAACGAATCATATGTCGGCGAAAAAATACCAATTGAATGTTCATTTGTTACATAACAACATCCACGTGATGAGTACGTCTGTATCACGCGCGCGGAATATTATTGACAGCTTAGAAAACTCATTCAGTAAAACGAGAACGGCGCCGTAATCGATCTGATGCGAAGAGAAAGTTTGAAAAAGTCCATGAACAACATCTCGATCGTCACTCGAAGTACATAAGAGCGGCTGAAATGGCTCAACAACGACAGGGAAGCTCTTTAAGGTCGTTTAACGGTAGTTGTTTACGATGGACACCGTGCAATTGTGAAAACTGTATGGCTGTGGCTGAGAGAAGTTTTGGATTTGAACAACGTGCTGATTTTGTGCCTGAAGCTACGGTGTTGTCAACTGCATCTGGTTTGCACGGCCAAAACCACTGTTTGAAGGACCAGCTAAAGCACTAGGACGTGGACTGGATTCATCGTTAGAAGTATGGCTCTGCCCACTGACAAAATGGCTCAAAATGTTGGACATGTTCTCTTTTTGCTGGAAAGATGCCCGCGCGTTGTATGATTCAATCGATTGATCTGATTGATGCCCAGTTACCGCTTTTATGTGTCTTGCTTCCACATTGTGGTCGGACAAAACAGTGACAGCAGTGGCTCTTAAACAATGATTTGTAAGATGGGGCTCAATACCAGCCTTTTGGCTCATCTTCTTCATCATACTGCTGAGCATCGATTGGCCGATTGGGGCATTACAAAACCACACGTCGTCTTTAAGAGGATCAAATGTGGCTGAAATGGCTCTGGGACGCTGGAAGAGACAGCTTAATTCTGGGTGTAAATGCCTCAGATAGTTCTCCACAGTTTGAACAGGGCAGCGAGAGGAACCTTTTACCTCAAACATTTTACCATCAGACTCATCTGCGTTGTCATGGAGCCCCCCCTGATGGTTTTTCGTGGACAGCACTGCACGGAGCTCGTAGTATCGTCTTCCCTCCGGAGTTTGTCGAAGGCACAGCATTTGTTTTTCAAGTTTTCGTTGATTTTCTCTGCCTCGTTTGCCGATGTACAGTGTCACGTAAAACCATGCCGTTCGTAGAAGCTGCGTAGGATTTGTTGTTGTTGCCTCGCCAAGCTGCTGGGATTTATACAATTTCTGGAGTTGCTCGCTTGTTATGGGAGTCTTGTGTACTACTGGACTTACTTGACCTCGTTTCACCATGTCTTTACACACTGCATTAAGAGTTTCATTGGCTTTGTTGAACTCAGGGTCGCCAACTATGGACCACGGCTTGTTGTGAGGACTTTGTCGGCCACTTTAATGGCTTTCAATGACGAAACTTTGAAACGACTGCCATCTTTTTGGCGAATGGACACGTAAAACATTTGCAGACAATTATTTAACTCTGGTTTCGACAGCTCTTCGACTGCACAGGTAAATTTACTTTGAGTTTCAAACCATTCTGAAACGAAAAAGCCATTCAAGTTTAATGATGAAAATGTTTCTTGTTTCTGATTTATCGCATCGAAACTGTCAAGTAAATATCATTAATTTGTATCATTATTAAGATTCTTACCATTAAAAATTTTCATTCCATACGTTGTTGCCTGCCTAGTCTTCTCAGGAACTGAATTTTCCAGTAAAAGTTCCAAATCGTCCTGCGAAACTTCAGGAAAGCGCGAAGACGTCGCCATTTTGAGACGACTGCACTCTAATGGCTGATAGTATACGAGTAGCTAAGCCAATCAGATTGTGGCATTTTCATTAGTATACTAGTAGATTTTTACTAATTATGGATAGATGATCAGTGAACACCAAGGGTGTGAGAGGAAAATTTCCAAATTGCATAAGTATTCCAGTGATTACAGAGGCAGTGCAAACCACATTGAAACCAAACACAGCCTATCTTTGTGACATATCATGAAGAACAAGGAAGTGAAAGAATAACACTAAGTGTGCCAAACACTGGGATATCACATCAACTTGTTACCATTCAGAGGTCCCTAACCACATTTAGTACTGCATGGTAATCTTTATGGCCCAAATGGAAAAGGGCATGCTATGTTTGCTGTCTGAACTAACTTGGCTTTTAAGTTTTACACAAAAACATACATGCATAACATTGCATTTCTTTTTTGCCTACTTATGCCGCCCACATTCTTGATTGGTTTTAATATTGTCCTTTTAAACACTTTAAACAATGTTTGCAAATCAATAAATAAGAGCTAACTCATTGAGTTCATCACCTTCTCCTGTTGATAGTGCACTGTGGTTTTCAGGGATAGATGACAAACCCTCTGGTAAGCTTTCAACTGTAATGGTGTACGAACGGCTCGAGTACAGACCGTAGTTTTTCAAACACTCATTTAATACATGACTTGCAAGTGAAGCAAGAACTTATCTGCCGCTGCCTCGTGTTGTTTACATCCGGGGTTTTACGCTAAACAATTACAATGCATGGCCATATAAGGTAACGACACTACATCTCTCCCCTCTTTTGGAGCAAAACTCACATATAAAAGACAAAACGATTGAAAACAAAAAGAAACTGAAAATAACATTCTCGCTAAGTCCAAAGTTCTTCAAACCTAATGAAAAAGATTCAATGTCTCAAAGCCTAAAAGAAGTCCAAAACCACAACTCAAAACAAAGCCTTCCAACAGTTAGTACACAGTCCACCATTAGCCACAAAGTCGTCCAACTTTACTGGACGTGTTCGCACACGTTGCGGGTAGCGTCTCGACAATGCGGCATCAGACTGCATCGGAGCATCTGTGGTATCAGGTGCGCTTATGACATCAGCAGGATCCTTGCGTATCTCCGTGGTAGAATTTTCCTCTGCTGCTGCAGGAACACTCTTAAAGAACGAAGAGTTCCTCGTAACTGGGACACAGTCGTCGTCTTGTGCAGTCACCACAGATCTCTTTTTCTATACAACGATTAGTGGCCTCGGGTCATACGGCGTGTCACTTTTCTTCTTTGAGCCGTCTCTTCTGGCAAACACCGTGTCGCCTTCTTTGGCAGTTGACGGCTTTATGTAACGCTTGTTGTCTGCGTGCTTCTTCATCTTAGCTTTTGCTGTCCGATCACGTTCGTGGATCTCTGGATCAGAGCAGCGCGTTGTCACTTCGGGTAATTTCGTCTTCATCGGTCTTCCAAACAGTGCTGTTGCTGGAGCAACTCTCGTTGTACTGTGTGGTGTGGCGCGGTAGTTTCTAAGTAGTCTGTTCAGCTCCTTCTTGGGGTTCTTATGTTCTACCTTCGCTGTCTTGATGACTATTTTTACGGTGCGCACAAATCTTTCAACTTTTCCATTCGCTCTGGCCCATTTTGGAGTTGCTTTTCGATGCTTGATACCGTTAAGTTATACGTTAAGGCAGCTGCACACTAGCCGAGTTTTTGTCGTAGAATTGCAAATGTTTTTGTAGAGGTCAAATCGGGTTAAGGTCGTCAGCTTGCCGATTTATTGTCGCAACTAACCGCGTTGAGACTTGGGGCCGATCATCCAAATCAAGATGGCGCCTATTCGGCGAAAATTGAAACTTGCTTTGTTTACCTTGACTTTTCTACGATGGATAAAGAGGCATCGCAAGAGGAGCACAAAAACAACATGGGTTAAAAGCTGGATAACCAGGACGAAATAAACACGGTGTATATAACAACCTAATTCAAGAGCTTTGGAACCAAGATCCAACTGGGTTTATTTTACAGGTGTCCATTGCTCGATCTTCGCGCTGATTTCAGCTTCGATCTCCGCCATGTTTGAAAAGACGCTTGTTCATGTGACTCTCGTGACATTTCCTAATTGGTTGAGGGGTGCGCGAGCCCCGACAAATCGTGTTGGTCCACTGCACACTAGCCGACAAGGCCCGACAAGACGTTTTGAGATCTAGCACTGTCAGATATCGCCCGACAAGCCCCGATCTTGTCATAGACTTGTCAGAATTAACCACACACTAGCCGACAAGTAAAGATTTTTTGTCGGCCGACAAAAAATCGGCTAGTGTGCACCAATTCGAAACGCGAAGATGCCTCCCACTGAGTAATCCTCTCGGATAATTACCACAAGAAAGCCTCGGGGCTTATTTTCGAATTTTATTGTAGCTGGTAGCATTTTTAAGAAGTTTTTGAGTCTGGGCTTTTGATGAAGTATTTCGAATGCTCGATCACGTTATCGAGTTGAATGACACCCCCCACACAAAAAAGAATGTTTCTTTTTTTTCATAAGCGTTGTGCTCGTTTTAAAACTTATGCAGTTTGCGGTTCAGTGATTCAAGGCAAGCAACAGAAAGCCACTGGCGGACTGGAAAATATCATTTCCACATATTAGATTTTTGCCCTATATCCGGTTTGTGTCAACAAGAGGATAAAGAAGAATCGAAGGAGAAGCTAAAAGTTGCCGTTGCCTTTCCTTTTCAGACAATGCATGGAACATGGGTTGAAAGCTGATTTGTTGATATGCCGCTTTCCTCGATTTTCTGCCAATAAACAACCCGCTAAATTACCAAATGCACATGTTACATACCAGCAGCTTTGTATTCTCCTAAAGCTTATTGGGATTTGTAAGAGCCAAGCGTGACAGAGTCAGGTGGTGCGAACGGCAATTGCATCTTGACAGAACAGTAAAGTAGGACTGTAGGACTTCATATCAGAGCAAAGCACAAGATGCCCTCCATACTGAGCGAAGGTAAGAGTTACGGAGTAACATTACTGACCTATCCTGTACACGTATCGAAAGGCTTTGCGCGTGGTCCATGAACGTGCTTGTATTAGTAAACATCAGAACAAAGTATTATCACGTTTGCGATGACACCGTAGAAGTGGCTCATTCGAACACAATGCTGTAAACGAACCACTAAATAGTTCAGTTAAGTGCATAACAAGCATATTAATATTTTGAAGAAGCTTTAATTCAGTGAGGTTCGGGGTAAAGAATTGACTGTGATAATTGTTTGACTCAGTGGTTCGCTCTATGATCGAAACAAACTCTCTCGATCTTTATTCGACTCAGGAATGCTCATTGAAGTGCCAGCTGTCACAAACATCAAACTGGAAAGTTATTTAATTTTGCCTTAACTTTATTGAAAGTTTTCAAAAGGTCTTAGAAGCCATGTGTGTATAAATGAAGCCGATCGATCCGCACCCGCCAATTAATACTACTTTACCTGTAATTTCATCAAACACACCTGTTGATGACAAGAAAAACCACATCATTAACAGTTGTCTATGAACAAACGAATTGATTTAATTTGATGTCGTTTAAATTGTTGTTTACTGCAGTCTGCATCTGCTGTATTTAGTTAAGAAAAAAATCAAAGATTCTCGTATTTAAATCACAAATATATCATTTTGGTATGTGTCCGCCTGAGCGTTCCGACACTGACTGACTAGAAAGTCACGCTTGTTTGAGCCCAGATTAGAGAACTGGATCTTACCGTCAGAATTGTCATTTGGTGCGACATGTTTGTAAGAAAACTGATAGTAAATGACCAAATTAAATATGACCGTAGATGGTCCAACTTGCATTAGTAAAACCAGTTCTAAACGTCAGTACCGTGTACCGAATCGTGAGTGGATTGCACGAGGAGTTGCTTTTAGCAATACAATAGACCACATGCATGACTATTGCTTATAAGTTACCAGCAAGCTAAAGAAACAGGATTATATGGAAAGGAGTGCCGACGTAAACGTAGTAAAATTATTTGTAAACTGTCTGCCTTGCCGCGATTAGCTCTTCGCTATTTGCAAGCCAGCCTAGTGGTAACTGTCTGATACATTGATGATACATTAGTTACAAATAAGTAAGCTCCAGTCAATGTAATTAAACTTTAAATTAAATTAAACTTAAAATCTTGTTCATGTCGTAGCCAGGAGCGCTTCAAGATAACGCAGCTCTCTTCTAGCATTCAGAAAGCCATTCAGAAAACATTTTTAAAGAGGCAGATGGAAGCTCCCTCGACATTTCTCGCGAGTAATACCCAGTTCTCTTACTTAATTTCTCAGTCACGACCATTTTTGAAACTGATTGGGTTCATTTGATTTATCCCTGGCATAGACCTATCCGAAAATAGCCGGCGTCGCAGGAGTAGGGAAAGGGGTAGGGAGGAAAAAACGCGAGGAAGAAGGGAATGAGATTTTGCGTTCGCCAGCGAACGAAGAAATGAACAAAGGGTTTTTATAGCAGGCGTTCTTTTTTTCTCCCAGACCCCCTCCTTCCATCCACGCTTTGCTCACTTCCCCATTTAACGCCCGCTACGCAGGCTAACCCGCAAGTGAATGTCAAAACTTTGTCATGGTTTCTGTTAGGAATCGAATGACTGTCTTCAAAATGTGTTTCCTTCAATCCATTGGTATGTTTCGATTTTAATGATCTGTTGTTTTGACATGACTTGTTTGGACCATCCGGTCCACAAGCTTTATAAGCTTTAGAAACCGAAATATGCCTTCAATACATATATACTTAGCAGCAGCTGAAGTGTAGCAGAAAAGAAGAAGCTGTTGGGAGTCCGAAAAAATCCGTTGCTGGGTTGCAGGACTGAGATTGTCTTCTTCCGGGGCGTTCTGGGTATCTCTTCACTGACAGTTTACATTCTTTTTCAGTTGTATCTCGCCATAGTTATCAATTCACCCATTATATAGTTAGAACAAGAATCATTCACGGATTTGCAACTAAATATACACACCAGTAGTGAATTGACCGTTGACTTTTTTTCCTGAAGGGCTATTCCGTAATTAGTCCTCAACTTACTCCCTTATACCAAGTAGGTTATTTAACTGCAGACAATGCTAAACCCTCTTTAGGTAACCATTGAATTCTTCCGCAATATCATCATAATTGTTATTCATCTGGCCCGGGTTGTGCAAGAGGTGGATAAATCACTATCCAGCGGATAGCGTGATTTGTTTTGTTAACACTTATCCACTGGATAACGATTTCTCCAGTGGATAGCGTTATTCAGCTTTTGAACAACTGGGACCAGTAGCCTGATGCCATGTAATATTCACCAAGAGGTTTTTGCCAGTCTATTTACTTTACCCCAGCTTTTTGACTAATTAGTTTCGGCCTTTTTCAACCTGTATATTCCTTTAGTTCCCGTCATAGAGAAACACCCTGATTCCTGCACAGTTCAATTAGGAAGAGATTGCAAGCTTTTCTGTCACGTTATTGGCAAGAACCTTAAGTATCGCTGGTACAGAAGATCC
>OZ026595.1:42456996-42471996 GCA_964020085.1 Micromussa lordhowensis
ACATGTACTCGCCTTGAGATTTAAATGATTTACTACACTGCCTGTGTCCTTTGTGATTGGCTAGACTTATGTGTGACAACGACTGCTGCTACATCCGGGCCACTCGGCTTCACTAGACTTGCTAAACAAGACTTTTCTGGATCACATTTTTTTTTTTCAGGCGCGTTGATCCCTTTCCCGAAAGCCGTATGACAAAGTCGAGAGTCGGTCGTGTATTTATATGCCTTTTTTTCCCGGCGCCGGATGCATGCCCAACTTGAAAAGTTGACAGCTGGTCAAAAAAACACTTTTTTCTTGAACAAGAGATCGCTATTACAAGGTCATCACATCTGTTACACGAAAGGAAGCGAAGCGACAAACTCAATATCTGAAGTATCTTTTCTGAACTTCACTGCACTTTCAGTCAAGGGATTTTGACCAACGGGAATATACATAATCAGAATAAGTTTCAGTCCACTATTAAAACTCGAGCAAAACAAGTCAAACTGACGCAGTCAATCAAATGCTCATTTGACAAGCGTCAGTCTGGTGATAAATTTCATTTTTGTCAAGGGATCTCATAATCGTGTGAGCATACGGCTGGGATGGGAGAATTCATTAGTGCAAAGTCAATTTGCCCTGGCGGCGATAATTGAGCATATTTTCATCCATAAAAGAGGACAACAAATTTCCTACTTTCCGGATCACTTACTTGGCCATTAAAATTTCCATTATCTGAATGTCACAAGTTAGACTGGTTTATAGCAGATCTGTTAGCCAATGGGAGCTGCAGTTTACTGGCAAGCTTTTGAAAACGCCACTTATCAAGTGTACCGCTCACGACAGTGTTTGTTTAAAGTTCTTAAAAGGCCAAAATGGAAATTTCTCAGTCAATTTGCTGTTTTTACAGACCGGATTCGTCTGCTTCAAGCGGGATACTTAGAAAAGGACTAGATAACAAAAGGTAGGTGTTGATCAGTCGAAACACACGGTGTCTTGAGAAACAGATGCGGAGCAGAAACAGAACAAGAGTCAGCTTTTGCCTGGTTCCGCCAATTTTTTTGTGTGTGCACAACCGAGTAGAGCATATCTAGCAGAAAAAGAAAACCACTTTTATCGTTACAGGGTTTAACACTATTTTTGAGGCTTTTTCACTAAAAAGGAAAAGAAAAACAATGATGTTAATTTTAGAACATGTCTTTCTTCAACGTGAATTCTAGTGCGTGGGCTTTTGAAAGAATAGCACACTGGGCAGTCGCTTGCAACTTTTGCACGGGTATTGTTTTCGCTATTAACTTGTTTCTTTTACTTTTCTCTCTCAAAAGATTTCCTGAATCTAGCCAATATTTTCTTCATTCGTTTGATGACTAAAAATTCGACGCTATGCACGATGTGCCCGAACTCTCTTCGTAAAAAAAAAGATCTAAATATATTTCATAGCAGGACATTTAACTTCTGTAAATGGCAGAATAAAAATAGATGTTTCTGTTTTTATCGACTGTTAGATCTTTCCTGTTGGTTTTATGTCTTGGCTGGTGCAAAAGATAAAAAAAAGCCTTTTATTGCTTCCTCTCATCACTAAGTTTTATACAACACTTGCGACTCGAAGCAATTTATGCAAAAAATAGACCTAGGTTTACAAGTAGTATAACCCGCCTTCGTTTTGACAGCTGTCAAGAAAGAGTTTTGTCTATCATAACACTATTATATCTTACACTTGTGGACCAGTATAAATGCGGTGCTTTCCCTGAAAGGAAAAGAAGAGGTAGTTTTGACTAATGAAGAAATATCCCAGAGGAAGCTGCCAACCCCCAACGGAGGGTTTGACAAAATGAATGTTGAAAAAACATCTGGCAGGTATTCAAGAGCCGAGGCTACTTGTTTTAGGTGAAAATACCCCGTTTATTAGCTTTTACTCCATGAATATTTCATTTCATTCTCCAAACGATCTTTGGAAAGATCAGTATATCGTTCGCACTTTTAATTAGCTCCATGCATACCAGACAGCTGTTTTTCGAAGATTTAAAAGCCTTTCGAACCGGCGCTGAAAATATATCACCGTGGGCTAACGGATGATCGCAAACGAAGCTCAAGTCAGAAATGTTTCCCCTGAATGACTGCCATCTTGAATGAGCTTGGAACTTGGTAAGCTCTATGTTTAATATCGTAAACTAAACATGAAGGTATATTGATGTTATCTCCTATTGCTACTATTGGTTTAAAACGTCCAATACAAGAGTTGAAATCAAATATTCAACTGTCAAAATATAAATATAACTTACCAGAATGTATATTACTACGTATTTCACAGTTCCCCAAATGTCATCTCTGTGTCAGTTGCGTTTTCTATCATTTTAAGAATCGATCTTTCGACGGAGTCATGTATCTTCTTTTTAATTTCCAGAGAGTTTGTTATAGGAATCAGTGATGTTTATGCTACATACCCACCAATGAACTTAGTTTGTCAGCTGAAGCGAACAACTTGATCAAACAAGCCATCATTTAAGCGAAACGTGAACAAAATGGAATAAATTTTCAAGTTCGTGGCTACGGCTATTTTAGGTAAACATTCGCCATTACTAATGTTTGCGAAATCGAAACTGATTCTGATGAGCAGAGTTAGAAATACATAATCGGACTCGGAATGCTTCGAAGTTCGGATTGATATTGAAAACTCTGTAAAACAAGTCAAATCAAAATTAGATTTCGCTTTAGCTTTATTACCATGCAAAAGAATAACACTTTTGGGCTATTCTAAATAATTTCTTTGCTTCTAAACACCTGCCTTGGTTCTACATTAGATTTGTTAACATAAAAGTGCCAAATACGCTCTTCATTGTCATTTCGTGCCGTGAGAAAGCCAATCCGCGAACCGCAGTGCAGGACATGATCCTATAAATAGCTTTGATATCTAAATGGGCCCATCTTAATTTCCCTTCAACGAAATGAGAGAACGAAGTCCTAGAAATTCTCACATTGAAAGGAACAGTTTGATCGTGGAATTCGATCTGTGTCGTTATTACGCAAAGAAAAATTATTTCCTGCCCAAATAGTTTCATTTCCTTCTGTGGGAGATAGACAACGAAAGATCGACGTTGTTTCCGATCTCCAATTCCGACTGAAGCCATGGAAAATCATATATTGCAGGTAACGAAAGTCAACATCAATGCAGTTAAGTTATATCTTCACGTGCCAGTCCATAACGAGTTATCCGGTACAGAGTATGAGATAGTCGTTGTGATTGGTTATAATGGAAAATGACAAGAAAAATTTAAACTCCAGTAGCAGAGCAAATCAACTTTTTTCCTGGGGTGGTGTTTTTCTTGCGGCCCTACAATTTTGCGGCCCTGCCATTTTGTAGGCTTTGTTCTTATCTTCGGGCAGGACTTCCTTCATATAAGCACACACAAATTATGGCTCTAATTTCCTAACCTGATAGATCCAGCACAATCGTGTTAAGTAGTCGATTTCTAAATTCTGCCAACCTTACCCAACCGGCTTGCTGATTATACATGTTCCAATGTCTTTTTTAACTTGGCCCGATGAGAATTTGCAAATTTTATTTTTAACTACTAGGGAAATTTCCTAAATTAGGAAATGTACAACTAGGGGAGAATTAAATTGACATACAACCATAACTACAACTAGGCGATAATAATTTTGCATCAACCCAATTCTGTAATAGGTAAATCACTCTCTACCTCAACTTGTCCCTCAGTGTAACAAGACGACAATTAACTTATGCTAGGCGCAACACTGAACGAAATTTATATAGGACCTTTTTATGAAAATGTTTGGCTCACCAACCTTTTTCGTATTTCGTCTGTCCCGGGATATTTGAAAAACTAACTGACTTAGATGACTAAAACACGAACTTTGCATCTATGTTAATCGCTAGCTAATATGCACAGAAAACCAGATTTTTGTTTTGTTTGTTATCGTACTATGACGTGTGGTTAAGGTCAGTAGTTTTCACGCAGCCTCTGTATCACCCGCGGAGAAGAACGATGTAAAACGAAGCAGTATATCAATTATTTTCAGTTACATAAACAGCCACGACACCTTCATGAGTCAATACTTCAGACAACGTAGTATTCACAAATTGTTTTCTTATGCAGTAATAGTTCTTATTCTGTAAAAATTTATTATTAACTGTAGGTTTTTATAATTTTACTACATATTTTTCTTTTATTTATTCATATCTCGTGACATCTGTACAGTAGCTGGTGCAGTTATTTAAACTAAACCATATAGCTAAAGTAAGCGTAACTGTGTCCTCGTAAATAAAGTATTGTATTGTATTCACTTTCCATCCTCCATCTCACGTTTTCCCTGAGTTCCACGCCGTCTATAGTTTGATGATTAGTTCGATTTTAAAAAGAAAATCAAAGCCGGCTGGTCAACATAAAAGCAACGCGGCTAATATCGTCTACCGCAAATGTATTGCTTGTTTCATTTGCTATTTTGCTTGATATATTTATTTAACGTTTTTTAGATTTACATATTGCTAGGTTCCATCTTTGTCCCACTAAACTGCACGTTGCTAGTTTTTTTTTTCTATTTCGGAATCGGAATTTCCCATGTTTATGTAGGTGTTTTAAGAGCCCTTTTTAATCAGCGAATCTACCCGGATCTCCCGCACGCCAATATTTTCCAAATGCTGGTACCGTCGCCTTTAGAGATCGTCTTCAGCGTCCATAAAATCAACCGAACACCAAAGACGGACTTGTAGCGCGTTGCATGTTTTCGTGCAAAGCTGCTTGGGTTGTCCACCTGAGCACAATCCGCGTTACAGGATGGGCTATTTGTAGCTCGTTCTGGGATTTCCGACCTTATTGATCTGTAAATAAGTTGAAAGGATTATCTTGTGAATAGGGCCTTTATGGGGGATTAACAATCTCCTCCTTCAACTGACCTCTCTTGCCTACGCACTGTGTTCACGCAAAACAAACGACCATTAACACTTTGAATAGACAGTTCCGTGCTGAGGTATTTTTTTTATTTGTTACACTGCGTGGGTTATCTTATATCGAGAGTCATATCATTGCCTATGACCGAAAGGCCAAAGTTTTGGTTCCCTTTCGTTTACAATCGGCCAAAGAATGTCTACTGCTGATGAACAACGCGAATTTACAAGGTATGTTGTGCATTATATACGTTTAGATCTGTTTAAGTGACTCCATATTAGAAACCGTAACAAAGAAGGATTATTTCTTAATATTACAAATGACATTTCCATACAAATTAAGATAATCTTGAAAAAAGATTGGGCGGACGTTTTTCACGCTCACCCGAATGTGGTCCGTTTTAATCTCATTTAATATTTGCCATCCATACACCTTTGTAGAGCTCTTTGTGGTTGGCTATCTGTGTTTCATTTGGCCAGAGCTGTGCAAGGCTCTTTATTGACCTTTGGCAAGAGTTATCTCTTTCAGTTCCTCTTACACTTTTCATAGTAAACGTAGAGTAATACTAAACTTTTATTTACAATCGCTCGTTTCTCTCTGAAATTTTATCGATGACAAAGTGCGATTGCCGAGTTACATGTACACGGGCGTTTTTAAAAATTAGAAACGATGACCCTTCATATTATGGTTGTTATGTTTATTTATGGAGTCAAATTCGCTCCATTCCCAATAATTTTCTTTAATCAAGATTTATACATCAAAATACAAGCTAAGGCAATTTTGACAAGCTTATTTTACTTGCTAAACAACAGCTGCATGTAATTTTTCTTGGATTGTCAATTAAATTTCAAGCTACACTGTTTTGATTGGATGTTCGTGGATTAAAATTTGCTTTGCTCTAAATGTATTAGAATAAAACAAAATGGAAGTGATTATTTTATGACATATAACACATACATCACTCTGATGACTAAAACGAAAAAAAATATAATTGATTCGAGGCCATAAGGGAGGAAACTCGACGCCTTGTAATCGAAAAATGTTGGCTTTTCATTTCCTTCATTTACGATGGAGAAGGTTTGG
This sequence comes from Micromussa lordhowensis, assembly GCA_964020085.1. Taxonomy (NCBI): domain Eukaryota; kingdom Metazoa; phylum Cnidaria; class Anthozoa; order Scleractinia; family Lobophylliidae; genus Micromussa; species Micromussa lordhowensis. The sequence goes on from OZ026595.1 coordinate 42,462,966, forward strand.
CGATTTTGTGATCGAAAGGGGAAGTTGAATAATATTCGGGGTAAAAAACAAAGGCAACATTTTTATAGCTTCTAATCTGCGGCAACAAAAACTCAATTAGGGAAACGCTCGTCGCAAATCTCCATTTGTTACCGATCATTAGTCCATTACCAAAGGCGAGCACAATTTGAAAGCTTGGCGAAGAGAGTGTACTTCCACTCAAGCAGCAATATTTTAGGGTTCTCTTAACCCGAAAGTACATTTTAATGGAAAAGTCTCTTTACGTGAACAACTGTCACCAGATATTTCCTGTTAAAAGTGGAATAATCTTTCGTCTTGCATTTGGGACATGAGAAAATTCTCCACTAGTGCATGTCGGGTCGCCGCCATGTTTGAAGGACATCCCTGTGGGAACAAGTGGACGACCAACATCTCGCCGCTTAAGAACGTGCACTTGAGAAAGAATTCCTGAGGCTTTCATCGCCCTTCATATTGACAAAACATTCAATTACTTTACGGATTTGTATGACTCAACGGGAAAAAGGAAAACAAAACAGAAAAAAAAATTGAGGGTGTTGCTACAGTCGCCTAAAAACACTCCATCCGTATTTTATCTGAAGTTTGACTTCAACGGTCTAAAAATCGATTTAGTTTTACCGCCTTGAACCACGAATTGGCACCGTGGACTCTGTTTCATCGGTATCGCTTCGAGGTAAGTCACGAATAATCAAATCTAATTTTTTTTTGGATATTTCAACTAGACAAAGTGATCGGGCGAAGAAACAATATGGTAGTCCAGTAATACTCCACTGGGGTGGCAATAACATTAAAAGAAACAGTCGGGGACGTTTTCTTTTTGACTAACTGTATTAGATCAATTTATTTTTATAATTTTCTAAATCCTTTGTTTACTTTAGCCTCCACCTAGTTTAGTGCGCAAAATATTTTAGTTTTGCGGAGTTTTCTTTAGCAACACGCAATGTTTAACTCAAAACGTTTGCTCAGGAATCATTAAAGCGAAAAAAGTGAGCACGATACTCTTGAAAATAAGTCGTCAATTCCGGGTTGGGTATTTACCGAGTATAAATAATAATATCGACTAATTTCTCGAGGGAACATCGAACCACAATGCATTAATTAATGTAATTTCAGTCTTTCCGAAACAACTTCTGTTGTTTACAACGAAGGCAACCGTTACAAAAACTCTCTTATATTCAACTCTATATTATCAGTGAAAGACGATTGAAAGAAAGGAAACTAATGTCGGCGAAAAGTTAAAAATACAGTGAAGAAAACGGAACGCTCTCTTGAGAGGGAAGCCTCGCAGTTTGCATAACGCGTGGGTTTTTGGCGCGAAAAACACCTGCTTCGTATATGCAACAATAATCATGGCGGAAAAGAAATAACCTAGCGTGTGCATGGCTTGTGTCACAAAGAAACAAAACGCAGTTGGACATAACTCAATGCTTCCTGCTCGAAACATCGCTCGGCGAAACACACTTGCTCGTATCAGGAACTTTAGGTTTGAAATAAAAAAAAAAAAACAGATTACATAGTCAGCGACACCTCGCAACCATAAAAGCAACTAAAGAGCAGATAAACGCAGTCATAAATAAAACCTACTTAGGAAGCTTCTTTGCGAAATTTGTCATGTGCGGTGCACGGAAAGTCCCGTTTACTAGCATTTGTTATGTACGGTTATTTACTGATTATTTAAAGTCAAAGATCATATGTAGGTTTATTCCTTAAATTGTTTTAATATTTATTGGATCGTCCCCCTCCAAGAAAAACATAACAATTCATTATTTTTCTGAACAATCACGCAAAAATAAAATAAACTGAAATCTCATGACAAATGACGGTCATTAATGCAAGTGCGGCCGTAACACCACTAGAACAGTGACCTGAAAAAAAATCCGGCTCCGAGCGGGATTCGAACCCACGACCTCTGCTATGCCGGTGCAGTGCTCTCCCAACTGAGCTATCAAAGCCACATGAGAGCGGTCGTATTCTTGGTTTTCACGTGACGTCAGAGAAATTAAAAATTTTAATTAAAAATTTTAAGTTTTAACCTTTATGGGGTAAAAGACATTTTTAAACGAATATCTGCTGGCCTGTCTTCAGCTCGGTAGACTGCTTTGTTTTGAAAATAGAACACGGTTTTTTCACAATGCGTGACATCGGCATTGTTTCTGGGTAACATGTTACGTGCACCAAAATATCGATTCGCCTTACGTTTTTGAGTTCTGAGTAACCAATATGTTGAGAGAAGTGCCTATGCGAATGTTTTCTAGTTTAACAGAGAGAATAAACGTTGCAAGAGAGCCAAAGTAAAGTCCAGATGTTTACACTGGTTTCCGGTCGCCATGTTGGAGTCCCTCAGACGGGCTCCAACATGGCGTCTCCATACTAAACCCTGTAATTTTCAGTGATACCTTTTGCCGAATAACTCGAGTTCGGAATATCGCACATCCCCGAAACTTTTGGCACGTTGTTTATTTATTACCCTTCTACGATATTTCAATTTCTTGACTCAATTTATTGAATGGTAAGCGATTTTATTTTTCACTTGCGTGATAATTTAGCTTACTTGCGTGACGTGAAAACCACCAATAGACCGCTCTCATGTGGCTTTGATAGCTCAGTTGGGAGAGCACTGCACCGGCATCGTAGAGGTCGTGGGTTCGAATCCGGCTCAGAGCCTGAATTTTTTTCAGGTCTCTGTTCTAGTGGTGTTATGGCCGCACTTGCATTAATGACCGTCATCACTCAATTGCTACTCTGAATGGACAAAATTAATTTCACTTCTCATGATAAAGTAACAGAGTTAATAACAAAGTATTTTATACTAGTGCTATTAATAAAATTAGCATTTATAAAACGCAAAATAGCATAAAAATGTTCAAATGCACTATTTACAATGAAATCCTGAGCTATAATACAAAAGAAAATGATAGATCTGGTCAAAACAAGCAATAAAAGTGAACCCGCTAACAATACGTTTGTTAGTTGTTCATATGTGCAGTGCTTCAGATACATAGCCAAGGGTCTGTACTCGCTATATTGACGCGTAACAAGGACGTTGAATGATCAAAACTTTGGATGCATTTTATTTTGTGAGCGCCTTGAGCCAGGAGATGCGCTCAAAAATGCAACTTTACTTATAACAGTTGAGGATCTAAACTTGTATATGAAGTGGGGAAAAAAGTTAGAAGTTGAAGGATGGAGAAAAAGTTATTGACTGAAAACAATTTCTGCTCTTCAGGATATCAGCCTTTAGTTACTCTTTCCCTCTATAGTTTGCACGCAGCGGGAAATAGCACCTAATAACTATCTAGTTTAAACACGGAGTGAGCCTGTAAAAGGTCAGCGGTTTGCACTTTGTTGGCTAAAACTACGGCATTTACGTTGAGTAAACAACTCGAAAACAGTCGATGTGCTTTCACAAGTGAAACAACAAAAATAAGAAGTTAAAATGCATGTATATCAAGTACGATACCTGTCTAATTCTTCTTCTGTAGATGCTATTGTTGTTGTTTTCGCTGACCTTTTTACAAAGAAAGCAAACAAACGAAAAACCTTCCCTTGTGCGGTCGCCTGAAATATTAGGGAGTTTTAGCATCGACGACGGCGACGCCGAGAACGACGCCTTGTGAAAAAAGTATTTATATTTTACCCTCGAATGTCGCAACTGTGTAGATCTTTTCAGTTCGCCTATCGGTCTAAAATCCTGCTCGGGCTAAATATGTAATGACAGCGTTCAATTCCAAAGGAAGACACGAAAAATTAGCCATTGCGGTTCTCGCACTCCAAAATACGTAGAACTTGGTCATTTCACGTTGTTGTTTTGCAGAGGACGGCAAAGAAATGTACAGAGAATCAAAACACACGTGCAGAACCATTGTTCTGCTCATTAAACCTTTTGTTTTCTGACGTTCTCGTTGCCGTTGCCGTCGTGATCAGCTAAAACTGCCTATTACTTCGTGCGAATTTCGCGGGAGTACGACACGCCTGGGTGAAGAAGCCAATCAAAGCAGAGTATTCCAATTTGTGATGGACGGGCTGAGCCGCTCAGCCTCCATTTAAAGGCTCGCTCCGTGTTTAAACACAGCGTAACCAGAAATCTAGTAGAGTAAACGTAACGTGTACATACACCTGTAATCGTAATTATTTTGAATGCAGCTAACTTTAAAATTTATTCCACAGCGATGAATAACAAGGGATCAGAGGCTTTGTTCCTGGCTAGCTCGACTTGCAAACTTCGCCTGGTGCGCATGCTTGTGGAAGGTGGAACTCCGGTAAATGTTCGTAACGAGCGACTCGAGACGCCCCTAATGCTGTGCTGTCAGGCCAAAACTGATATGGACGACGAGAAAGGCCGGATTGTTAGTTATTTACTTAGCAAACAAGCGAAGGTAAACTTGCAAGATATCTACGGCCGCACGGCTCTTATTTATGCGTGCATGTCAAATTCTGGGAAGGAAATCATCAAGGCCTTATTGGATGCGAAGTCCAACCCGTGGATAGAAGATGAAAGCAAAAACACCGTGTTTGATTACGTAATGAACGCAGAGGATCTGGAGACCACAAGACTTCTGATTAACGCTTGTCGTGAAAGCATGCTTGCTGATGCGCGTGATAATAATGAGGTTAAGCAACTGGAAGAGTGTCTGGCCAATATACAGGATATTCGAAAATTCTCCTGGCCGCTAACGGGTCCCAGAATCCGGAGAGATCATTCTTACTTGTACTCAGCTGAAAAGGAAGATCCATCCATCGCTAGCGCCAATCTTTTGGGAGCAAATTTGAGTAGCAATGGTGAAGAAACTCAACCCGAGCGCCGAAGGAAAAGATCTGTGTGCCACTTCGATCCCTTAGATATTGAGGAAATATTAAACTGCACAGAAGAGGCTGGAAAAAGCTCTAAAAACACAGAGGGCAAGCAAGATGATAAAAGTGTATCAGAGGAGAAAAGAAAAACGTCCGTTCGTTCATTATCAGAGGAGGAGAGGTTTAGCTTTCAGATCTCTGATGCCGAGAATGCGGCACCCCGCGACCCGTCTTCTGGGCTCGAGAAGCTTCTCAAGCTACAGGATTCATTTTGTTCCTCCTTCGATTCAAACGAATTTCCGTTCTCCAATGATTCGCGCAGGAATTCAGAGGACCCAAATCACAGTTCTTCAGAAAATCAACAAATTTGTGACAAAGCAAACTCAATTCAAGGGAGAAAAAGTGTTGTTAGTTTTGACGCGGTAGAAAAGACAATGGAGACCAAATCTGGTGACTACATCGAATCTGAGGAGTTCGAGAAGGAAAGGATGGAGGAAAGCTTTAATCCCAATATACCTTACGAAACACGAGAGGCTGTCAATAACAACGAAGATCAAGAGGGCAGAAATCGAGAACGACTCTTTACGTTTCGAGTTTCCTCTGTGGCAATGAGCAAACGCGAAAGCTATACCACAGTTTCGGAAAGTTCAGTTCAAAGACATGTGGTTATCAACTCCGCCATTGATAAACAATTTACTGAAGGCACAGAAAACAGGTCCAACCGGATTATATCACCAGTGACTGGTCAACAGCCATCACCCGTTATAAGCCCCTCAGCTTCTCCTCAAATGACTCGCTGTCAGACACAGACGTCAAATGCATCGAAACAAAGTTCACGAGCATCCCCTGTGCCAGTATCTGAGAACAATCGACTACAGGGGGTACCCATAGTCCGACGATACACCCTATCCGCGATGGACATGGGAAAGTTTCAGACTTCAGGTATCAAGACCTTGTTGGTGCCATTGAAGCATCCTACAGCTGTCGAAACTGACACGCGGAGAGGGTCAGCCGTATTGGAATCGACAAGTAGAGGGGGTACAGGTGGGAACTTTACCCCTCCCGGGCTAAGAAAAAGCAAGAGTGATCTGACAGACCGGACGTCCATGTCACATAGTCTTCAAGGAAAAGACATCTTCGAGACTGGTCCAAAATTAGGGCAAAATATACCAGCTCTCCAGCAGCTAAATGATCACAGTAAAGAGAGAAACGATGTCTCCGAGTTCCAGTTGCCAAGTATATCTTCGACGAAATTAGGAAGGCGTTCTCCGAAAGACTTCATTCAACCAATGACCATTATTAATCCATCTGTGGAAAACAAATCTCCAAGTGCAGATCCCAGGATAGAATTATCTTTACCCTGGAGAAATAGCGGCGAAAAGCCACGTTTCCATTTGGCTAATCAGGATTCTTCTTCCGAGGAACAAAAACAATCTCCAAGTCCTAGTCGTACCTCATTACCATCATCACCCAAGGACCTCACAATATCCTCCCCGAGCAGCCCCTGCGATGTCATTGCTTTGGCAAAAGTAGCTGACCTCTCCCCGAGGGGCCATGATAACACATCGGGAGAAGTCCTTCCAGATCTTGTTTTTAACTCCCTTACTAAGTTTCCATACAGCGAGGAAAGTGGCCCCAAGCAGGGGGGAAGTTCTTTAGTGACCCCTCAGAATAACGCCCACCGCAGACTGCTCCCCGCAACTCTACTACCACCGCTGAACCTTTCTAATAGGCGATCGCCGACGTATGACCTAGAGGATGGGTATTTTTCGGGATCACCTTCGCCCGCGGATGTGGAGAGTCCAAGGAGAAAGTCAAGCAGTGAACAACAACGGTATTCATTTCGACCTATATCTCCCCGTTCACCTATTCGCTCACCAAAGTCGTTCAACCCACATTCAGGAAAACCGCCTCAATCTCGTTAGTGTAGAGAAACTGCAAAAGCAGACGCTGGGACGGTTGTTTCTTCCACCCGATGATTTGGCTATCAAACATCACCTTAGAACAACAGAGCAAGGAATCATAGACCACGGACATAACATGTTGATCAAGTTTTAAAAAAAAGAGTCAAGAAACATTTACGGCGTAAAATATCCAAAGTTATTCAACAAATTGTAACACTATCCAAATATGGTCATGATGCTCTCGATATCTGTCATCCGTAGGTAACAGATATTCGGCGGTATACGTAGCTTCGTACGTGGGAAGAAAAAGTGAAGTGAGAAAATGTCGACAGAGAGATTTAAAAATGTTAGGCTGTTTTGTTATCAATTTGTTGAATAATAAAACAATTATCCTGCTCAATCTCGCGGAATATCGTCTGATTTTAGCCGACTCCGCCTACGGCCTCGTCGGCTAAGTATCAGACGATATTCCGCGCGATTTCGCAGGCTAATTGTTAAATATTCAGGCAGTATATTGAGACTGTCAGCAACTTGCCAACTCCCGACGCTACTCGCGCCCTTTTCACGTCACGTGACTCTTCAAACGAAATTTTACTCTATTTGGTTTCTTATAGATGTTCCAAATGAAAACTATATGCTACATGTTGTTTACATTAAAAATAGCAGAACAAATTGCGGGCCTAAGTTGTGAGACAAATAAATGCTGTATTTAATTCCCAGTTGGCACGCAAGGGTCTTACCCTTTCTCGCTAAACGTTTTTAAATGCGAAACGTAAAATTCCGATTGTAAGCACCGGGCTTATACAACTGCCTAAAAAGGTTTGGGTGGGCTTATAAAATGGGAGGTTTATATCCAGGGAGAAGAGGCGGGGTATGAAACAATGTTTCAAAATGAGTCAGTAAAGGATGACATGAGATCAACATTCAGAAGTATCTAATTTTGTAGGAAGGTAACAAATACGCGAAGTACAGAAATCATTATAACTGTATGGTGCCTCTGCATAACGGAAAATACTGGAGGTACACACGAGCCCTTTGAAAACAATGAAGCCTTTTAGGAGTTGTTCTGTACCATGGAAACACTAAACAGTTTCGTAAATGGTATCTGACGAGATAGAAAAAAATCTAATGTGCTTGTTTTGTGAGAGTGACGGCATTGATGACACAAGCAAAAGTTTACGGCTATATCCGATGGGGCTTACAGCCGAAAAGATATTTTGGTTTACATGGAGTTGGATATAACCAGAATGTTAGGGTATGCATGGCGCACGAAGGTTGTTTTGAAAGTTCCAGAATTAAACCACGAATGGGAGCGTATTATAACTAAGTGCAAACCGGACGTCATCTGTCATTGTTTTACATCTTCGACTGAGATTAAAACTACTGTTGTAAACGTTTTAATCTCACTGATGTGAACGGGACATAACGAAGTCTAAACGAGGAGAACCTCTTAAGCGGTACAAACAAGGTGAAGTTTGAACAAACAACTTAACTCAATAGATCAACAAGTTTGGGTGACACGAGGGATTCTCTAGGGGAACTTGTCCCTCGCAAGTGCACAAGCCAGGAAAAAAGTACCTGCGAACAAGGGTGAAATAGTCAACCTTCATTCTAGGCTCTGTCTCTCTAAACAGAGACCCTTGGAATTATGCTTCCCCGACTTGCCCTATTGATTTAAGTAGGTTTGAATAGAGACTAGTTCCCTCAAGTTATGATTGATGGTCTAGTCACGAAAGTTAGTATTCCTTCCGTTCTGCAAACCTCCTCCTCACCTGCCCCTTGGAAACCATCAACAGCAACAACAAAGAAGAGGGCGAAAAGAAAAGAAAAAGAAAGACAAGGAATACAACAAGTTAGATTCAAAGGGGTTGTTCAGCTGAGTCAATTAACTCGTGGTTGTTCCAATGAGAAATTGTTTATTTGGCATTAAACTTAACTAGCACCTAAATACGTACATAATTATATTGATTGGCACACATTATACATTATACTGACAAATGTATAAAGAACGAGCCTTAGAATGAAATTCACTACTAATTATCCATTAAATTCGATTCCACAATAGTGAAGCATAAACTAAATAAATATAATGAATAAATAACGCACTGATAATTTTTTAAGTAATTGAGTAAGAATTTTAAATTTACAGCCCTAACTATACCATTAATATTATCGTTCTTCTGGTGAAGTCAAGTGCTTTTTGTTATATTTAGTGTGCATTATACACGCTAACTTTCAAACTTTTTAGAAATTTTGAATATAAACTTTCGATAGAACACTTTCACAATTGCTTTTTTTCTATGAAAATTCCGCACATT